>CM053502.1:107163570-107315125 GCA_028627145.1 Eidolon dupreanum
GACAACACTGTGGTGCTGTCATTCTAGCCTTTGTCTCCTACTCTAGAATTTTATTTTTAGGATGTTAAAATGCGCTTTTCTTTTTTGTTTGAGCAACTCTTTTAAGTTGAGTCATAGGCTGACTATTGGCCCTGTAGATATCCAGGTCTTATTCCCCTGGAGCCTGTGAATATTACTTTGTATGGCAAAAATAACTTTGAAGATGCAATTAAATTAAGGATTTGGAGAAGGAGAGATTATCCTGGATTATCTGGGAGGGTATGATTTAATCAAAAAGGGTATGATTTAATCCTTGAAAGAAGGAGGGGCAAAAAAAAAGATTTGATTATAGGGACAGATATTAGACTGGAGCTGCTGTTTTGTGGATGGAGGAAGGGGCTAGGAGCCAAGCAATGCAACTCTAGAAATGTGGGAAAAGCAAGGAAACAAATTCTCCTCTATAGTTTCCAAAAGTTGTGCAGCTCTGCTAACACCTTTACCTGAGCCCAAGTAAGCTAATTTTGGACTTCTGTCCTCTAGAACAGGACAATAGGAAACTAAACTTGGTCCTTGGTATTTATAGGTGAACATAACTATTAAATAGTTCAGCACACAATAGGATTGTTAAGAAAATAAGAATTGTTTTAATTTAATTTTTTAAACCTCCTCAAGAGAAAAATTTTATTAAACTATGTGGCAGATACTCAAATAGTAGCTAGTACATAGTAGTTATTAAATAAATATTTGATAAAGTGAAATAGATTTTAGCCACTCTCTCCTTGTATGTACTAAAGAATAAAGAGTTTTGAAAATGAAAATAGTTATTTCCTCCTCCATAACTTGAGTATGACATCAAATCATATTTTTCTGTTGATTCTGTAGTTCCATGGGTGTACAATAGTTAATCATGTAGATATAATTAATATTATACAAGAAAATAAAAATACTTTGGGGAATTGATATGATTGCATCAAAATGAGCATGTCTAACAATTATTCATTTATTTAGTGAGTCTAAAATATTACAATATTTTACAATAATTTTCAAAAAACATTTTTATATTGATCTATTTGCATTAGGTCAAAATCTAATTGATATAAATGTAGTAAGATGATATAAAGTTAATCTTTGTTGTAAGGTAAATTATTTGCTTTCTGATACTGTGCCTCTGTAAAAATTCATATGACACACTGGCTATTATGTTTCTTAAAAATAAACACTTAGGCATTTTTAGTCAAACAATTATTTTACTCAATTATATTTCTAAGTATATAGTCGATTCTAAAAGTTCCCTAATTTTTAGACTCATTTTATGACTGTAGAGTGTAGTGGATCTTAAACTAGAGTGGATAAGAAATACAATCCATTATTAAAATGGAGATGTGGGAGGATTCTAATCCAATAAGAATGAGTAAAGTGGAGAAATCAGTATTTGAGCAATCTCTCTACCTCATCTCTACACAACAGTCAGCATTTATACCCATGCATTGAAAAACAGTTTTGCAATAACCTTTTGTGCGATGATTAAGAGACTGCTTGAGTTACTCATTTTACTCCAGTGCATTTTGTTTTAGTGCAAATATTTTTTGTGAAACTCATAATAAATAATGTTATCATTAGAGAATTTCCATCCTCTCAACAATTGAATCTACATTCACAGTTTTCTATGTAGACAACTTTGTTTGAGGGAGAATTCCCAGGGTTTAACATTAAGGAACATCTGTCATTTTCGCAGAACCTCATAAAACAAGGGACACTGCAAGTTTTAGTTAAGTAGATTGTACTACATAAAACACTCTGAAAGTACTTCTTGCATTGAAACACCATGGAGTACATTTTACAGCCCTCTGGTACTAAAAGGTAATTATACTATACTATAATAGTCATAATATATTTTCAGAGACTTCTTGGGAAAGATAAATTATCTAGGGACTATAATAAAAATAGTAAAACGAAACATTCTTTTATGTATAAGAAAATATACTTAATTTTTAGATGAACTCTAAATATTCAAGAACAATTAGTATCTAAATCCAGTTTGGTTTATAAATAAATATATATAGTTATATATTTATTTACTTCATTTTTATAGTTAAGATAATCTATTTATAATTTTTTAAATTGATAATGAATAGAAACCTTCTGATAAACAGTAGAAGGCAATATTTATTGTGCTCTTACTATTTTTCAGGCACTGTGCCACAGCTCAATATATTTATGCCACATAATAAGACTGTGGGATAATGTATTAGTCAGCATTCTCCAGAGAAACAGAAACAATAAGATGTATATATATTGAGAGAGATTTATTTTACAAAATCAGCTCACATGATTATGAGCGTCAGCAAGTCCAATATATTCACCACAAGGCTGGGACTGGACATCCCAACAAGAGTTAATGTTATAGTCTTGAGTCTGAAAGTATTCTGAAGAAAGACTCTCTTCTTCTCTGCATCTTTTCTTTTAAGGCTTTCAACTGATTGTACGAGACTCATCCATGTTATGGAGGGTAAATTGTTTTACTAATAGTCTACTGATGCAAATGTTAATCACATCTAAACCATAATTTCAAATAACATCTGGACTGGTGTTCGATCACATAACTTGGCACCATAGCCTAGTGAAATTAACACATTAAAGTAACTATCACAGGTAGGTACTATTATTATTTCATGCTACAGAGGAGTAAACTGAGGCAAAGAGAAATTTAAAATGTGTCCAAGATTCTAAAATAAGTAATGTGAGATCCAGGACTCAAAGCAAGGCTGTAGAGTACCTGGAGATGTGCTACCCAGTTCTCCCTTCAAGGAAGACTTGCTACCCAGCTGTGTATTGGAGAGAGGGCACAGGGTGGGGCGGGGGGAGAGAATGGGAAAAATATAGTCAATAAGCAGGTAGACTTCAGTTTACAGTTTATTTTGGGTTGTCTTCTCACTCTTTCTAAGGAAACTTACATCTGAAGAGTAAAGCATGAGTATTAAGGCCTGGCCATTTAGGCCCATGTAAAACATTCTGTAGGGTTATAATCATTCCAGGTTTCCTCTCAGATTCATTGAGGCTTTGTCAACATTGCACGACAGTTTGACTTTTCTCTCTGTCCAAACCTGCTTCCTCCCTCTTCAGTTCACAGGTGTTGATTCCTGTGTATTCCAAACTTTATCTTAGTGTCCTCTTCCAGAATACTCAACCTGTGATACAAGCCACCTTATCCTTAGTATGAGTTCATAAACCACTATTGAGGCATCTTATGTAGCATATATAATGATAGCTCTTTTTAAAATAAACATAAGAATTCATTGGCACAAATATAAGAATTAAATCTTAATACACTATGGCAAATTGAATTCTACTTTTAGGCCACCTATAATTGTAATGAACATGGCAACTGCATCTATGAGATTCAAGGGCAAGTCAGAAAAGCAGAGCCAGTGGCAAGTAGTTTGTTGCAGTAAAATTAATAAAAGGAAATAACTGCAAAGGCATGAAAGAGAAGAAAGCCAAAAAAACAGTAGTGAGGAAACTCAGAGATTAGCAACTTTAGGAAGCATCCTTAGAGAGCAGATGATATTCTTGAGTCCTAATGAGTGGCCTTATGGAAGGAGCTAGAAACATGAAGGGGTCTTTTCAGCAAGAGCTGTGAACACAGAAAAAAGTACTGCTGAGAAGGAACTGAAACATTAAAAAAAAAAAAAACAACTGTCTACAGCACAGAGAAACGAGAGCACATATAGCTTCTTTCTTTTTCTTTCTTTCTTTCTTTCTTTCTTTCTTTCTTTCTTTCTTTCTTTCTTTCTTTCTTTCTTTCATTCTTTCTTTCTTTTCTTTCTTCCTCCTTTCCTGTTCTCTTCTACCAGTACCATCAAATGGTAAGGTGTCTGGCAAATGTTGGACAAGCCAGCCTTCTGAAAGGCTAGACAGAACTGGAGAAAGAATTAAAAAAGAGTCTGAGGACAAATGGATTAATGGAACACCAACAAAATGTGAAGTCAGCGACTAAGATTTTTAACTACTGAGAGATTAAGAACAAGCTGCATGGTATGCTACCATTCCTGACATTATTCTCAACCTTGTGTCAATGTGATTAACTAATTAATCCTAACCCTTCTATTAACACATTTCTTTATCTTGGCCACAAGATCTCACAGTATAAATTGAAAATTTGCAATAGAAATTAAGACATGTAGTCTGTAGCCATTCGTTCATCAAGTAGACCCATAACCTTTATGGAACAAATCAAGCTTCAACTGTTTTTCTGTTCAAATCTATATGAGTCATGTTTATCTTGCCAAGTGCACTGTGAGAAAAATTAAGTATATGGTTTCTGAGATTTTATCAGAATAGCTAAAGAAGTTAGATAATTTATATAATGATGGTATAGGTAGATGCAAGGCTATTCAAGTTTAATTACCACTTAAGAGGGGACAAGTACCTTTCCCTACAATAAATATTCTCTAGATTATTTGAGCATTGGATGTTTTACATGCTTTGAAGTCGAAGGTTATTTACAGAAAGGTTTAAAAAAGATTCACATACTAAAGAGCTCAGGGAACACTTTATTATCACTTATGAATATTTTTGGAAAATTCTTGTTCCTTCTCAATAATCATAAGGAGAAAATGAGTAAATAAACTTAAATTACAATAAGATCTTTCTTCCATTCTTCTGTTTCTTTGTTCTATAAAAGCCTTAGGTCACAGATATTCTTATTTGCAGACTCTTTTATCTTATCTTAACGAGAACTTAATTATCAGCCTGTACATTGAAAATGGAAAGTAATTAATACTTGATTTTTTCTTCCTACTTAACACTACTATGACATAGCTTCTTTTAATTTTTTTAAAAAAATTATTGAGGTATAATTTATAATTAAATATACTCATTGTAGCTATAGATTTTAGTGAGTTTTGATAATTTCATATACTCATCTAACCTCCACCACAATTAAAATATAGAACATTTTCATCGTTCCAAAAAAGACCACTAATGTTCCTTCTCAGCCTTATTCCTAGCCTCAGGCAACCACTGATCTGCTTTCTGTCACTATAGATTTGATTTGTCTTTTCAGACTTTTATATAAATGGAATCATATAGTAAGTACTCTTTCATGTTTGATGTCTTTAAATCAAGATATTGTTTGAGAGAATCACCTATGTATTTGCATGTGTCAGAAAACATTTCCTTTTATTGTTGAGCACTATTTCATTGTTTAGATATACCACAGTTTTTAAATCTTTTCATCAGCTGTTGGACATTTGGGTTGTTTCTATTTTTTTTTCTTTTGGGGGGGGGGTCATAATATAGTAGGAATACAAAGTGATACAAAAATGTTGGAAAACAATTTGACAATTTCTTATAAGTTAAACATAAACAACTTATTGACTAAGATGGCCTTAATGTTTTCCTCAGCTTGACTAAACTTCAGACCAGTTTCTTCTTGATATAGGCCCTTAATCTTTCTTTTCTTATAGCATTTGGTTTAGACAACCTCCAATTTTAAATTCTTTTCTGTCCCTTTGAGGTGTAAATCTTCTCACCTCTTGTCAATTTTGGAACCCAGAGAATGTCTTTCTCTATGACCTATGAGGCATTCATTTGAAATGTAATCTTCAAGAAATATAGAGCCTCTATCTCCCATTTTCTGTGGTGGAATAGAACTCTATATTTGATAAATGCCAATTAACAAACACAGATGGCCTATTCACATGACAAACTACCCCACTAACATCTTTCAGAATTTTTTCATTAGCTTACCCCAGAGCTTAAAAATCTTTTTTTTTCTTTTTTTGTTTTTTTTTGCTTTTGTTTTTGTTTCAGTGGAGTTGAGTTCCATTTCTTTCTTCTATTGTAATAGCCTCAAATAAAATCTTTCTTTGCCTTTTTAATTCTGTCTAATGCAATTTCTTTTTGATACCATATGACTCAGTGATTTTATTTCTAACTAATTATCAGAGAAAAATAAAAACATATCTACCTGTACATTGATAATATTAAACTTTACCCACATCTGTGATACTGGAAAACATATATGATTTAAAAAAATCCCTTTTTAGTTCCAGGAAAAGGCTTATTAGAATCACTCTTTTTTATATAACTCACAGATTCCCTCCTTATTTACCTATGGCAAAGCCAGGCACACACCCTCCAAAATTCTGTATTTCATAAAAATTAGCTAACCTGTCTCCAATGATCAAATGAACCAAAATACTCTTTAATCTGACTTGATAGAACTTTAGTTAAACCTCTCTCCTTCCCTCAGGCATAGGATCTTTGACTTCCAGTTAGCTTGAGCCAGCATAAACCTTCCTTAATGACCCCATTCCAAAGAGAGAATAAGGGTGAAAAAAATCAGGGTAAAACATTTTCTGATCAATTATCCTATCACAGTATCTGCATCCACTCTTCTCATTTTCTCACGACTCTTTTTTTCTAACTTTGTTTACTCTTCCTTATTAAAGAAACAAAATAAGTCAGACAGAAAAAGTTGAAAACCACATGATTTCATTCATATGTGGGATAGAATTCTAAAAGCAATGAAACAAACATGACAAACAAACAGAGACTTATAGACATGAACAATGGACTAGTGGTTACCAGAGGGAAGTGGGGGAGTGGGAAGGTAGATAGGGTAAAAAGGGTCAAATATTTGGTGACAGAAAGAAATCTAAGTATGGGTGGTAAACATACAATGCAATAAACATATGATATACTGTCGAATTGTACACTTAAAACTTATTGGATTTTTTGGTCAATATCACTCCAATAATTTTTAATTGAAAGAAAAAAGAAAAATCTTATTCTGTCTGACCTTTCAGATTTGTATAGATCTCAAAGTCTGCGATTATCTCCCCATTACAATGGTCTTCCTCTCCCTATTGCAATAGTTCTCTTCCCCTTATTGCAATAATCCATTCTAAGATAGTTTCTTCTAATTTCAGATTTGTTTTTATTTGACAATGCTAATGTTTTCATAGCTACTTTTAATTTTAATCATGTTTTATTTTCATACATAGTGAAATATGTTTTGTTTGAGATGTTTTGCCTTTGGCAATAATAGAATCACATAGCTATAGATTTATTAAATGTTCTAGTTAAAAGAGAACTCAAATAGTGTCTAATATAATCTTTCACTTTTCAGGTGACAAAACTTACAAATCAAGAAAATGAGGGGTCTTGACTGGGTTTACAGAACAGGAATTTGAAAGATAGGGTTTAAAAATCTTGACATTCTGGCTCACTGCCAACTACAAATTTGCTTACAAACCATATGGTTTATAATTAATACTCAAATTTTGCCAGGGAAAACTTTTAGTGCACTTTGCCTGTAGGTTCTAGAATACATCATTTTCTCATTTATAAAAAATGTAGTGCATTTGCATGTTTTTAAATTCTGGCCCTGATCCTATTATTCATAATACTTCATAGATAGCCAACAAGGATTACATGATCACACTTTAAATTATTTACAAAGCTGAATGTATAATCTTCAGTGTCTAGAGATTTTAATTCATTTAATGTTTTCCTTCCCTTGTCACGAGGTCCCTCAACTATAAATCACTAATGCTTCCAGTTTGCAAATTTTTCTCTTTGACAGAAAAAAAGCAAACATGTTATATTTAGTAGTCATTTTTATTTCTTTAATGTTTGCATAAAATGGTAAGTATATCTATATTCACAAATGTTCTTGTTTTCTTAATATTTAAGAAGTACCATCTTATTTTTGATAACAGACACACTGGGGTTATTATATTTTTATTTTATTGATGTATTTGTCCAAAGTTGAATATTAGTTCTTTACTCATTAAAAAAAAAAAAGCTGCAACACTACTTGTTTTTATACTTCTTTATTTTCTTATTATTTATTGAATTGATAGAATTTAATTATCGGAATTTCTCAGTAAGAGACTTTGCCAGGTACTATTCTAAGTCCTTTATATATTTCAATTTATTTAAGCCTCACAACAAGTTATTAAGATATGTATTATTATTATTATTATTATTATTATCTTACAATTAATGAAGAAAGTTGTATCATTAGTAAGTGGCATGAGCAGAATTAGGTGCTTTCAGTTACTCTGCCATGTTGTCTATAATCCCTGAGAATCCACTGTATTTTTATATTCAACTACCAGAAAATTATTACATTATCTTCCTTAATCTTTAAAAAATCTTTTGTGCAGAGTAGAATAGTAGAATAATGCTACTACTATAGTAGTAGAATAGTGCTTATGACTATACACAAAAACTGATACTTTTTTCTCACTATTTCTCATCACTACTTTTCAGTAGGTAGAGATTTTTTTGTTAAAATTAAGTAAAAATTGCAGTACCTTGGTTATCTTCCCAATTTTCTGGAAGATGACCTTGTTGGCAAGGCAAAGAAATAATGTATTACATGGTTTTATGTAGACGTAGAATTGAAAGAAAATGATCTCTTTCTAAAACCTCATTCACATATACTCTATCATGCTTCCACTATCATTTCATTGATTTAGAACCAAATCAAGACCATTGTTGAAAATTTTATCTTTAGAAATAAAAGCTCTACATTTGAAGGTAAAAACTTCAAGTTGTTGAATCATGGCAGTTTACATGAGGACTGCAATCCTATCCTGAAAAGGTGCCTAAACTGCTGAGGATGAACCATGTTAAGCTTGTGACTGGTTGAGATAAGAAAATAGTCAAGTTAGAGAAAAAACAGAGCCATGGGCTGAGATTCTTAAGCTCATTTCAACTAGAGGAAGTGAAAAAGCAGCTCTCACTGTGTTACCTATTACTACATAGGTATGAGTTTATTCTACCAGTATTATATGGTTTCTCATTTTGTTTATAAAGGAATCATCAGCATTATTTTGAAATTTTACTGTAGAAAAAAAATGACCATAATTTATTGAAATCCAGATGACTTATGTAAAACATTTTCTGAATTTGCTTGAGATGCATTTATATTCTTCCCCTTTAGTCATATCAGAGTTTACTGATTCTGAATTATTCAGACCATAGATAAGGATATATAAGAATATTTCAAACCTAACTATATAAGGTAATACTTTGAGTTTGACAAAAAAAAAAGAAAAAAAAGAAAAAGGTAAACCAAACAAATACAACTGACATATCATTGCTACTTTCCATCCTTCATGTAAATTATGGATTTTAGTAAAATTTCATATACTATTTAAAAGGAGAAAGTAAAAACCTCCAATGTAACTCCAAGAAAGCAAAGAACATAACCAGCTCTCTGATATCATACTAAATGAGGAAAAAATGGAATTTTTACCTTGAATAAATGAATCCTTTGAAGGACATGATAAATTCCATAAAGCATTTAGAGAATTTCCATAAAGAGCAGATAGAAAATTTGTTCTCTGCCTTATAAAACTATACATTCAGAACTGAAAATTAAGACACCATAAGCAAGAGTATGTGAGAATGTCTGGCAGCAACAGTGAGTAGCCTGTAAGGATTTTAAAATAAAAGAAATGGAAATATTTTTACTTGATTAAATATAAACCTAACATGTATGAGAACATTGTTGATATGTAAATTTGTATTAATTAGACAAAATGTTTTTCACAATAGCACCAATTTTGACAGTAAATTACTTACTTATACTATTTCATTAAAAATAACTAATTACCAGAAAGAGAGATGGTTAGTAAACAGTAGAAGTCTAAACAGAATATAAATTAGAAAAACTCTCTAGGACTCTTATAGTTTAAACTGACATACATCTAACTTAAACATGTTTTAAGAAAACAGAATAATTTGGAGCTCACTTAACTAGGAAGACTAGGTGTGGTTTTATTTCTAAGAAATATTGAATATTGGGGCCTCAAAGAATGACAGCTAAGCTCTTCATCCAACTCTAAGCTCTGTTTGTCTGTAAGTACCTTTATTATAAAAGTTTTTCGGTATTATGAACATAATGGATGTCAACAACCTATATTTTCTAAACTTAGAAACATTGGAAGAAAGACAGATTTTTAATTTTTTTCCTCAGATATCAATTCCATAAATTAATCTGAATGGATGTTTAAAGAATCACAACGTCCCTTTGGACCAAGCTCTAAAAACAAAGAAATGGTACTAAGATGGTATCTATCAAGAATTTTAAGTGTAGAAATAATATAATAATATAATATACTTCATAAAATGATAATTTGGTCAGATTCTGATTTTTTTTTTCTATAGTTGGCGTGCATACATAAACAGCAATATATTTATTAAAAAAATAGAAAAGAACAAACTAAAATAATTGGAGTGAACATAAAATACCTTTTGTATTTCAAAGAATCAAACCTAAGAATAAATATTTTATATTTCAAAATAATTCAGAAATAGGCCAGTCTATGAGATGGAAGTCAAAGAAAGATCAGAGCTGTACTAAATCATCTTATCAGATAAAAAGGAAAGAGAAAGTAATAAGAAGAAGACAAGGAAGAGGAAGTGGAGGAGAAGTTGTTCAGCTGCATTTCTTTATGTCAATTTGAATGAAGAGTAAAATCAAATAATGAAAATTTTCCTGTTATAAAGAAGTTTCGTGGACATGAATTTGAACATTTTAATCTCTCGCCAGTATTCTGTTTGGTATCATAACAACATGAATTACATATGAATGACATTGTGAAGGGGAGGCCACAGTCTTCTTAAATCAAATCCCAATGAATGCAAATTTTCTGCTATTTTCGTGAAAGTGCATTTTCAAATTTATCTATAGGACTACACTAGGGACAGCTAAGTGAAACCAACAAATAAAGAATAAAGTAAATGGCAATGAGTAGGTAAAGACATAAAAACAGCCAAATATTTTGACTTTTAAAAGGAAACATACTGTGGGGAACAGGTGATACAATATCAAGTAATGAAAATAGTATGTAAAAAAAATTCCATCCCCTGGAAATAAGAGATAAAATGAGAATGGGGACCTACAATTTTACTTTTTATACTAACAAAGTAAAATAATTGATTTATAAAAATACAACATAGGTTATATTTGTTGGAATATTGTGTGAAACACTATATACAACTCAGAATCATAAGAGTTCTTGAAAGATACAGATGATATACTGTGAAAGCTAAGCCTTGGCATAGAATAGTAATAAATTCTTTTATTGTTATGATTTATTTTAAGTTGAAACAAAAAATTCAACAAGAATGCATTGTCATTCTTTTAAATGTAGTATATTTTATTTCCAGTGAGCTAACAAACTATGAAAAATAACTAAATAAGCCTAACTTCATCAAAATAAATTTCAAGACGTTACTGTTTATGGAAGTAGAACCATTAGCAGAACCAATGAATTAAAAACACTTTATAATAATATTATCTGTGTTTTATTATTTTGAGAGTTCTATCTTTCCACTGTATTAAATAAGGCTAAATTGAGGCTGAGATAAATCTGATTTCTACTTCTTGGTTATCAGAAATGATATAGCTTAGTGTTCATGTAAATATTTCCAAAGTGTGATGTCTGTGGATATAGAAACAATAAAGATGAACACTTTTAGTTTCTTCTTGAGGTATAATTAAAGATAAAATTTTAAAATAAACATGACACATAAGAAAAAAGTGATGTTCATGGTGCATATCCATAAATACTAAATTAAGAAGAAAACTGATTACCCATTATTTAAGAAAATTCATTAAATTTTTAAAATAAAAATTATGATTAAATAGTTACTAATAAAATGTATTTATAGCTCTATTTTTATAAAATGCTTTAAGAATGTAAGCAGAAAATCAATTAATTGAAAATGAGATTAAATTTTCAAAGACCTAACTCAAATGTATATGTAACAGAGAGGATATACTGTCTTCTGTTATAATTTTTTGTTTAGAATAAATTTTGTTAAACTTACTGAAGATATCTGTTTATTAGAATTGACTGTTTAGTCTATAAATTAATTATATTTAATTATTTAACATTTGCCTTCTATGAATTATTTGGTTAGGCCTCTATTGTGTTTTGTTCATACTATTCTCACCATTACTATTCATTATCTTAATTTAGGTCCAGATTTTAGAGGAAAAGTAACATAGTTACCGATATTGCATACCAAAAAACTTCTGTACATGGTGGCCAGTGCTTATGGACCTTGGAAAGAAAAAAATAATAATAATTTATCTTTTGATTGATAAACTTTAAATAGACTTTCTGGTGTTACAGTGATCTTTAAAACTCACACTTTTCATAGCAAGTGTAAATTATTTCTACTCTGGTTACTGCATTGTCTGTGGTATTTACTGAATTCTTCCTAACATAGAATTTATCATTAATGTAGAATATCATCATATTATGTTACTGCTATTCTTTATATTGAAAATTATTTTAGTTTATTTATTGAAGTGAGCCATATAAATGAAACCCATTTTCACCTTCTAAATAAAAATATTTAGATCGTATTATGCCCTCCTTATTAACTATTTAGTGAAGAAAATGATCTGGATAAATACAGTGGGTAATAATTATATTTTTTATACAAGACTCTGATGTACAGACCTTAATAAATTTGACCTTCATTCATCTACTGAGTTATTTAGTATTTACTAAAAAGCACAGTGATAAGATTCAGTGAATGGATTTATAACAAGATAAAGTTCTGTCTTCAAGTTACTTAATGATTAAGGGGTGGAGGCAAACTAGAAACAATACATATTCTGACTAATTATATATAAATGAAGATCCTGCCTATTAGGCTTGAAAGCTTTGGAAGATCACATTTCATTCTGTATGATTTCATGCCGTAACTCTTTTAATTCCATGCCTCAGAAAGTAAAACAAAACAAAATAAGAATGTAAACATGCCATATAGCTACAAAACTAAGTAATTTGTGTTTCCTTGAATAGAACTATTAGTTTTTTTAAAATGGAATCGTTCTATGAAAAACTATAGTATAAGACTTTTTCGGTCAAATTGTCCAGGCTTTGTGACTGAAGCCAGACTGAAAATAGCATCATCTCATGTGGTTTTTATATTTAAAGTTTGCTATTCTGTACTCACTGACCAGTTATTAGATCAAATATCTGATACAAGTAAGTGTCTAAGATCATGTGAATATTATATATATTACATAAGACAAATCTGTGGCAAAGTAGCTCTAGCACTTGAAATGACTAGCAGTAGACAATAAAAGATATCTGAAAATATTCATGTTTTTATCTTTTTTGTAAGTACCACAATTTTCAGGGCCTAAATTTAAACACCAAGAATTAATTAATATGAATTCTATACATCCAGTTACAAAAGTAGATGTGTTTTAATATATTCAAACATCATTTCCCACTTTTGTTAGAAACACACAATGAGAGAATATTCTGGTGATAATTGAATATGTACAATTGTTTTAAAATATTTAACACTTTATTATAATAAGAGCTAAATTATGAATAAGAAGTCTGAGTAGAAATTATCACTCTTTTTTTATCATCAAAATTGTCCAAATTATATTTAAATTAATCTTAGTACATGTCATCCACTAATAAAATACATTAAAGAAAATCCATATGAATAGAGGGCTGTACAGATAGATTAATTAACATAAATGCCTAAGTATAACATATCTGAAATATAAGACACTCTCATTTTCCCAGTGAGAAGGCCCCACATAGTAGCTTTTTGTCCATCTTGAGTATAAATTTTTTTAGAAATTTAAAATTAAATAGCAAACAATTGAGACATAGTAGTTAATGTTTCATAAGCATATTTAAAATTAAATATAAATTAATATTTTTAGAAATATTGGTATTTTTAATACCAAGATTCACAAAGCAGAATTATTTTTATGATCCAATAGATGCACTGAAAAACATTATTGTCTTTTTATCATTACAGAATTTTTTGAGTCATTTAACTTAGTTTTCCAGGACAAGTCATCTTCTATTATCCTATGTTGATGGTGACATAACACTTCTTGAATTCCTTAAGGATGTGGTCACTAGAAATTTTATTTCAACTGATATATAACAACACATAATATTGGAATAGTATTTTAAATTATTGTTCATACTGAATGTGCATATTTGTAATCTATAAAATGTAACAATTTTCATTTTATTGATCTATACTGTCAGTTTTATTAATCTTTTAAAATCTTCTGTGTTTTAATTTCTAACACTTGAAATTGTGAGGACAATTTGGAAAAAGAGTTACTAGAATAGAATTAGTATAATTACATTAATATAATTACATAATTACATAATATATTACTTATATACAATTATACACACCCATGTATATGCACACACATATACACACACATGCACACACACAAAACAAAGTCTTGCCCTTATGAAACTTATAACAGGTATTTGAAAGTTTTTTTTTTTTAATAAAAAAAGCAATGCTCCATTTTATGAGGAATTTTTTTGTGATAAAAACTACCATTTTATATACTACATTTATGTTACATTGATTAAACTATAATACCTTCATATAAAAATAAAAATTATATCAATGATTGGTTTAATGTCAATTAAAGTAATCCTTTGTAATTGGATTTTGTAGCTGAGAACAAAGAATTTGCACTTTACTAGGTAGACAAACAATTCATTTTCTAATTTTATATCTGCATGAATAGAAGCCACTGCTGCAGGATGTGATTGTGGGTCATTTCGAACCTCTAGTACAAATGTTTTCAATGATTAAGTATTTATTGAGCACATATTACATATATTCAGCTATTAGGAATAAATGAGTATAAACACAAGAAAGAGAGGTTATAGTCCCGAACTTGAGATGTAATTTCAATTTAGTTCAGCAGACAGTGCATATATTAAAACATAAAGATGAAGTGTTAACTAACTTGGTGACAAAACAGAATTAGGAACTTTTGAGTATGTGTGTCATTTATTCTCATTTAGTCTTTGCAACATCTTAATATGTAGGTTTCATTTAAATTGAGGAACCTGGGACTTCTGGTTAAATATAAAGAATTGAAGTAATTTGTTTCTATTTTCCTGAAGAGTTCAAATAAAATAACAATTACAGCATAAAATTATATCAGTAAATAAATAAAAAGTGAACAAAGCATAGGAAGATACCATAGAAGACAAGAAAAACCAACACACTTTTGGAAGTTGAAGAATGGATATATAAATGCTGACATTATCAGATAAGAGATGTTGCAATTTAAATGTCAGTACATTTAAAGGAGGCCAAATAAAATCAAGCAGGCTTTGAAAGTCCCATAAATCAAAATTGCCTGATACTTGGATTGTGAAGAATGAAAATAAAAGCAGGAGAATTGGTTGAAAATAAAGTACAGAGAATAGTTAGACTCTCACCTTTCTCTCTAAACCAGACAGGCAGTCAACCATCTGTCTCCCACTCAAGCAGAAGGATGGAGTTTTTCTTTCTGCAAAAGCGGAACATGAGAGGATTTTTAGACCCACAGACATCAAGGAAGGATGAGGTTTGGGTGATGCGTTACTGAAGTTAAGAGAAATGAGCTGCAATATGCATGCTGAAATGTGAGATTTGAAGACTCCTTCAACTTATCTCCCAGAATAATGGCAACCATATTTATACTTACTAGCAAGATATTAGATAAGTCACCTCTAGAAAAACTGACTCATGGAAGTCTATAATAACATCTAAGAGCCTTTACATAACATACCAGATCCTGTTCAATTACCCTATACCTTTCAAAATGTATAGTTCATTAAACTATCATTTTTAATTAATTTTTTACTAGTTTATATAGTTGTATATGTATAATAACCTTTAAACATTGGAAAGAATCTCCAACATGAAAACAGGTAAATGAAAACTGGAAGAAATTTAAATTAGTTATAAACCAAAGAAAACAAACAAACTAATACCTACTAGTGAAAATACTGTCTCAGAATAACTGGATGCCTTTAAGGAAATAATTAGAAATCTATACTATACAAGAGATCCAACACACAAAAAAAGAGGCTTAAGGTACAACCAAGAATCTGTGAATTTGATCTTGACAATATCTAAAGCAAATTGAAGTAGTGGAAAAAAATACTCAAGAAAAAAAGATATCTCTAACAAAATAAAAGTTAAATTATCTCCTGTGTTTTGCCACATTGAGTGGACATTATGAAACTCCCAGTCAAACTTGAAAGCTGGAGAAAAAATATGTATTCATAGGTATAAAGAAAAATAAAAAAATATATATATATAGTTTTCTATGTCTTTCTTCTAAGAAAACTATGGCATTGAAGAAATATACTACACTCAGTTGTGAATACTTCATGGTTGAAGTAATGTATTGATTTAACTAGACACTGTATTATAAATACATAGGAAGTTGGTAAAGAAAGAGAAGAGAGAGAATGAAAGAGAGAGAAGGGAAGAGAGAGAAAGTTTAGAAGTGTGAATGTGCAGGGGGTAGTTTAAGAATACAACATCCTTGTCTGTATTTAGAAATCAAGAGATAATAAAGTACAAACATTATAAAAGTTAGTAGATTATATTATTAAAAATATGGAGGTATGTATCAGAAGAAACAACTGAATGAATTGAAAGTGGTTGGCTCTAATGAGACTGATAGTGAAAAGAATTTAGAACAGGGATGGATTTTGTTATAAGTCTTAAGACAGCCTTCTGTGTGTAGGAGGAAATTGTATAGAAGGAAACCTCAGCATTCTCAGGCACCTGGTTAAAGCATGATCTGTGGGTACAACTAGCAACAGAAAGTTGGTTCCTGCCCAGATGACAGAGAAAATAGGAGCTGTCTAGCTGTCCTTAAATTTAATCTGTCAGACTTTAATGGTTCACTTGTGAGCCAGGTATGCATTCATATATAACTTTTTTTTTCCTGGTGAACTATGGCTTACAAGAAGGAATTCTGTCAGACTTACAGAAAGGAAGAGATATCTAAGGACAATTAAAAAAAAAATTATAGGGTTTTTTGGCACTGCCTCATGGGAAGTCAGTAGCTCCAGAACAAAGATGAAACCTGTAAGAATTCTGGGGTATTCTGGAACTTCAGCCATTTCCTCAAGTTGTTACTTTCTTACTATTTTCTTTCTTCTGAATAAGCAGTAAAACCTTTAAGCAAAGAGGGTATGTGTGCTTGTCTTTAGGGACAGTCAGAAAGTGGAAAACTTGGGGGCCGTATTTTGCAACATGGTCAGACTCGAGGGAGAGAAACCCAGGGGAGAAGTAGATGATGACGGTTATGGAAATAAAGGGATGAAATGAAATCTTCAGGATCTCTTTAATGTTAACATAACGTCTCTGTGCTTGTCTATAATCTAATTCCTGATCTTTCACCCTCTACCCCATGTTGTGCCTGTTCTGCGATTTCTAATTCCAGCCTATCCATTATCTCCTTGTTATTGCCCCTTTGTGGAATTTACTTCTGAATTCAGCAGTCTGAATGGCCTATAGCTCCATCACCCCATTTTCTTGCTACCCTTGCTACCCTTTTGTATCATTCCAGCTGTTTAATCCGTTCTGTTCTTCTATTCAAACTGCTAGAGAAAAACACAGCTGTATAATGAATGCCACTACCAACAAGCGACCCTTGTGGGTTCCTGGTCTCCTTAATCACTAGGGCAGTTATTTCACCTTTACTGCTCCCCTTAACTATCCCCCATCAGGTAACCATGCCTCCATGCTTAATTTTTTCAGAGGAAATGGAAGGTCTTAGAAGTTGGTTCCCACTATAATAAAAATAATTTCTTACAACCCTACAAAGCACATGTTTCTCCCTGTACACATCAAGAAGTTGAAATTCTCGGTGAGCAGACACTGTACTAACTTTAAAATCCATGTTTTTTTTTTCTTTTTTTCTTCTTCTTCTTCTTTTTTTTACTATACCAAGGTACTTACCTCATAAAATAATATTTATTGAGCCCCCACTTTGTGTAGGTTTTGATATTGGTCTATGTCATGCTTTATCTTTGTCAATCTTTATGACAAGACCACAAGCAAGAAGTATTATCCTCACTTAACAGATGAGGAAGCAAGAATCCAGAATGTACTAGAAGGATATCTTATACACAAATAACTGCTGAGAAAAGTGGCTCTGATCAGCTTTTTGCCTTTTTAGCTATCTCTTGGACAAATCTTGAACAGAATGTTTTATTAGGAATGTCAAAATTGCTGACCAGAAACTTCCCCATTGAGTGGCTTCATGTCTACCCAATAAAATTCTTTCTTTTGGAAGTATAAATTCAGGTAGAACAGTTTGTGAATTTCTCAGTCTCCAGAAATGGGAATGGGAACCTGGGATGTGCTGCTGGTGGGAGGATTCTTCCACATCAACATTTGTGTGTATCCTGGCAATAAACTTCCATGTAATTAAAATTTCCAAAAAAATTACCTAAGTGGCTCTCATTTGTGGCTCTTATATTTCAATTGGACAGCACAGTTCTAGAGGTAAGAAGGAGAATCCACAGAAAAGAAATCTAGTAAGAGATATATGGAGACATTGTACATGGGACATATATTATCAAGAATCATGTTTCTAATAAAACCAGTCAGACTGGAATTGAAGATTTGTGTGTGTGTGTCTGTTAGAAAGGAAAGACAGATGTAATTTGAAGGTTCACTTGGAAATTATTATAAAACACTTGGGCTTGAACAACAGCCAAAAAACTTCAACAGCACATAAACCATACTATGTACCCAGTAAATACTGGATAGGTACAGTAAGAGTGAAGAGGTGCTATGGGCCTTTCAGAGGGAATACCCAACCAGTGGTGTAGCTGATGCACAACATTAAATGTTAAGAAACATAAGAAATTGAAGTGAGCAATGTTTAAGTATAAGGCTATGGGTTGTGGTTTACAAGTTAGACAAGAAAAAAAAGAATTAAATATGAAAAAGGCTTTGTAAAGAACTGAGAACATATGATGGATGAAAAGGAAGAAAGAAAATTCATTGAGAGGTCATGGTCCTAATAATTTGAAGTTGTAGTTTTGAATAGACTAGAAATTTTTGAAAAGATAAAGGGAAATTGTAAACAAGTACATGTTTAAGAGGGAATTTATTTTTCAATATATTAAGATGGTTATAACCAATTGTAATTAAAGCTGGAGATAGAATATATGATATTAAAGAAAAGATTAAAAACTATGATGTGTGAAATGGACTTTGGAAATACAAAGAAAAAAAGTTGAAATTGTAAAAGTCAATAATTTTCTTAAGACATAAATGTAGAAAGCTAAAGGAACATTACCTAGAAATATGCCATGGTTCTACAGTAATCAAAGCAGTACATATAAACACACATGATGTGTTAAACGTATTATCATTATTAACAAGAAAAACCTGTACAGACTCCCTAGTGTTTCAAAGTGAGTGGAATCTACAGTTATAGATCAAGAGAAGAAAATAGAACTTTCAAGATGTTAAAAGGACCAGGGATCAGAGAACAAGATTGTGGAATGATAAATCAATAAAGGACCATCAGTTAGTCTATGGATAACATAATCAGCATATTTTTTTCTTCCCCCAACTTTACTGAGGAATAATTGACAAACATAATTGTATGTATTTAAAGTGTATGATATGATGATTTAATATATATGCTTAATGTATATTAATATATTAACAATTTATATTTAAATACATATTAAACATATATAGAAAATTATCACTAAAATCTAAATAATTAACACATTTGCCACTTCCATAGTTAATTTTGTGTTCGTGTGGTGAGAGCACATAGATTCACTTTCAGCAACCTTAAAGTATACAATATCATATCATGAACTATAGTCTTCCCACTGTATATTAGAGCTTCTGAACTTATTCTTCTTATAACTGAAAGTCTGTACCCAGCCCCTAAAAACCTTGTTATAGTCTCTGTATTAAAATACTGATCTAACTTTAAAATCCAAGTTTTTTTAAATAAATTTTTTTAATAAAATTGTTTTTTTATTTTAATAAAATTATTTGTTTCTCTTTTTTTAAGATTTTACATCTAAGTGATGTTATACAGTAATACAATATTTATCTTTGCCTTATTTCATTTAGTATAATGCTCTAAGCTGGCAGTTTGTCCTTTTCTATGGCTAAATGATTTATATATATACATTTATATTATACATATAATATTACATCTTCTGTAGCCATTCATCTGTTGAAAGACATTTAAATTGTTTCCATATCTTGACTATTGTGAATAATATTGCAATGAGTATGGGAATGCACACATCTCAAGATCTTGATTTCATTTTGTTTCTTTCAAATATATACCCAGGAGTGAGATTGCTGGATAATATGGCAATTTTATCTCTTTTTTTCTTTTTCTTTTCTTTTTCTTTCTTTTCTTTTCTTTCTTTCTTTCTTTTCTTTTCTTTTCTTTTTTCTTTTTTTTTTTTTGAAAAACTGCTGTACTGTTTTACATAATGGCTATAACAATTTACATTCCTACCAGCAGTTTACATTTGATATATGTCTTCTCTTCTTGATAATAGCCTTCTTAACAGATATAAGAAGATAGCGCATTGATTTTGATTTGCACTTCTGTGGTGGTGAATGACATTGAGTATCTGTTCATGTTGACCATTTGTATGTCTTTCTTGAAAAATGTCTATTCAGGCCTTTTGCCTGTTTTTTAAATTGCATTAATTTGCTTTTTTTTCAATTCCATCATATAAGGTCTTTATATATTTTGAATATTAACCCCTTATGCAACATATGATTTGCAAATATTTTCTCCCATGTATGTTGCCTTTTCAATTTATTGATTATTTTCTTTTTATGCAAAAGCTCTTTAGTTTGATGTAGCCTCACTTGTTTATTTTAGCTTTTGATGCTTGTGCTTTTAATGTATTATCTGGGAAATTACTGCCAAGATCAAAGTCAAGAAGTTTTTATCTTTGTTTTCTTTTAGGAATTTTATGGTTTCATGTCTTACATTCAAGTCTTTAAACTACTTCGAGTCAATTTTTATGTACAGTGTAAGATAGAGGTCCAGTTTCATTCTTATGCATTTGGCAATCTAGTTTTCCCAGCACCATTTATTGAGAAACTATAATTTTTGTATTGTATATTATTAGCCCCTTGTTGTAAATTAATTGACCATGTATGCTGGGTTTATTTCTGGACTCTCTTTCTATTCTATTGATCTGTTTGTTTTTCTGCCAATACCATACTATTTGATTATTATATTTTTGTAACATAGATTGAAATCAAGAAGCGTGATGGCTTCTTTCTGTGAGAAAGAAGATTTTCTTTTTCAAGGTTACTTTGAATATCCAGAGCTTTTTGTGGTTCCATACAAATTTTAAGAAGTTTTTCCTATTTCAGTAAAACAAGATACCTTTGGAATTTTGAAAGGGATTGCATTAAATCTATAGACCACGTTGGGTAATATGGACATTTTGTAATATTCTTTCGATTAAAGAACACAGGATAACTTTCTCTGTACTTGTATTTTCTTCAGTTTCTTTCATCAATGACTTTGCAATGTGCAGGTCTTTCACCTTGGTTAAATTTACATTTAAGTATTTAATTATTTTTGCTTGTGTTTTAAATGGAATTACTTTCTTAATTTTTTTTTCAGATAGTTCGTTGTTAGTGCGTAGAAATGCACTTTTTTATGTCAATTTTGTATTCTGCAACATAACTGAATCCATTAATTAATTCTAAGGATTTTCTTTCAGTGTCTTTAGGGTTTCCTATATATAAGATCATGTCATCTGCAGAGACAATTTTACTTCTTTCTTTCTGATTAGGATGCCTTTTGTTTCTTTTTCTGACCTGAGTGTCCTGACTACGACTTTTAGTACTATGTTGCATGGAAGTTATGAGAACAGTCATCCTTGTCCTCTTACTTCACCACATGTTTTTAAGTAAGCTTTTGGTGAAATTCCACATAACACATGGTCTTTCTACTTGTTTTTATTTCTCTTATATTAAAGATAAAATGCTGTATCTCTACTAAAATTAACAAAACCTAATCATTTGTGGGTGAAGAGGAGCTATGCAAAAGGTAAATCATTAAGTATATTGACACTTAAGGATATGAAAATTATTTCTTAAACACCTAACAAGAAAAAAATTATCTAATTTGAAGAGAGCTGAAGTTTTGTCTCTCTATTTAATACTACTCTTTAAATAATAACATTATTATAACTTTATTAATGTCCAAAGGAAATGCCACTCAAGTCTTTTGCCAAAGCACCAGTGCTTGCTTATCATTTAGCAATTCTCTTATTCTTATTTTTTTTTCTTGAAACTGTTTGTATATTCCACAGGCTCATTTGTTATGTTTATCTTTCTTATTATATCTAATTGAAAGGAATAGGATGATTTAGCTCATTCTGTGCACAGTGTGGTCTCTGCAGGCATGCTTCTCAACACATTTTAATATCTTAAAAGAAAACCCTATTACTGCAAGATAAATTTCAGATTAAAATGTAAACATGCCAGTCTATTGTCTTACCTTGTTTGGAATCGCAGGACTCATAGGAGAGAAACTCTTGGGGTCTAATGTGAACATCTTTGAAATAAGCATAATGAACTTTGTATCATAGAGAATATAGCTCCAGAAGAGCATTTTATTTTCTTCTGGCCATGGAGAGATGTTATGCACTATTTATCATACTCATCTAATTCACTTCATATTTTGGCTGCAGAAAAGGAGGGAGAGAAAAACTCTTTGGAAGATATAGATAGATTTTAACAAGACTTAGTAAGTAAGTGGAAGGTGAAAACTAAGTCAGCAAGTCAAAAAAGACTAAAATAATCAGAAATTCATGGGTTTACTATGTCCATTTTTAGAATACAAAGGCCAAGATGAGATATAGAATGATTGTTCAACAATTAAGAGATTAAATAAGAAAAAAGAAATGAGGTCATAAGGTACCATAGGTGTTAAAGCTTAATTTAAAGGCATAAAATGTAGTAATGAGGTATTCTAATGTCAAGTTAAAACAGGAAATTTTGGAGCCAAACTAATTGACAAGGAAAGTTTTTCTGCTCATTTGGAGAGCTTTAAATTTGATGTTACATATACTTTTATCTGGCTTGTAGTGGTTAATCCAAGGCTTCCCCTAGGAGTAACTAGGGTACATAGAAAGATTTCTGTACTGTAGCTTGAGTACATGCCAAAGAGTCAGAGCAGAGCCACATTTAAAGGTGAAATGGTAAAATGTAGCGAGAAAACATGGAGGCAAAAGGAGAATAAAAATCTCTGTCAACAAAAAGAGCATCAACATCCACTAGGTTCCTACTTCCATCTTGGCTCATTTTGTCAGTTGCATTTTCCAAAATTATGGAAGGTTAAAATGAATCTTGATTTCAAGAGAACTATTTGCCAAGATTATTTGAGAAAACAGTCACAGGTTGTTTATTCACTTATTTAGCTGTAGTGATCTTAACTGGAAAACATTTCCTAGGAAAAATAATTTAACTTGTGAGAAATAGTCCTTTGGTGACACAACCCTGAAATATCGCATGCTGCAGTTTATTGCATTTGCTCACACCAGAGCATGAGACCCTCTAGTATCATGCATGTCTAAGATCTCTCCGAGCTCTCTGGCTAAGCCTAAGGTTTAATGTATACTAAGGTAAGCCCAACAAATGAATAAAGCATTGGTTCCAAAATATAGCATGCACCAGGATTACCTGAAAGTCTGGTAAAAAAAAATACAGATTATTAGGTTATCTCTCTTGTTTCTGAATCTGTAAGTCTGGGGTGGAGCCTTAGAATTTGTATTTGTAATAATATTCCAAGTAGTGCTGATGTTTCCAGTCTGAAGATCACATTTTGAGAATCAGTTCTAAAAGGCATAGTGTAAATATTGCTAACATATTAATTTTGAAAAGAGATATTAACAATTTAGATCTAATCAGGTGGTCTTGATTCATGTAGCTTTATGTATTAGATGACATTTCTAGTATTTGTTAAAGTATAGCACAAATTGTTAAAGTGTGGTAGAAATTGTTTAAACTGAGCACAGACATATTTGTATGTTCATGAACATAATTATAGGACATGCTATAAATCAATTTGAGTGTTACTTCCAATCCAAGTGCAAATTTTATGTAATTTTACAAAACTCATCATTTGAAGACCTATAGACATCTACAAATAGAAGTAAATTGTTTAAGATAACATATAATTCTGTATAAAGTTGACTTACTGAAAAATTGCAACTTAGTACATTGTCATTTGCAGGTAAATAGCCTTATTGGAAAAATTATATGAACCAGAGTATTTCAGAGGAACGACCTTTTCACACAATAAATAGGACAATCAATATAACTTAGGAAACAAATGGAACACACACATGATGCTGAGCTAAGTTGTAAGATAATAATCATTATTATGACTAATATTCTTCCTGTAGAGATATTAATGTTGTGACTTTGATTTTAAATGAAGCTGTAGCTGGCACGTACAAACCAATTTTTACAATGAATAAAATGACATGTCATTAAAATATATAACAATCTTAAGCTTTGTAAAACTTTAAATATATTTATGTTATTTCCCAAGTTTTACTTTTTTATTTTTGCTTTAAAGTGTAAAGTGAATATTTATACTTTTATTTATTTTTCAAAAAAAATAAATTACTTGCTTGGCTTTCTCATTTTCCTCTAAACATTATTGTGTTAAAGATAAGATGAACCAAGAAAATAGTAATAATCTAAGTAACTGGTTAACTTTGAAGAGACAGTAAGAAATTTAAATTGAGATTAGAAATTTCTAATTATGTTTTTTATAATTCATAAATTAATTTAGTTAATATTAAACCTCTCAGTCCAAGGTAAACTGAGATGGATTAGAGAAATTAAGCAAGTTAGTTTTGTAGCACCATGTACAAACACACACACACACACACACAAGCACACACATTATACACATCTGTAGAGTAAGTCCCAATGAATTTAAGAGTCAGGCTATCAAAATCTCAAATGTTATAAATATACTGAATATTACAAAATGACCACACCAATATTTATTCTATATCAAAAGCTCTCCTGTAAATTCTGTGATATTGGTTTACCTCCTTCAAGAGATATCTGTGTTTCCTCTCTTTGAACAATGGCTGATGTTGTAACTTTTTTATGTAATAGAATATAGCAGAAGAAACACTATGGAACATCTAAAAATAGATAATAGGGAAATAGATAATAGAGATTTGCCTGGTGTCCTCTCTCCCTCTCTGTCTCATACAGTGTTTCAAGTTTTTTCTAATTGTGTTATTTACTTTCTATATACTTAATGCGTTCTGTTCTTTTTAATTTCTGAGACAGGTTAAAATAACTCAATCATTAAATGAATAAAATTATATTTTTATTTCTATTAGTTTCTGAATGTATTTGATACTGTGAAGTTAGGTGCAAACAAGTTTGCATAAAAACTATTTTGGAAAATAGTGTTTTCTTTCATTCAATAACTATAATTTCCCTTTGTCCTTAATAGTTTATTTATGTCTTAAAAACCATTACAAATAATAACAATAATATTGCACTATCTTCTTTATCTTAAAAAAAAATTTCTTCTGTTAGATTCTGTTTCTAATGATTTTCTTCTAGGAGCAATATAGGTCAGTCACAGCTTCTAAATTCTCACCATCTCTGTCTTTTAATAAGTATTTGTAATTTATTAAAAATTACTACAGTAATATAACATTTGAACTATTTCCAGTATCACTTTGTATTTTGCTCACAGTGTTTTCTCTGTGTATTATTTTTTCTCATCTTTAACTGAAAAGAGTACATTTAAATTTGCTGTTTCCCATAATGATCTTTTTTCTTTAATAATTTGCCTTAAATATTTTTTATACTCTAAAATGCTTAATGATCTATTTTTTTCTGGATCAAGACAAGGAACTTAGCACATCTTAATTTTCTCCAAAATGTGTTTGTGGATCTTATTTGTTATCATGCAGTATTTTAGATTCATCTTTCTTAGCTCACCTATAAATCAATCATTAGTATTTAAAATTAATTATATTTGATTATTTTTTACTAAGTATTTGCTAATGACTTTTTTTTTTTTTGATCACTGGTTATAACTGATACCCACTTTCAGCAATTCTTTTAGAGGAGCTATACATTTGGATTAACATACCTAAGGTATTTTTATGTATTTCTTTCAATCTTGAAAGATATGTGTTTTATTTTCCTAAGAATTGAAGTTGGTATCTTAATGTCTTTTGAAAACTATTTTTGAATATAAGAAGCCTTTGTTAATCTATTTTCATTGTTAATAATTCTAATTTTTTTAGTTACCTTTAATATTTATATTCACATTTTCTATTTACATTATTGTTTTTTCATGTTATTCTTTGGTTATGGTTGTAATTAATTCTTTTAGACTTAAAAAAGTTAAACATACTTCTACAGTGCCCTTATCACATTAGTTTTTAATTTTAATTTTATCAAAAATGAATTCTTTAATTTATTGACTATGTTAGAATTGATAAAAAGTTTTTCTCTGAGTTTTAAATTTTTAGTTTGATTGTTTATCTTTTCTGATAGTTGGTGACATTATTCTTATTCTCCCTTTCTTTCTGCCCTTCCTGTGAAGTAATTCAGTGATTTTATTGGTAATTTAAATGTAATAACTTATAAGAAAGGGATATTGCATATTTACTCCTCAAGCCAGTGCTCTGTTATAGCATCTTGTAGGGATTTCAACGCTCTATCCTGTTACCTTAAGAAAGTAGCTACTTGTTAACAAGAGTCTTGAGTGAATTTTTGTAAATTTTTGGTTCATGCAGTGAATCTGGGTCAAATTCGCAGCCACAAACATGTGTATTAACTTATCATATTTTCGTAGGAGCTCAATTTTCAGAAATTATTGCCTTTTTCCTAGTCCAGTATCCACTTTCACAACCTGCTTGATCCACTTTTTCATTTAAGGTTCACAGAGAGAGTTTTTATTTTTATTTTACAAGTCTCTTATATTTGGATTTATTCATAAATTATTTACTCTATTATCTTGAACAGAATTACACGTGTGTGTGTGTGTGTGTATATAATCTTTTCTTTAAAGATTTTTCTTCTAATTAGGGGTACAGCATATAGATAATACAAAGGAAGAGATTATCCTCTTTAATGCTTTTCCTGTGTCCTTACTTCAGTATTATGTTTGTCATATAATGATGTAAAGATTATTCAGTGTCTGTATCCAAAAAATGATGCTTTCATGAATCCTTTTTTCCCCAATATTTCAAGATTTGTGCAATAGTTTGAGACCTGTCTATCTCCCGATAGAATGTGTCATCTGACCTATAGACTCACCAGATATATTGTTTCTAATAAAAGCTACTCTAAAGACATTAAATATACTTAACAGTGAAGTGTATCTATCGTTGCTTGAAAATGCATTCATTATTTTTTTAAAAATAAATAAATCTTTAAACCACCATACATATTCCTGTATGTTTCATGTTGTTACATCAACCATCACTCTTTTATATTTTAAATCAATTAGTGGTCACTATACATATATAATATATATCTCTACATTAGCATATATTTTAATATAATATGTATGTGTGTGTATGTGTGTGCACGTGCATATATTTATATTTCACAAACGTTCTCTTACAAGAATTCTGTACGTCCTATACACCTTTTAATATAAAATTATGTCATGTAACCAGAATCATTGTAAAAAATTATTTGATATAACGGTCTGATACACACACATTCTTTGGGAGAACTGCCAACATGAAGAATAAGAAAGGAGAACCTTAGCAGGGAAAAAAAAATCAAGTGTTTCAAAGCAAAGAAAATATCTGAACAGGTCCACAAGAAAATATTTTGTAATGCTGCTACCTAGAGGTTAGAATATTAATCAAAACTAAATATTAATTCTCTTTCTTACCTCTACGTCTGGAACTTTGATTTAGTTTTTTAATGTAATGCCATATTCACAAACCTTATTAAAATTAATTGTTCTTTTTATTTTAACCTGTCTTGTTAAAAATTGTAACTTCAAAACTATAACTTTCCTACCTATCATTACTATGAACAAAGACCATGAAAATTTGCAATTACAGCATAAGAAAAATTACTTTAAAAAGAGAAATCTCCATAGCTTAAAACAAGGACCAATTAAAACAACCTATTTTTACTCAGTAGTGTATTTCTTAACTATTAAGAATTTAATATGCCACATATATAATTCATTCATCTTAAACTACATAGTATGTAGTATTTTTCATGAAAACATCAACCCCTTAAAAAGAAATAATTTACTAATATTTTTATAAAGCTTTAGTTACAAATATTTGAATAAACTAATGCAGCTGAAGATTTACCTCATTATTTGGAAGCCCACTACACTGTCATAACTTCAAAAATAAGCTATATCTAACCTTACTCTCACATTCATTTTAATATATCATACCACCATCTACTTAGGTACACACACCAGCATCTCTAGAGACATTTTAGATTACCTCCTCCCCTCTTTCTTCTACCTCCTATGGCTGGTCAACAACCAGATCATATACTTTGCTCTCTAATCATATTTAAAGCCCATACTTCATTTTCACCCTCGATTTGTAATAATTTCCTGAATATGGTACATCTTAAAATTTTTTCTTCTTCAGATTTATCAACTTTATGAGTCACAGTGATTTTTCAAATATTTTTAAATCTGATAGTACCATTTAATTAATTAAATGCTGTGAAGAACTCCAATTTTTTTCGGAATAAAATTAACCTTCATATTAACTTTATTCATAAGTTTGCCCCAATGGCTTCTCCTGCTTCATTCGATGTCATATATTTATGTAATGAACACTTTTACAGCGTTTAGCATGTATCAGGTATTGTTTTAAATGTTTTACATTATAAAACAAATTTAAACAGAAATACGCTGAGACTTTAAACCTAAAATGTCTCTTTGAAGCCTTTCTCCCTTGCTTTTCCATAGTCAATAATGTACCAAGTGCATACATCTTTAACCTAAAAAAAAAAATCTAGGAAAAAAAGAAAACGCTTTCATATTTATCACTATTTCTTTATTCCCAGGGATATTAGTATAGTTCTAACCATACATCCCTTATTATTAGGTCTCAAAAAGGAACAAAGGCTACAATCCGGTTAGAATAATTTTAAAATAATTTAAGAAAGGGGATAATTCACGGTGTGGCAGGAGTAGAGAGAAAACACAAGGGATAGTGCATGGATGTTACTATTCCTTTCTCGAAAGAATTAGAGAGGAGAAAAGTTACTGGAACCAGGAAGCAGGAGCCTGTGGAGAAGGTCACTTTGCCAAGAGCTGTGACCTTTGGTGAGGAATACTTCTAGCCCAAATCCACCCTACAGAGAGTCATCTAGGAAAATGAACACCCTGATCTCTTTTCTCTCTACAGAGTTCTCCTAGGGCACTCATTGATGGATTCCACATGAAATCTAGAGGGCAAGGAGGCTTACTAATTAGCCCATACCGGCAGGTCAAGCTCCTGGAGCAGAGAGCAGAATGGAAAGAGTGAAGGGTGAAACTGGAAGACAAGATGAAGATTCCCAGCCCACATCCATTATGTTAGAGAATGACTTTCTTCAATTCTGAAGAGCTCACCAGGATGGAAGCTTCGAAACAGACCTCTTTAAACTAATGATTAAAAGGCTTAGCTCTGTTTAAGATTGATTATTTAAGCAGAGTTGAATGCTTAAAAAGTTAATGTGAATAATGTTAAGCTTTGTGATTGTCAAAGCTAATCCTTATTAAGACCAGGCAAAAAACTAAAACTTATACAAAATGATTGTTTGCTTGACGAGTTTAACATTTTTTTCTATTTGTTTGCTATTTGCTTTCAGTCAGGAAGTATAAGATTACAGATCTGCACTTCCATTATGTTCCCATTTACTTATCAGAGAATAGGAATAGCCATTGAGACTGGTAAGTTTTATGTCAATCATTGAAGAAATTATAATGCGACAAAGTAGTTCTGCTGATGAGATACACAAAGTAAATAGTTGGATATTTTTAGCAGTTTTTTATTATGTATGTCATTTTGGCTCAGTATAGATGATTACAGTAACCAAAGGGGGGAAGTTTAGTGACATTTTGGTCAAGTAAAGCCAGTCAAATAAAAAGATTTAAGGATAGAAATGATAAGTTTAGTGATTTCTGGTTCCATCTCCTTAAGTAATATAAAATTTAAATATTTGTTCTTAGTACACAAAATAGTCCCTCTGTTCTTGTATTAAGTACTGAAATTCTACAGATTAGTAATACACGTACTCTTCCTTTGGAATAGATTATTAAAAATGATTATATATACCAATGGAGAAAAAAATAAGCATGCTGCTACAAAAAGTTTTATATTAATACATAGTTTGATATTATCAATATAAGCTATAAGAATATTTCTGGCATTATGGACTTTAGATATCTTGAACTACTAATTTTATATTTAAAAAACTAAGTGTGCTGAACAAAATTATGTATGCATAGCTAAGCTGGCAAAAACTAAGAGATCCTCAGAAACTAAATGCAAAGTAAAATAGCTTATCCTGAGAGGTAGAAAGCAGTCAAGCTGATTTTGCTTCAGGGCAGTTTCCAATTTCTGGTTACTTCAGTTTCTGTTTCAACTGATATCTGGTATACAAAGGACAGAAGAAAAACCTAGGAATTTCACCCTAAGTTAGAGTCTAATAGGATCTGCATAAAACTGTTTTTACTCCTAGTGAATAGGTGGATTAGAAATAAACCTACTACTGGGAAAGGAGAATTAAGAAAATTACCCAACTTGAATTTGGCTCTCTGGAGAAGGAAAAACATTATCCCGTAAGAAATGACAAGCACAAATTAGATCTTATGCAGTTTTCCAGCTCAAATTCACACAATTTGGTCTGAGAAAACTTTGCAAAAGCATAATAAATGTTATCCTGCATTGGAGTAACACATCATACTATGGCATAAGCTATTACAAATGAAAATTACCATCAAATCAGGCCTTATTCCCCAAAAGTAAGAGAATAAGAGTATATATATATATATATAGCATCACGAATAACAGAAAGTAGAACCAACAATAGAATGAGTTTAGCAAAGATTCACATACTGAAATTCTCAAACACTGACTAGAAAGTCAGTGGAGTAAGGAATCAAGCATAAGAAATAGGAGAGTGTCAGTTTTGACATACACCTAATTGAGGTAGAGAAAGAAACAAGGAGAGAAGACAGCTTAAAATTTGCCAAAATCAATGAAAGATACACACATTTAGTATAGTCATAAGTCACTTAAAGACACGGCTACATTCTGAGAATATTTTCTTACATGGTTTTCTTGTTGTACCAACTTCATAAAGTATACCTATAGAAACCTAGATAGTATAGCCTACTACACACCTAGGCTACATAGTTTAACCTATTGCTCCTAGAATACAAATCTTTACAGCATGTGACTGTACTGAATACTGTAGGCAATTGTAACCCAATGGTGGGTATTTGTGTATTTATACATAGAAAAGATAAATATGATAAAAATATTGAATAGAAGATAAAAACTGGTACACTTAGGGCACTTATCGTGAATGGAACTTATAAGACTGGAAACTATTCTGAGTCAGTGAGTGAGTGGTGAGTGAATATGAAGGCTAGAATATCACTGTATACCACTATAGACTTTATGAACACTGCACACTTAAGCTACACTAAATTTATTTAAAAGTTATTTTTTAAATAATAAATTAACCTTAGCTTACTATAAATTTTTATATCACAAAATTTTTTAACTCTTTGACTTGTTCTAATGTCACCATCGGAGCCAATCAGACTTCGGTTTCCCCCAATGGCAGGGGGTAGGGAGAAGAATAACAACAGCGCAGATGTGTGATAAGCATTTTTCCTCAGTTTTCCTCAAATGATGGCAGTGAAGAATCACAGGTGAGTGAGATTTAATAGTTTTATTAAAAATATGTTTTAGAAAGATAATGACTCAAGGAGGCCCATGGAGAAAGACAAAATATTCCCCAAAGAGGCACATAGTCCAGTGCCATAACCAACACAAAGGGGCCAACATGGCCACGAAAGGGCAAAAAGGCCACAAATGGCCATCAAAAAGGGAGGGGAGCCCCAAATGGCAAAAAGAGGGGAGAACCCAGAAGGACAAAAAGGGAGGGAAGCCCAGAAGACAAAAGGACCCAGAAGTGGGAATATCAGCCTTACATTTGGGAGTGATCAGTGTTTCCGAAGGCATTCTTAGATGATTGGCAAGTGAGGTCATTTTGATTGACACCTGATTGACACTAGGCAATAATTTTGCCTAGTACACATGTGTGTACCCAGAACTCAGTTTGTTATAATTAGGCTCATGAACTTCCAGGCAGAGTCATGATAGTATAATGATGGTATAATGAGGCTGAAGTTATGCATTGTACTTTCTACACATGTATTTGTACCTGGTTTAGGCCAGAATCTTTAATGACCTTCATGCTCTAGAAGTTGGAATAATTTATAACCCTAAAAGGGAGATATTTTGGGGAGGGCCTTAAGGACGAACTTCAAGAGAAGTTTCTATGATTACAGAGCTGGGCTCCTATTCCTTTGTTCCCCTGTCACTCATGTCTGACTACCTACCTAAAAATAATACTTACCTTAAAACACAAATATACAGTGTAGCTGTACAAAAATATCTTCTTTATATCTTTATTCTATCAGCATTTTTCTATTTTTAATTTTTCTTATTTCTTCTTCTTCTTCTTCTTCTTCTTCTTCTTCTTCTTCTTCTTCTTCTTCTTCTTCTTCTTCTTCTTCTTCTTCTTCTTCTTCTCCATTATTATTATTTTACTTTTTAAACATTTTTTTGTTATCAACTAACACAAACACTCACTTTAGCCTGGGGCTATACATGTTCAGGATCAATAATATCACTGTTTTCCCCCTCCACATCTCGTCTCTCTGGAAAGTCCTCAGGGGCAATAACAGCACAGAGCTGTGATAACACTGTCTTCTTCTGGAATACCTCCTGAAGGACCCACCTGAGGGCCCTCTTGAGGCAGTATCACTCCTTTTAAAAATATGTCCATTATGGTTTGCTCCTTTTATTTCTTTCATCATAGATTTGCTTTTAAGCAGATAACGTATCATAAACATTCTCCTTTATCAATAGAATCCTTTTGATATTGGGGCCCATGTTTTCAAATTTTAAGAAGCTTGTTGAGGTTTGCAAAAGTTCTGCTAAACCCTTCACTATAAATTTATTTGTACGTTCATCTTCTTTTTCTTCTCCTGCAGTTTTCTTTTCTCTTGCTTCTTCTTCAGCTATATATTCCTGTTCCAGTTCCAACAACTTCTCATTAGTCAATTCCTCAGGAACAACTTCTAGGAGGCCTTCAATGTCATCCTCATCTACAAACAGGTTAAAATTGTTTACCATCTCAAGCAAAATCTTATTGATTTTTGCAGCCTTTTCATCCTTGGAAAATCCTTTGAAGTCATGGATAAACCTCTAGGTTTCTTCTTCCAGATGTCATTTGTATACTCCTTGGTGACATCCCCCAATCCCAAACAAGATTCTTGAAGCAGTCATAGATGTAATCCTTTTAGAATTGCATTAGTATCTTCTCAATGTCGTCCTCGGTTCCAGCAATAGTCTAGGTGAAGGACTTCCTTGGGTAGCAAACCTTAAAAATTACCAACACTCCTCGATCCATTGGTTGGATCAAAGAGGTGGTGTTTGGAAGGAGAAATAATGTTTTGATATTGGGATGAAGATCACCAGTAAAAAGAGGATGTCTGGAAACATTATCAATAATAAGCAAAATCTTGAAAGGTATGTTATTCTCCAAATAGTACTTCTCCAGTTGGTTGGCATAACAATTCAGGAGGTCATCTTAGAAAAGGAACTGGGTCATCCATGACTTCTTATTGTTCCGGTAGTACACTGGCAGTGTGTGTTTACTGATGGGCTTGAAGGCCCTGGAGTTTTCACTGTGCCAGATCATAAAGGGTTTCACTTTGTAGCATGCAAGGTTGCCCTCAAACAAAAGTGTAATCCTGTCATTAAAAGTTTTGAAATTTGAGATCGACTTGGCCTTCTTATGAATAAAAGTCCTTTTAGGCATCCATTTCAAAATAGGGAGGTTTCATCCTTATTGAATATTTGCCCTTGCAATTAATTTTCCTCCACAATCAACTTATATAGAGCTTCCAAAAATTCTTCAGCTGCCTTCATAACAGCATTCATATACTCACTACTCACTTTCACATTATGTAATAAATAACAATTCTCAAATCTTTTAAACCACTTATGGCTAGCAGTAAATTCAATATCATAGTCATGTCCAGCCTTTTCTTCCATCATCACAGGAAAAGCTTTTGCTTTGGTTGTAATCATCATGGTGTTGAGAGAGATATGCTTCTGTGTCTGTCTTCAATTCAGATTGTTAGAAGATTTTCTATATCTGATATAGGCCCTTCTTAAAATTTGTGTTAGTCTCATTGCTTTCAGTGAAGCAGATTATTTAATAGCTTCCGTCAATTTGCTCTTGTTCTTCAAGATTGTACCTATGGTGGAATGAGACATGCCTGACTGGCAAACAGTAACCATTACTGACTTTCTGTGTTCCCAGTCCTTAACCACTTCTAATTTAATTTCCAGGTCAGTTACTTGATATGGCTTCTTACCGGCAACATCAGCAGGGGATTTTCCATGCTTAGGGGCCACAATAATGAACAAAAGAAGACATGAGGTTAAATCAAGCACAAGAAAAAATTATGTAATCAAGAGATATGGTAAACATGAGACATGTGAGCCTGCTACCAGCATAACATGGCATATTGTTTTACGGAAAACTTTTTTTTTATAAGTAGAAGAAGGAAACTCTAAAATAAAAATAAAGAAACATACTACAGCAAATACATAAACCAGTAACATAGTCATTTATTATCAGGTATTATGTCCTGTACATAATTATATTTGCTTTACTTTTATATGACTGGCAGCACTGTTTATTTGTACCAGCATCACCACAAACCTTTGAATAATGTAATGCACTATGACCTTACGATGGCTATGATGTTGCTAAGTGATAGAAAATTTTCAGCTTCATTATAATCTTATGGGACTATCATCATATATGTGGTCCTGGGTAATTTAGGGGAAAAAATCAGAAAAACTTAAATTCTGGCTATTGAAAATATACATATATTAAGAATAAAATTATATATTTTTTTTGTATATATACCCATAGTGTCTAAACAAGATAAAGAACAAGGATCATTCACTTAAGTGAAACGCTTGATAAGACATAAGGAAATAATTATTTAAAATATCTTGGAATAAATTTGATGGAGCAAGGCAAGTCTACATATGTGTTTCTCAAATTTAAGAGTTTTTACTATCAGAGATATGCTAATAAAATGTATGACAAATTAACACTGAAGTCTGTGTTAGAGATAAATTATTCATTCTTGTTTTAAAAATATATTAACACATACATTATAAACAAAAGAACAAATAATTAGAAAGCAATAATGAGATTAAAGAGTTTCTTTGCTTATTATTTTTTTGTTTACTATTTGACCATATTGCTTATACTTGAAAAGTCTCTGGGGGAAAAATAATTGTTATATATTAATGGACATTGATCCGAAATAAAAAATTCACAAGTCTTTGTGACAGGCAGAATAATGGCCACTCAAAGATATTCAAATCTTAATCCCCAGACCTGTGAATACATTAGGTTAAAGGACAAAGTGGAATTAAGGTTGAGGTTGAAATTGAGGTTGCTAACCAGATGAAGTTATGATAGGGAGTTTATCCTGGATTATCTGAGTGGTCTCAATACACAATCACAAGGATCCTTAAAAGTAGAAGAGGGGGACAGAAGAGAAAGAGAAGATGTGACAATGGAAGAAAGGTTACAATGATGCAATTTGAACAGAATTTGACTCACCCTTGATGGTTTTGTGAATGAAAGAAGGGGGAAGTGAGCCAAAGAATACAAGTACCCTTTAGAATCTGGAAAAGGCAAGGAAATTGATTCTTCCCTAGAGCTGCTAGAAGAGAGAGAGAGAGAGAGAGAAAAAATGCCTTCCTGCCAACACCTTGATTTTAGCCCAATGGCCCTGACTTCCAAATCAGTAAAACAAAAAATAAAAACTGTGTTGTTTTAAGCTCCTAAGTTTGTAATAATTTGTTACAACAATAATATAGTAAATACAGTTCCAACAAAAAAAATCAGATAATCTGTTGTTCTTTGACCTCTAGCATCAGAAAGGCTAACAAGAAGGTGTAAATTATTAGAGTCAATCAAACTTTATAAAACCATTGTTATGTATTGAACATTCTGCAATAGCAATAAAAATTAAGTACATTTAGTTAAATCTGTTTAAAGAATTGGTAGAAAGAGAATATATATACAATAAATATTAATGCACACTTAGCTGTTAAACTAGGATCAAAACAATGAGAGAAGACAGAGAGTGATAAAGTCTCACTTGTAGAAGTTCAGATGTACATTTGAGGAAGAGGGAGTAATAATCATCTCTAAGACGAGTCTAAATGCAAGAATACAGCCAGAATGAGCATTGGTATCCTGAGGGGAAAAGGGCACAGAATAAGCACCTGCCTAACAGTTTACGAATTTCTCTCACACACACCTTCTCACAGTCTACACCTAGATGTACTCCATTTTTCATGTTTCTGAAGCACATATTTTTTTTTTTTCTACCCAGAGCTCCTGTGGCCTTGCTCTATATTTGCTATCCCACTCTGCCTGGCATGCTTTTTCATCTCTTACTCAAGCTAGGTCATAAACTATCTTTCAACTCGCAGCTCAAGGGTCACTTTTTCAATTTATCTCTCTTTCGTATGACTGTTTTGCTTTTTTGTCATAGGGCTCAAAACAATTTGCTTTGTTTGTTAATATGTCTCTCTTCTACTGTAGATTCTTCAGTTGTTCCTCATCAAACAATTTTTAGGCAGCTATCCATTGTATTTCACCTCCAGATATAGTGTATACCTCAGAGAAAGTATTAAAAAAAGTAGACAGTGAAGGAAATATGTAATTTTTTAACACCAACACACCAAAGTTTGAAAAATTTATAAATCTCAAGGAAGTATGTTTAAACTTCAGAAAAAAGAAAATAGCTCATTAAAACTTTTTTTTCTTCTATTTTGGTTAGTCGATTCTTTTGTCAAATATTCTTCATAAAAGATAAAACAAGTTCCTGAAATACAATTTGAATTATTTTCTACAACTCAAATCATTTGCTGCTGTTTCACTAAGATAACAGTTAAATGATCTTATTTTCTAGTTCAAAGAAAAATGAATGAGCTCTTTATAATATCTGAAAGCTTTAAATAGGTCAGAAATATACATATATATTTTAGAATTCAGTAACATAATGTGAGTACTTGTAATTAAGAAAAACTCAACTATAAAAAGGATTCCATATTTCAATGAGCTTAAACTTTATTTCTTATTGTTTTTCTTCCTGCAAACATTGGCATAAGTGAATAAAGCACATTTTGAAAAAAATTGTTTTTCATGTAAATTAGAAAGGCGGTAGGCAGAAGTATTATTTGGCAGATTTGCGTCACATTTCAGTGAGTACTGAATCTGTTAGAAATGGGTTTGGAGGGTAAAAATTACAATAATACCTTTATTTAAATTCCTGTAAGTACTATAGGGAAATAAGCAAAAATATCATGAGACAATTTTTTAAAAAGTAGAAAACCATGATGTTTAAAAAACATGGACTATCCCAAGAGGCACACAAGCCAAGGCCAGTAGGAAGAAGAAAATCCCTATAGGTTTAAGAATTTTTGTTTCCTCTCTCCAGAAAATTGCATATATCGATGCAATAATATTTTGTTGAAACTTTTTTTCTATTTCTTATTGTGTATCTTTTGCAGTAACTTTTTTTTCTGTCATAATGTTTCCAGGGAACAAAGTAAAGGAAACTACATGCTTGGGAAAATGTTAAAAGTGAAAGCAACATTTTTTTTTTTTTTTTTTTTGCCTAAGTAACACAAATTTCTCAACAAGATTTAGATTTTTCTACAGAACATAGTAGGGGAATAAAAGGAAGACTCTGTTTTGCATGTTTATTTCCTCTTTATTTTTATTTTTTCTAATTAAAACATAGTTGGCACACAATACTATTAGTTTCAGGTGTATGACATAGTAATTCAACATTTATATACTTTACATGTGATCATCATGATAGGTCTTGTAACCATCTGTTAGTGTGCAAAGGTATTAGGATATCATTGACTATATTCCCTGTGCTGTACCCTACATTTCTGTGGCTTATTTATTTTATAACTGGAAATTTATATCTTTTATTCCCCTATATATTTTTCTCCCACCCGTTCACCTCCCTTCCCTCTGGCAAACATCAGTTTGTTCTCTGTATCCATGATCTGTTTCTGATTTGTTTTGTTTGTTCATTTGTTTTCTTTTGTTTTATATTCCACATATAAGTGAAATCATACAGTAATTGTCTTTCTCTGTCTGGCTTTATTTCATTTAGCATACTACCTTTTGGTATATCCATGTTTTTTTTTTTTTAATTTCTGAGTAATATTCCATTGTGTGTGTGAGTGTGTATGTTTGTGCACGTGTATATACATATACACCACATGTTCTTTACCCATTTATCTATCAATGAACACCTGGATTGCTTCCATATATTGGCCATTGTAAATTATGCTGCAATGAATATAGGGGTGCATATTTCTTTTTGAATTAGTGTTTTTGTTTTCTTCAGATAAATATCCAGAAGTGAAATTGCTGAGTCTTATGGTAGTTTAAATTTTAATATTTGAGGCATGTAATATGGTTTCCCACAGTGGCTATACCAATTTGCAGTCCCACAAACACTGAGTGCACAAAGATTCCCTTTTCTCCATGTCCTTACCAACACTTATTATTTGACATTTTGACAATAGCCGTTCTGATGGGTGTGAGGTAACATATCTCATTATGGTTTTGATTTGCAATTCCCTGATGATTACTGATGTTGAACATTTTTTATATGCCTGTTGGCCATCTGTATGTTCTTTCTGGAAAAATTAAAGAAATGTCTATTCAGGTCCTCTGCCCATTTTCAATTGGATATTTTTGATGTTCAGTCATATGAGTTCCTTATATATTTTGAATATTAATCCCTTACTAGATGCATCATTGGTGAATGTCTTTTTTCCATTTATTAAGTCGTCATTCATTTTGTTGATGGTTTCCTTCCATGTGCAAGAAGCTTTTTAGTTTGATGTAGTCTTATTTGTTTATTTTTGTTTTTGCTACTCTTGCCTGGGGAGACATATTCAAAAGAATATTGCTAAGACTAATGTAAAAGAGTTTACAGCCTAAATTTTTTTCCAGGAGTTTTATGTTTTCAGATGTTACAATCAAGGTTTTCATCCATTTTGATTGTATTGGTGTAAGAAAGTAGTCTAGTTTCATTTTTATTTTTTTTGCATGATTCTGTCCAGTTTTGCCAACACCACTTATTGAAGAGACTTATTTCCTCATTGTGTATTCCTGGCTCCTTTGTTATTGTTTAATTGACTATTTTTTAAAGATAAAGTAAAAGTTAAATGGTTATTAGAATAATTATTTCACTTAATTAGATTGCCCATTCATTGTGAACAGAAGCTGACTTTAAATCAAAGATTATATATTCCACCTTGATTTCAACAGATCTGAACATAGTCTCAACATTACATGCATTTGAATTTGATTAAATTTCTTCATCATCAACCAACAAATATCATCACACTTTTATATCAATTTGAGCATTATAGTAAAAAAAGAAAATCATGTGTACTTCTTTTCATTATCAATAAAAAATTTGTTTTAAGGGAGATTTGTATAGCCTTTAAGATAAAACAATATTTTCTTAAGACAGAAAGGATGTGGCATTTTGGTAGATTAAGTGCTTAGATGTGACCTAGGATTGCCCTCCTTTCAACAGAGTCTGAATATATTTTATCTGTCAGAAGAAGAGTAAAATGGATTTTTGATTATCAGAAAGAGACTGGCTATTTACAAATTGTTTTATCTTCTTCTTGGACATAGGGTTAGACCTCATTTTCCACCTCCATTTTAGCCAGATGTCACTGTGTGACTGAGCCGCAGAGATTGGGATATGAGAAGATATAAGTACCACTTCCAGACTCCTTCCATGATTCAATGCAAAAAAATCTGAAAAAAAAAAAAAATCTTGGAAACCACATATTGACATTATCAATGCCACAAAATAGAAGAAGAATTAATTTTGAATGAGCACTTGGAAAAGATGTTTCTAAACAGTTTTCCAAATATAGATAAAAAAATGAATAAAATGCTTAAGAGTTATGCAATAAACATAGTCTCTCAAATTAAACTTAGTATACATTTTAACCTTACCAACTATTATTTGTGAGTCTTAGTTACTTAAACTGAAAGATAATCTTCTGTGACTTATTAATAGTAATATCTTCTTTGGAGGATTGATTTGCAGATTAAAGAACATTTGTGACTTTACTAATATACTGTCAATGCCAAGAGAATGCTCAAAATGCTGGTTCCAAATGAAATAAGATGCATTTAACTATTCATAAAGGGCTCTCAGTTCAGTGTGCTTAGGGTTTCAACTGCTTTTTATAGACCTGATTTATAGTAAATCACAAAAAGATATTATTTGTATGGATGAGAAAATTTTAATTAACAAATGTGTTAACATTTATTATTATGTTTTGCAATACCTATTATATATGTTTATCTTTTGGTTTCACAGCTTTAATCTCTTGGATTCTCTTCTTTTTGTTTCTTTTTTCTTTTTCTCAAAGAGAACCCATGTAGGACAATCTCTTACCACTATAGCACTGTAGTTTTATATCTAGAACAACTCCCAGTGAAAAGTCCTCATAATTTAAGGCTGCAATTTGAACAACTCATATATTTTAACTACATTGAAAAGCTATATCTCACACCTAGTTATGGGACTCAACATCTGAAAAGATGTCACACATTTGAAACTCAATTCAGTAAATATCTATTAAGTCTTTTGAACTATAGTGAAAATTTTCTCTAATATCATTAAAGAAAAAATATCTATGTTAAAGAAAATCATCTTTCGGTAAGTAAATGAGTAAATAAATAATTATATTGTTGAAATAAATAAATCATTTAGTTTTTAAGTAACACAGTTAAATGAGATTTCAACTGAAAGGAGATAAAAAACTGGAATACTACTTATGGTATATGTAATCTATGTTTACTTTAAGATATTGAAATCTCATAAAAACATCAAGATTCTTCCTTATGAGAATACCAAGTTTGAAACTAACCGAAGAGTTCAGTATGTTTATTTTTTCAAATCTGTTAGGGGTGAAATAAGAGACTACTTATCTAATTTTTATAAGATAGATCTAGTTACAATATATGAAGAAATCATATTCGAGAACATATTTTTCAGATTTGGAGGAGATGTTAGCTCATAATTACAGAGAAGGAGGGAAGTAATTTTTATGTAATTCGGACTCATATTTAACAAGGAATGTTGCTGCTCCAGTTGAAGCGTAAAGAATCAAGTAGGAGTCCTCCAGGAAGACACATTAGGAAACAGATGGAAAATATTGACATCTTAAATGACCGTAATTTTAATTTTTGCAGATTCTTCAGTCTAGATGAAAGAAACAGCTACCTAACGTAGGAAGGGAGGAAAGTCCATGGTGAAATATAAATTTTCTTAAAGGCGCTTAGGATTGTATTCCTGTTTCAAATTCTTGTCCCTTATAGAATTTCTGTTATCTATCTCAAATATCTTTTAGACTGCTATGCAAATTTTTGAAAAGCAACATAAGCTCTTCATGAATATTTCTGAATTTATTTTCAAGCATTGTAAAGGCAATGTGTTGAGACCTGCAAAGCTGCCTTGTGGCTATTTCTTCAGAGTCTGCTATTAACTTTCTCTGAGTAAATACTTTACTTCAATATAGCTAAACAATTCAAACTGGATAAAGTAATCCAAAGTAACAGTTAATTTTTTTAAATTAAGGTTAGTGTATTATTGTACTTATTTACTGGACAAGTATTTGTAGAGCATTAGAAGTTAACCAGCTACTATTCTAAGCTTTGGAGAAGTAGTCAGGAAGGAGTCAGATCTGATAATAGTATAGTGAGGTAGTCAATAAATTCTCACCAATAAATAGAAATGCATGATTTTAATGAGTAATAACAGTGTTTTTAATAAAATAAAATTGGGATCGTAAGAGAGAATGATAGGAATAAGAGAGACTTGATGAATGGAAGGTTTCCTTAAAAAGAAAGGCAGTGAAGGAGTCTTAGAAAAAGAGATATTTTAATTAGAGCAGAATGGAAAAAGCTGCTAGACATATAAACTTCCTTGTACAGATCACGTTTAGCAGAGGAAAAAAGAAGTTTAAAAAACTGAAATGAAAAAATTTTTTTGGAAAACCACGGAAGAGGAAAAGTATCAGAGTAGGTGAGTCTATGGAAAAAGACAGAGGTCTGAGTTTGAAGGGTGTGGTCACTTATTCTCAGCCCTTTGTCAAGTTCCTGGGCAGGAAATGGATACTGATCGAATCCTTTTGGAATGCATCTTGCATCTGGTCCTCTGTGGGCCAGAATTATAGCAAGGAAATTATTTAGAAGTTTATGGAAGAAGAAAGAGTATCTTAGACTAGGGAGATGGCAGAAGTGATAGGAGAAAGAATTATACTTTGGAGATTAGTAGTATCGAAATTAGCTGGATAAGGAGAAATTAGGAAAATGAAATTATTAAGGATGACAGCTAGGTTTTGTTTTTACCATTCACTGATACTGGTAAGGCTGTAGAAACTTATAGTAAGGTGGGAGGGAACTAATATTTTCATATTAAAGATGTTAAGTTTAAAATGCTCTATTAGAAATCTAAGTGAATATTAAAGATATCATACTAATTAGTATGTCTGTATTAATTTATAACCCTAGCATAGTTAAGATATGAGGATATGAAATGATTTGGCCTTATAGAGTCGGGCTTGACAGGAATCGGAGTGGGTTCACTTGGAGAGAAACTGCAAATCGAAAGCTGATGAAAGATAGGGAAAAGGAAAAGAGAAGAGCTGAAGACTGAGACCTAGAATGCCCTTTAGGGGAAGAGTTCCAGAAAATGAACTCAGAAGGAGTTAGAAAAGAAAAAGAGTAGAGTACAACATAAGGGAATCTAAGATAGAATACATTTCAAGAAAAAAGGAATGATTAACTGTGAAGGATAATAATGAACAATAAATCTCTGAAATAAATCAGGAAAAAGTACAAAATTGAAAAAAGTGTCTATTTTTGTATAAAACTATATGTGGAAAATTATAAACGAAAGATTTACCTATATTAAAAGTTGTGCTGCAAAATATATCTTGTCCATATTGATTTTCCCAATGGATGTCAAGTTGAAAATGGTATATAAATAGTAGAGTTTTAAATAGAATGAGCTCATGAAATCTGTCTTTTGCAGCTTTTATTGAGGATACTTTAAAAGAGTTTTATATATATATATATATATATATATATGTATAAAACTTAGACTTATATAATATATATATAATTATATATATATATTATATAATATATATATAATTATATATATATTATATAATATATATATATATTAGATTCTTAGACTTGATTGTATCAATGTACCTATAACATAATAAATGAGGTATGTTAATTCTATGAAAAAGTAACATTTCTAGACTGTAGGAAATCTAAATTATTTTTTGTCTAAGTTTCTCTCTCTCTCTCTCTCTTGGTCTCTGTCTGTCTACCTTTAACTTTCTTACACTTCCTCCTCTATCTTTCTTATCTCTCTCTCACTCCCTAAAAAGTTGAAATGAGCTAATGAAATTGTTGTTGAATTAATATCACTTAAAATTCTCATTAATTTTTGTCTGTGGAAAATGTTGTTTCTTTTCTTTAATATTTTTACTTTTGAAATATCTCAGAAAATTTAAAGAAAAGTAAGTTGTTTTGTGAATTGCTTTTTACTTTCAAGAGACAATATGTAGCTGTGTGTGTGTGTGTGTGTGTGTGTGTGTGTGTGTGTGTGTGTGTGCGAAAGAAAGAATACATTGTAGTTTATTACATGAATCAGTTTGTCTGAGACTATACGGTCTTATATGCTGGTTATACAAAGGTTACTTAACTATTATGTATCTCACTTTCTTATCTGTGAAGTGAAGAACATAATAGTACTTACTTCCATAAAGTCATTGTCAAGATTGAGTGTATTAATGCATTTGAGCTCTTAGGAAGAGAATCTGGCATGTTGGAAAAAAATCAAATATTAGCTATTATTATTATCATTATATTTTATTTCTATTGTTCTCAGTAAACATAGAGTGAAAATTTATTAGACAATATGCATTTGGTATATATTAAATGTAATATAGTTAATGAATAATATTCAGGAAATCAATTATATTAGAAAGAATAATTAATAAAAATAGTTTAAACTTTCATTAAATTTAAATATTTTATGAATTATGTGGTCTATGTAAAATTTGTACATATGCTACTTTTTATTAATTTATTCAATTTATATTAAAATGATCTCAAAGTTCTATCAATAAATGTTCTGGATAGTTGAACTTTCAGAAATGAAAATTAGGCAAAATAATACTGTTTTGTCCCTGTTGGGGCTACCTTTTTCTGTATTTAGAGGCACATAATTTTGATCAAATCTCACTGGTGTGGCCTGAAATAATGGGTCCCAGTTAATGAGCTCTTTTCAGGCCAGTCTGCTCCATACAAGTCCACTGATGCATGATTCTCAATGCTCTTGTTTTCTATTTTCATGAGTAGTCTCTTGCTTTCTTTATGACTCTTCCTCCTTCTGGATCTGCACACTTCTCCATAAAATGTCCTTGTATATTTGTAGTTTATATACTCTAAAGCCAACTCTGCCAAGGAAAGTTAAAATGTTTCCAAAGATTAATAGAAGAGAGTATTTTGCCAAAGACCAAATGGACCAATAAGGAAAACAAATTAGGATACTTTTATCACTTGTAGAAGCTTCTCGGAATTAATTTGACACCTGATTAAGGACTCAGAAAAGCCAATGTTTTTACCAAATAGTAAGGGTAAAAGTTACATAATATTAATGATAAATGATCAGTTGAAAATGTAAAACAAGGTGGATTAAATTAACTCTAGATGGTGCAGTTCTTTAACAAAGAAACATTTTCATTGTTCAAATAATCAACATGGTCAAATTAATTGCACTTAGTTTTCTAGTCCAGTGATTTCATTAAGCTTACATGGACAGTCTACTTTCCTAAGCTGCAATGGTTATTACTTTTAAATGTTGACAGTAACACTTAATTTTGCCTGATAGACACAATAGGAGTGCCACATTCCTTTACTGGTTATCATTTCGTTCAAAATTTATCTCTACTTATATTTTTAAATAAAGAATTTATTTAAGCATCAATTATTAAAAACATATATATATATATATATGATTGAAACGTATGATTGCTAAGAATGGGCTCTAGTCATTTAATACCTGCATAATTAAATCTAAGGTTATTTGGCCTGGTGATTCTAGACTTCTCTGGCCAGATTATCACCTTTTATTCAAACTGATGTCAGCTCTTAGTAAATTTTTCATGGAATGATCAATAGTGGTTTTACAATACTTTATTTTGGAATATGATGTCGTTTATCTAACATTAGAAGAAATAATGCATCACTAATAAAAGAAAAATATTGAACTAAATATTTGTCTGAGATAGTTAAGCCCTTAAAAAAGTGTTTTACTAACAAATGCAAATAGGAGACTCGAGTTTTAACATACAGAGCAATGGAGTAAAAGTGAATAGTTAGGCAAGTAAAATCAAAGAAAATTTTTAAAAATTGCTAAACATTTTTAATAGAAAATGATAAAAACAAGACTTGGAAAGTAAGCTTGAGAATACTGAGCAAGATTAGCTATAACTAAATGACTAACTAGTTTTATATTTCGTTCTGCCTTTGAAACAGGCATCGTTTGAGACATTCAAGTATTTTTTTATTCAATTTCTTAGACAAGGATTGAACTAGAATGATCTTTAAAGTCCTGTAAAGCTGGAAACTATATGAGCATTGTATTTATATTAAATTTTATTATATTATTGTATAATATTTTTATGAACTGTGTAAAATGTAGAATTACCAGGCCAAGCAGTACCTATAAGTATTAAGTAAATACTTATGAATGAGTAAACAAATCACTATATTCATCACTTTTTTTCCTCTTATGTCATGCGTATTATGTTCTGAGTAATAGCAGTGAAGGTCAATTTTGTCTCTTTTCTGTCTCAGTACCAATGTGTCATTGCCCATCACCTGCAGATATTCATTAACAGAACCTGGATTTGCATGCTGAGCTGCTGACCAAAATAAGAGTTGTAAAAAAATGTGCTCAACTCTGACATTTTCTCAACAAGGACATGATATTAACCTCCCACATAATAAAATAGTTCCACCCAATTTCCCAGAATGAGTTCTTAATTTAAGTGGTCATTCAAAGTGCATTTATGTATAAAGAGATTATAGCCTTATCTGAAAGGAGGAAATAACTTATAGATTAAAATTTTTAATGTCAAATAGAAATGTAAGAAGAATATTGATGGAACTAGTGAAGGTTAAGAAGAAAATATTACGTACAGAAAAGTTCGTTGAAATTTGTTGGAACAACAAAATGTACAGAATTTAATAGTATATTTTAATGTGCATACTTAAAAGATAAAAACTGAAATATTTAAGTATGTAATAAATTATATATTTTGGAAGAACTTCTGAGGAACAAACAAAATTTCAAAGAACTAGACTACTATATTAAAATAGTGGTCAGAGCCCCTTCAGAAAATGAGTTACCCTACAAAGCTATAATGCAAGTGTATCATCTATGTCTTTAGAAGAAAGCAAAACAAAATAAAATTACAGATCTAGATCTATAGCAATACTTAACAACCTTATTATGTAATTTATACAGTGTATCAATAAATATGTTCTCTCTAAATTTGATTATTTTCTTTTTTTTCCTTTTTTTTTTTTTGCTGTTCATTTGTTTTATTATACACAAAAGAGACTCACATCAGATGGTGCACCAGAGCCCATATATACTTAGCTAGACCTCTTGCTGTACTCCTCAAGCTCCCGCTTAAATTTGATTCTAATTTATAGGTTGAGGTCTAGTATATCAGAAAAGAACTTTTTCTTCAAATCAGTTAAAAACGGATTTGAGACCATCTTTTCCTTGCTATCATCTTGCATGAACTGTTATCCTCTAATATATATTTTTAACATTTTCATTCTTAATTTGATATAAAATTTGAGTATTTGGTTGCTTGAACTTTTATTCCTCAAATTATTAGTGAAATTAATAAATATTGAAACAACTGCATGTAAGTTAAGCTGCATATAAATAAATGGCAAGTCCACTCTATTGGTGATATTTACTTGTTAGTAATTTAAGATAAAACATGAAGATTTAAAGAAAGTTCCTTTTGTCTGTTTATTTCTTAAATAATTATGTATTAATTATCTATCTTCTTGAGTCTATTTAAGATTTACTTGCAAATATACTCTATTTAAGTTCTTAAAATGTAACTTAGCTAGTACTTAGCTATAAAATTTAAATTCTGCATGAGTCGGAATGATAAAAAGTAAATTTAAAAAATAAATTCTATCTAAAATGAATGTTTTAAAATGAAAATTCTTTAATCCAAAAATTTTTTCCCTTTTTTTTTCAGGAGCACATCTTTCTAAATCAACTAATAAAACTCTCATTTTTTGAAGGTCCAACTTCACACTTAAACTCTTTTTATTTTCATTGCACTGTTTTTATTATTAAAAAAAGAAAGTTTTTACCATGAAAAATACTTTTGCTGACAACCTTGTTACTATCTTTTTTATTTCATTGCAGAGTAGCTACAGATATTCTAGAAATGTTCAGATTTCTCAAACCTAATTACACAACCCACTTGTCCTGTTCCCACATATCTTTTCACATAAATGCATAGTTTCTGATGATTTGGCAGGCTTTTCCTGCCCAGAATAGATATGTAATGATGCAGGGAAAATGACAGCAGAGTCAGGCTCCCATATTTGATATAACATACCATTTGTACTCAATTTACCTAATAATGCCACAATGTAGAGTATTGTCTATAAAAACGTAACAGACATTTTGGATGTGAGTCTCAGTTAATTCTGGTAATCTGTATTAATTAAACATTTTTCTTTATTTTTTTTCTATATCCAGATAGGAAAAGACAGTACCAATCAGACATTTTTTGACTTTCTAATTTAACTTTTTATTTTTTTTTGAGTCTTCTTCTATTTGGCCCTTGAAGTGTTGGTCTATTTGCCCCTGCATATCCACCTAAACTTTTATAACAATTTAGTTTCTTCATAAACCATTTCTTGAATAAGTAGAATAAGAGCACATGAAAAACTGCCCTGAATTCCAATAAATGAAAAGAGTAAAGTTTAGTACAGCCTCCTCTATGTTCAGATAACCCCCAATAAGCATTTCTAGCTCAGCGCTGTTTTAATTTTAACCCATTACTTTCTCTTTTTAAGTTTTTCTTTGCTAGACTGTGAACATCACTACAACAGAATTTTATGCTTTCTGTTTACAAGTATGAAGATTAGTATTACTATAATTTTTTTAATCTCATGTATCCTTTTATTAAGTATAATATTAGGCAAAGGACAGACATTCAATAAATATTGGCTAAATGAGTACCTTTGTAAATGAAGAAAAAATCAATAAATATTCAAGATTTTAAAATATGTATCAGAATTTAAAAATTATATATAATTTATATACAAATGCTAACATGTAGCATGCTTTTTTATCCTTTATTAATAAGAGAAAGTTGTTCAGACCTATGCTGGAGAGAAAAAAAGCCTTGAGACAACTATATCAATGATAATATTCACACAAATAAATTAATTCTGAATATATGGCACAGATCTAGTTTGTTTGCTCTTTTTACCTGCTAGAATGAAAAAAAAATACAATTATGAAATGACTAATAATGTAAACATCTTAAATCATGATCTTGATGAAACCATGTAACATTCCCAAGCCTCATTTTCTTAATCTATAAAATAAGAATAATAGGAACAGATTTCAAATATTCAAAACATTTCTGGGAGGATTAGAAGAGAGAAGCGTCTTAAAATCTTTATGATCTCTGATACACTTTACAATGAAATGATATTATTAATGCAAATTAAATTCATTAATAATTGTTATACTTGAAATTTTTTGTTATTCAAAATGTGAGCCCATAAACTAATTGCATTAATATCACCTGAAAGGTTGTTAAAAATACAAAATCTCAGGCTCTACCTCAGGAATATTGACTCAGAATCTATATTTTAGCAACATTCCTGAGCGATTCACATATAGGTTAAAATATACAAAGCACTAGTTTAAAAAATGTCTTGAAATTAACAAAAGTGTTAAGAATTCTTTGGCAATTTTTGTGACAAAACACATATTCTTATTCAAGGTAACAAAAGTTTATATTTCATAATAGCTATAGGAACCCTTTTTGGCTTTTCTAATTTGAGTTTAAAAGCACAAGATATTTTCCATTCTGTTTAATGATGCTGTAGACTGTGTGGGAAAGAGAGACTAATTTTTCTTGTTACCAGCGTTAAAAGACTATTCTCATAGGAGGTGAGTCAGATTAAATATATTGGTGAGATTTTTTTCTCCTCTATCAAATTCTTATTTTGATTTTCTCTGATAACTAGTTTTTTCTAGGACTATTATAGTTGTCCCTACTTTGAATCCTAGTTTTTCTCAAACAGTTGCAGTTTTGCCACTTGAGTAATGAGAAAGTCAAAGCTTCTGCATGCCCCAGTCACTGAATTATAAAAGCTCCAAAGAGTAAAACAATGTTGCCGATACTGATTTTCAAATTAATTAATTAATTAATTAAAAATTAATTAATTAATTGATTGATTGATTAATTCTGGTGGCAAACGTTCTTTATAGCTTTCTATTATCCAACAGTGCTTTGGAGCTTGAAATTCAGATGTACAAATAAGGAGACGGTTGCTTCTTTTCTAATGGTGTTGACTACTAGGTACTTTCCCAGAACTTAGAAGGCAGAAAGATAATTTTGTGTAGATTTGGGAGCCCATAAAAAAAATCCCTACTAATAAAAACATCTATCACAAAATCTTATTTTAAAAGTAGTAATTAATCAAGGGAACAGGTTTTTTTTCTGAATGTGTTTCAACTCAAACAGTATAACTAAAATTATCTCATTTGTTTAGCAAATACTTATTGAGCACTTACACTTTGTCAGTCACGATGCTCTACATTGGACATATTATGCTGAATAAAATAGATAGGGCTAGTTATCTCGTGGAATATCAATGGAAAACACATAATTAAATACAATTACTTGATAACAATAGTGATCTTGCTCTTTCTCCCTACCGTGTAATGAGAAAACTTAACAGAAAATTCTTATTATATTAATTATTTAGGAGATACCTTTCTGGATAAATGATGTTTAAAATTAAGATCTTAAAATTAAATAGCAGTCACTCTCATAAATAATGGGCAGAGAGTAATGCCAGCAGTGGATATGGCATACGGAAAAACTGAACTGAAAGCTTCATAAAAAGCCTGCAGCAGTAATTGTAAGAAAGTTGGCAAAAAAATATACAAAAATTTTGTTTATAAAACCAGAAGAAAGATTTCTTACCATTGACATCATCACTGTGTACCAGAAAAGTTCATCAAAAAATAAAAGAAAGATATATTTATTTTAAATTTGTTCTTAATATAAACAATAACATGTATATTATACAGCAAATGAAAAAATATATCATCAAAATTAAATAAGTTTCCATATCAGGGGGACAGGATTTTTTCATCAAATAATAATAAAATAATTATAGTAAACTAAATGTTAAATACCTACTATTTCCTGATACAAAATTAACACCTATACCTATATTTCTCATTTTAATTCAAGCATCCTATTTTACAAATTAATTTTTATATAAAATAAAATTTAAATCAATTATGCATTATCTTTTTAACTAAATAGCTCTTTCTTGAATTGATTAAAAAACTTATTAAAAACTAAGCTATATTTATTGGAATACCAGAAGTTATGAATGACCTCTAAAACTTCAATTACATAATACACACATATCTAACTCCTTTCCTATGTTTAATTAGATATCAAAAGAGTAAAATTACTTTTGATCCTGAAATCATAATAATATTTAATTCAATGATTTAAATTCTCTAACACTATGTGTTGAATAGAATTCTCATTTCTGGCTGGCTGTCTGAGTCAAATAACTAAGCTGAGCATATTCCAACAATCACTAATATAGCAATGCCAACTAAAATTTCAATATAGAGAAAATAGAAATATGTATATGTATGTATATGCCTATATATACACACACCTGTATATGTACACACATACACCTATACCTACTCCTATGCATATACATGTCTATATAACATTATTTAGTCATGCCCTCTGTACTTTGTATATGTCTTTCTAGAAATTTTTTAATGCGTGGATTTCAATGTGATTACATATACACATACATAAATGTCTTTTTTATCAAAATGAAACTATAAATTTTATATTTTTTTAATTTAACAAATGATTTTGAAAGTGCATGCTATAGAAGATATTATGTAATTGTGCTGGTAAACATAATTTATTGAAATGTTCTCATTTACTTCCTTTTATACTTTTTACCTTTCCAAATAATTCTGACATCAATATCCTCTTTCACAACAATGAGAAATGTTTTGAGAATACTTAAACATAATAAATACTTGAAATGAAATTGTTGAATCAAAAGATATTGATATGTTCTGTTTAATTGTATTAACTATGACCATATCACCCTCGAAAGAATTGGATTTTCCTTCCTAACCTATAAGAACAATCATTTTCTTATATCTTGGGAATGGTATTGCCAATATTTAAATTTAAAATGATTTTTTGTTAAATTGAGGCAACCCAAACATGATTTTAATTTATATTGCTTTGGTTGTAGTCTAAATAATACTATAAAGACCATTTTAGCATTATCTTGAGATTTCAGAATGGCATTTCTTTATGAGATTTATTCCATCTAAAACTATCTTTTCAGCATATGGGCATGTTAGGGAGTCTGAGTTAAATTTGTAGACTAATAATATTTAAGAAAAGGAATCATGACTAGTAACAATTATCTAAAGATTTGTTATAATAAAATTACATTTAGAATTAACATATATTTTTATTTCTATTTATTTACTTATTTTATTTTTAACACCTACAGCACCTGATATTCTTCATAGGTGGTCTCCTATCCAAGTACTAACCAGACCCAAACCTGCTTAGCTTCCAAGATCAGGCAAGATTGAGCACGTTCTGGGTGGCATGGCAGTAGACTAATATATATTTTTAAATAAAATAAACAATTATATTTTTTCATTCAAAAATTTCATTGTGTAAAGGTAACTGGGAAAAAGAAAATTTTCAACTCAGGGACAAAGGCAGGCCTTTTTAAGGAAGAAGAGGGTCAACAGCAGATAAGTGCTAGGTAGTACAGCTGTGGGGACTGCCTCTCCAAACTAAGGTTTCAGGACTACCTATGTTACTTCATGGCTGGAATACTTGGAAACCTTATAAATAACTGCAGGAGCAGGGAGCCCATTGAGGGCAGTGGGTGGATGTCTAGAATTAGTATTTTTTATTGTATTTTTTATAGAAATTACAGGACAAATTCATGAACAAATTTATTTCTTTTTAACTGAGTAGTAAATAATGATGACGATGATGACAATGATGATTATGAAATTATTAAAGACCCCCTTGAGAATGTAAGATCTCAGTCTGCTGACATTTGGATCTTTGTAGGAAATACAAATGATAACACTGTCCCTGAATCTCCCCGTGACTTGGACAACTTTTTCAGAAAAAAATTTTCCTAAACCAAATCCAAGGATTTTGGAAAGTTTCTGAAAGATAAATAGAAGTCAATAAATATCTAGATTTTTAAAAAGGCAACATATAAGAAAATAAAGGTATACTTTTTTTGTAAAATTAAAATGATAACCTAATTAAATTAAATCTTCATGTTTTAAGGGGAAACATTACTTTAAAAATGACCAATTAAACATACATATCAGCATTCTTCAATATATTTTTTAATTTATTAAGCACATTATACATATATGGCATTAATCTCGGGATAGCAATCTATATCATGATATAGAAACTAAAGTCTTAGGCCTCATGAAGCATACAATTTAATTTTTAAAAAGTCTATAACAATGTCCCTGTATTTAAATATCTAACTATATTTATATCCATACATCTAATTTAGAACAGTATCTTAGAAGTGAAACAAATTCAATGTTTTGCAAAAGGGAAGCGGACAACTATTATTTCTAAGTAGAATGGCTAAGGAGTTCCTCATGGAGTAAATCCTTTAAGAGAGGTTGAGTTTTTAACAGATAGATGCATCTGCATTCTAAACTCAGAAAGAGCCATGGACAAAGACTATAACAGCAGTGATATACACTTGTACGTTTATTGTTTATTAAATTGACTAGGGAACATTGAAGAAAATAGATACATAGTAACATAAAAAAATGAGAATCCATAATATAACATTGTCATATAGAAATACGTTGCAAATAGTAGAAAAAGGATAAAGGTGCTATATGTAATTTACGGTGCTTTTTTAAATACCAAGACAGAAACTGGGATGATTGAAAATGAATCAGTGTGATTTTAAGAGGTAAACTGGTGCAGGAGAAACTAACCATCATGAAGAAAAACAAGAACAAGGGGGAAAAGGCCATTATGAACATCATCTACAGAAGTCTTTTTTTTTAAAAAAATTACATATCATTGACATATAATATTACATTACTTTCAGGTTTACAACATAATAATTTGATATTTGTATATATTGCAAAATGATCACCACGATAAATCTAGTTAATAATCATCCCCATCCGGTGCTACCAAGGACTATTCCCTGTAATTTCTATAGCAATTGTAATTCATAACCGACCAATTACATTTCATGTATATTTTTCTCATATTTTTGCTATTTGCTCATGCATGTACACCAGTCTTTTTCACAGAATCTATTAGCATTTCAAAGTTAGAATCATGCAGAATACTTATTGTTGTTATCACAATAGTGAGGATGTATTAGATGAGTTCCAATCTTCTGATAGAAGATCAGGATAACATACCATACAGTTCATTTACATTCTAAAAAGTGACACTAAAAATAGTACAGCCTAAGCCTAAAGTGCTAAATAAGCTTCATGCTTACGTTTGACTTAATAAAATATATTCCATTTCTTCACATTAAGAAACATCAAAAGAAATTTTAAATCCAAAATATCTTCCTTTTGACATTTTGTAAATGTAGGTGCAACAGTGAAAATGAAAAATAGATGTGGATATTTTTGACATTTCTATTAAGAGGTACCCTTTAAAAAGGTGTTGTATTTGAGTCTGTAAAATTTTCTGCTCATATGTTATAATTCAGAAGTCTTTAATCCTCTTTTGTAATGTGGTATTATGGTAGATGTCTAACTTTAAAGTTGCTCTTATTTTTAAATTTATATCAAAGCTACAGATTATGTCTTTAACAGAGAGCGTATTAAAAATTAAAAGCTAATGGTAGCTCTTCCAAAGAATTCTACTCTTTGAAATGGCTTATGCTTATTTATACAAGGATATACAACAAGTCAATTCAGTAATATAAATTTCCATGTGCACTTAGATAGTTTTAGAATGTCTGGCTTTTAAATATACACAATATTAAACAAAAAGTAGAGAAAATTATGAACCTTGTAGAAAATAAAATTTATACCATAAATAGTTTTGAGACTACCTCATCGAATAGATTATTAAGAAATCATTTATATCTATTTCAAATTATTTTTTGCTTTTTATTATGATCTTAGATCTTTACAAAAAATGACAGGTGTGTATTATTTCCCTTTAAATGTCACACAAAACAGATTATAGGTACTGACATTACACAATAATTTTCAAACTGTATCCTTTAGGTTCAACATTTATAAATTTTGTTTGCTTTCATTTTAGGTAATATTATAAACAATATTTGAATATTTGTATAGGTTACTATGAAGATTATATCTTTATACAAAGAAAAAAGTTATAATTAATATAGTCAACAAATACTTTTCAAACTCTAGTGACTGGTTTCAGTCTTTCATCTCATCTCCTGATAACAGTTGGAACTAATGTTGGCAGGCTTTGTAGCATGGTGTTAAGAAGTCTTGATTTGAATTTAGACAGCCAAGAATTAAAGTAGAACTCTCACACTCAAGCTGTGATTGTGAGCAATTTGTTCATTTTCTCTTTGTGCTTTAAATTTCTCCTCTATAAAATAAGGATAGCGATAGTAACAACACTGGTGATATGCTTAGATTAATGTTATGTTATAAAAAATACTCAATAAGTATCCATTCTTATTGTATTTATTTTGATTTTAAGTTTTTTAGTAAGCCCAATATATGGTCAAATAATAACTTGTCATTTGTATCTTAAAATAATTAAAGTCTCAGAGAATATTCTTACAAACTAATATTGAATGAGAAAATTGATTAATTGTTTTAAAACATATAGTTTTATCACACTGAGATTTATGTGAACCTATTTTAAATTTTGTAAATTTTACTTGACCTTATTGATAGAGATTTTTCTGGAAAGAAAAATAATTTTTCTTTTTATTGGCTGAAATAAAGTAAATGTGGTTGCTTCAGTAAACATTATTTTTCTTAAAGGTTATTTAACATAAACAAAAAAATAACTACGAATTACAAAAGTAAAACTACTATTCAACTAGTATCCTGACCAAACATTATGGTCAGTGTGGATATCTCTTTTCCTACTTTTTTTTTTTTTTTTATAACTGGCAGTAATTATAATCAAGAAGCATAGACATTTTTATAAGTGCTGATAAAAGTGCTCACTTAAAAAATGCATGGCATCTGAGAATTTATGAATGCATACATACTCCCCAAATGTAGTTTGGTCTGAAATAGATGACACTAAACTACTTCCTGTTAGAAGTAAGAAAATGTGTTAATTGCATTTAATATAGTTTATTACACTGTAGTCAACACAGGCCATCTGTCCATACAGCTGCCTCTTGGTGATTTCAGCAAAGCAAGTGAGTATGTATATTTTAAAGGGAAGCACAATTGAAAAAAGAAAAACAATATACATTGATTAAGTTTATGACACACGACTATGTGTTTAAATAATTTTTAAAAATTATATCAGAGTAAATACACCATATACCAGATTTTCTACTGGGATAAAAAAGTGACTTTGTTGAGTATATCTTGATAAAGCCGTCAATTGAGAAATAACTTTAAGTGTTTGCATTGAGTAAAGATAAAAAATTAAAACGTGCCTGCGTGTGCACCCATACAACATACAACTAAATTACCTTGCTTAATATATAACAGAAATGTGAGTTTAAAATTGAGAAGAGGAGAGAAAAACAGAGAGAGAGAGAGAGAGAGAGAGAGAGAGAGACCAGAGGAGGATGAGAGAGCACATCAGGGAACTATGTTGAGGAAATGAGTTGAGTTACTATTTTAAAAAAGATGTCAAATAGCCCATCAGTTATTAACATTTGTGTGATGTATTCCAGCTTACAAAAAGTTTAGTAAAGCCTATTAGTTACACAAAAATTGTTGTGAATATCATGTTTTTGCTTCATAATGATCGAGAACAATGCTCTGTTGATGGCTGGGTTCAGGTTAGAATCAAAAGGAAAAGCATGGTGGGATAAAGTCAGACCTTGTAACTGGGCAATGGGAGAAGAAGAAACTTCTAGACAGATAATCATTAAAACATGTTACTCCCTCTAAGTTCATAGATGTCTAGAGATGAGGATGCCACTTTCCCTAAACTGGTGAATCTTAACAATTTTAATTTAATTTAATATAATTAATTTTACTGTAATTAATAGGATTATTTTGAGGGGAAAAGTGGTCTCAGAAGGTAATTCTGTTGTGTTGCTTTTTTGAGGAATGACAGTAAGAGGTAAAATTCATTAGTCTCAGTCAATATTTACTGAGTGCTTTTCTGTGCCAGGAGATTTTTTAAACACCGAGAATTATCACAGTGAAGAAAGAAAACAGAAATCCTTGCTTCTTTGATAATTCCATTCTAGCAAAGACAAGAGGCAGACAAAAAATTAAATGAGTAAAAAATTCAATGTATTAGTTTATGATAAGTGCTATGGGATAAATAAAGCTGCCAAAGAAGTAATAGAGAGATTTTCAATTTTTATTTGAGCAAAGACCTGAAGAAGGTGAAAACACAGATCAGACAGAGATCTATGTAAAGTGAGTCCCAGATATAGGAACATGTTAAGGTTCTGAGGCTCAATTCAACTTGGATGTTTAAGAAAGAGTGAAGAGGTCTAAACTCACAAATTATGGTAGGGTCTTAATGTCAAAATTTCCTCTCGATGGAATTATCACCAAATTGGTAAGTACTGGCTCAACTAATCAATGTAGATTTCATAAACAGAAATATTGAATATGATTTCAAGTTATTTTATCTAAACAATTTATAACCTTTAATCTATGCAAGGTTATGTAATATTTTGTAATGTTATTTTATGTTGCTCTTCTTATTTCTACTCCATTAGTAAAATAATTAGGTATGATTTTTGATACTTGTGTTATTTGATTTTATGTTTAGACAGGAGGATAAGCTGAATTTGTAAACTATTTCTAGAGTTCTTTATTCTCCTTTATCAGAATAAAACTGATAGGGTGTCAGTAGTACCAGAGAAAAGAAACAGAAAATGTCTTATAAAATATTCATGCATTCATTTATTCACTTCAACATATTTATTGAGCAGCTGCTGTATGCCATCAGTGTGTTAAGCACTAGATTTATGGTACTATAAACAGACATGATTTTGTCCTTAAGAAGGTTACATTCTGGTAAGAAATTCATGCATTATGCAAATGATACCAAACAAATTTAAAAGAATATAGTAGCAGAGACTCCTACTGTCTCAGAGAACAGAGAAGGCCTCACAAAATAAGAAGATATTAAAACTACCTAATAGAATAAAAAAGTATTATTTTGGTCAAAGAGAGAGTGATGAAAAATGCTAAATGATGTTGATAATGGAAATAATTTAAGTTCTAAAAATTGGCCACAAGTTTGAGCAAAGTGGGTACAGTATCCTTTGTAACTCTGATGAGTACAGTTTGTACACAGTGTTAACAATAAAAGATTGAATAATGTTTTCTCATAAGAGAATGGAGGAGAGGAAGTGAAAACCCAGACATCGACCTGAACCTAAACCCGTTGACAACACTTTTGAGGTATTTTGTGATAATAGCAATGAAAAATGAGGTAGGAAGTAAGAATGGCATTAAAAGTGATTTTCTTTTTCAAGATTGGAGTTATATAGTATTTTTTTCCATATTTGTAGTCTTTTTTTTAAATTGATGATAAACCATAAAATTGGTATCAATAAGGAAGCATTTGACATCTTGCTTCCTGGTATATGTCACCAGTTTGGCTCAAATAAACTCTCATAATTTTTTTTTTTTTAAATTGTATCAATAACCCAGTGGATTTCTTTACAGAGATGGGAGGAGAGAGGATTTAATACAGCAGCAAAAGAGTTGGCCTTAGATAATGACAAAGAACTGTTCATCCAGAAGGCAAAGTATGTATATCCAATGCAAGTACCTTCACATATGTAGAAAGATAAAGAATTTTTCTTTTGATGCCTTCAACTTTCTCAATGATAAAAAAGTGAAAGATTATTTGTTAACAGTGGCAATTGGAGATGAGGTCTTGGTGATTTAAGGAGAGAGAATATGTGAAATAGCTGTTAAGTTGAATGGCTCCCTAGAGGGTAATGGTCTTGAATTTAAATTAAAACCTTCAGGTATCTATGTTCGGGGACTGGATTACAGGTGGGATATAGGTGGCATTTGAATTAAATTAAATTAGCTGCTGGAGTTTCACCAGGCGAATACAATGAAGGGAGAGAGTTGCAAGGAAATTGAGAGTGTGTACAAGGGAGAAGTTCAATGATGGGTCACAGAATCTAACCTGAGTAAAGAGAGAAGTAAAGACATGAGGGGCTCTGGACATTGCAGATGTTCTTGGTCGATGGATAAAACATTCTGTGGTGTCCAAGAGTAATTGGAGGCGAGACACCCAAAAGAGTGAGCTGGAAGAATGGAGGCTGTGTTTAGCGAAGAAAATGTAGAAATTATAGTGGTAGAACTATTGGTATTGATAATGTGTAGGTAATGACCAAGGGATTAACTAATGTTCATTGGAGGAGAGAAGGTGAAGGACTTGCAAAGCCAGAATATTGTATGCTTGATATATGTGAATTTTCAAATCATTTTGCATTATGATAGGATTAGTGTTGAGAACGTTTAAATGTGTCAGCCATAATTCACATCCAGCTCTGTCTGTGGGCCAAAGTTATTGTACATTTAAATTTAAGAATAGTTTCAGGTCATTTTGTCTTCAATAATACTAAAAATTGAGGTGGCCATGAGACATTTCAGAGATATATGTTTCAGCTGTTTTGACAGTCTCACCTTCATACATAAACACCAGTTTCTTTTAGTGAATGTCCAGGACATCATTTGATTAGCAATTTCTTTCCATATGCAGAGCACAAAATTGATGTGCACTTCAAATTTATTCAACTCTTCTACTCTTACTCTGATTTTTTCCTATCCAGGCAGAGTTCAGCATTTGTTGGAAGTGTGCTAATTCTCAACTGCTGGCAGAACAGGCGAGAGAGCCGAGTGGTACATTCTCTGTAGACAAGAAGTGGTCTGGTGATATTAGTTGGCAGATAGATAGTGGCCTTCAGGATGCCACAATGCCTTTCAGGAGCTATCAGTAATTTCCTAAATTTTTTAAATGTTCATTTTATAGAGCTGTGATAATCTATAAAATTTACATCACTGGGAAAATACAGCATATAATGCCTTACCTTTCCTATCCAGTGTGTTTATACCATTATAGTAGGAAATAACACTGTTTATATCTATAAATGAGAAGTGAATTATTAAGGAATCTTCTTATTTAGTAAGAGATTATATCAGTTTACTAGACTCCTGTATATGTGTGTTATTACCAAATTACAAAGGAATGGGCTTCACATCTATTTGCTAACTAGCCTTGGGATGATATGAAACTAATCGGTGTTTCCATATACTATTTACCCATCATGTCTCAAGTACCCTTTTTCCACTGGTCATCTAGGTACTGGAGTAAAGAAAGCAAAGAGTAAAAACCAGAATATTTTCTGTACATAATTGTTACAATTACACAGGATGATTTTTTTTTTTTGCGATAAAATGTTCTGATAGGACTGACAAAACTATATCTTCAAAATTAGCAGTGAAATAAATAAAACAGCGATTAAATAAAACAAAGATTATTTGTTTTAAAGACAGAATTAGTGAATAATGTAATCTTAACATGCAATAAACTCTCCCATTAAGTTCACATTATTTTCTCTTTACCAGAAATAGCTTTTTTCCAAGTGTATAAGTGTGGATGTTCTGTTGCTTTAAATATTTCCTTTTTTATTAAAAACAAGGCTACAAAAATATCTTTTATATCAACAATTCTGCATATATGTGAGTATCTACCTACACATATGTAGCATATATTACTCAAAATGGAATTGATAAAGGATGTAAATTTCCATATTAATTAATATTGACACAAACTTTCCTGATAGTTGTGTCAATTTGTATATCTATTAATAATGTATAACAACATTAGGTTTTACACAAGTTATAAAGTTTATATTAATTAATTGATTATAAATCTTTGCCAGTTTGAGTTTCTTAAAATGATACATCTTTGATTATTACATATATGCATTTTATTATGATGGGTCATATATTTTTAAAATTTTAATTTTTTTTTCTGTTCTCTACATGTTTGTGACTTTCTTCAGTTATTCTAGTTAATATTTTTTTTATTTATTAAAGCAACATTTTTTGTGCAGGGTATTTCTTTGTCATTCATTGCAAATAAGCTTATTCCAATTTGTTGGTAGAACGTCTTTACAGAAAAACTTCCCTCTGCTAATAGATAAAAAGTTAAATATACTCTGTCATCTTCATTTTGATGGCCAAATTTCAAATCATGCTAATGAAAGCCTTCTCTATTCCAATATTATACTTAAAAATTCTCATAACTTTTTTAGTACTGTTACAGTAAACTCTTTTTTCAAACACATTAACCTTGATTTCACCTGTATTTTATCTTAGTGTAATGGAAAATGTAAACTATTTTATTTTAAATGACTAACTAATTGTGAGAAAAAATTATCATATAATTAATTATTCCTTCGCTAATACAAAGAACTACTTTTATCAGTTAACAAAAAGCTCTATTATTTTTCACTGATTTGTGTATATCTGTCATTGTATATAGACAGACATATTAATATCATACATTTGAAATGGTTAATATTTGAGAGTTCCTTGTTTGTTCAAACATTTTCTCATCATTCTGAATATGTGTTCCAATATGAAATTTAGGAGATGTTTAATCAAGTTTCATAGGTGCTCCTTTGATAGTCTGATTTGGATTGCTTTGAATTTTAGACTAAGTGAGAATCTACACCTTTATTACATTATGTTTTCCTATCCAGGGATCATAAAGATCTTCTGTAACTTTTATTAACTTATTCGCAAGTGTTTCTCTTTAATTGTCTACTGAAATTTCTATCTATTCTTCCATAATATTACTTAATTAGTTGCTGTTTTTATATTATTATACTATTCGCATCTATAGTTTTGTAATCAGCTATTTAATTGAATTTTAATATTGTGCCCATAATATTTTAGTATTAAATTTTCTTTCAATTTTCTGCAGCTCTAGCACCTCTTGATGTTAACATTTTTTTCTTTTCAAAATATACACCAACTTTTAATATCTTTTATACTTTTTTAAAACAAATTTACAGAATAAGTATTAATAAGTGGTGAGAGTACTTGAGAGTACTTATTTTTAATGTTTATAAAAGTTTTAAAAGTTTTTAGTAGATAAATATTAAGCATGATCCTAGAATAAACTAGTTAAAATTTAAGATTTACAGGTAACGAGGGTATTATAAATTATATATATTTATATATTTTTCAACATCAAATCTTATGTATTTTACATTTGTTCTATGGCTAACCCCGTTTTAACTGAGACTACTTGCTCTGTAACTAATGATAAAATTTAGCTTCCAAATTCTAACAAAACACAATTTAGTAGTAGAAACCACACTACAAGGATTTCAATGCACAAAATCTGTTTGATAACAACTTTGACCACTGCATTAGCTTAGGGAAATATCTTTTTCATGGGAGACAAGAGTTCCAGATTTTAATAATGTCCTTCCACACTTATGCACATGACATTTTTCCCATAGACACCTATTAAAACAGCAATTGTTTTAGTCACCCATCTGAAAGTTAGTTGTACAGAGAACTGTCCAAATTTCTGCTGAGTGGAGAAGAACAAAGGCCAGGATGAGAGAGGTCAGGTTCTCTGCTAGAATAGAAAGGGTTCTTGAATAATATCTGAATTGTAAAAAACATAGCCAAAGGTAGACGTGGCTTCAACCTGCTTAAAAACTGCCCATGCAGATATTGTGATAGTAGCCTTGGAGTGGATTACCTGCTATGGGCGGGGGTTTAAAAAGCCCGCATAAGGCAATTGCCACCAGGAAGTAGGAAGGAGCCACAAGAAGGGCATCAGGGAGCTATGGATGCAGGAGCACAGAGGTGCCTACCAGCAGACAGTCTTTGAAGGATGGGCGATCCAAAGTAATCAGTTAATGATAGTTAATAACTTAAAAACGTCTCATTGTCTCTCCTATTTTCTCTTTCCTCCCACAGTTGAGAGTGTTAGACTCAGGTGATCCTTGTGTTACAGCTGGGGTGATGTGAAATCTGGCGTCACCCCAGCATCATTGGGGAAAACAATGGTGTTGTGTGTTGTCTCTCGGTTCTTCCTTGTCATCACAGCAAAGAATTATAGGTCAGTGGGATTTAGAAGACGATTTCTTGAAAGTACATTTTAGAAGGAGATGGACCACACTCAGGAAGGCTGCAGCCCCGTGAAATTCCAGAAGTGAAGAGATAAGACAGAGTACATCCAAAGGGAGGAGTAAGTTTTCAGCAAGGATACCTGTAACAGTGCAGAAGTGGGAAGGTCTGTTTATATTTGAGCCCTGATGGGAAGTCGTAGATGATTGGCTGACAGCTGACTGCTGTGTAACACTTTGCCTACTATGCATGTGCTTACCCAAAATTCAGTCTGTTATAATTAGATTCATGAACTTCCAGGCATAATCATGATATTATAATGATGGTATAATGAGGCTGAAGTTATAGACAGGTTAAGGTAGTACTTTCTGCATGTGCATTTGTGGTTAGTTAAGCTAACAGATTTTATAGCCTTTGTGCTCTAGGATTTGAGGTAATTTATAACCCTAAAAGGGAGGTATTTCTGGGAGGACCTTAAGAAAGGTCTTCAAGGGAAGTTTTTATGGTTACAGAGCTGAGCCATCACTCTTGTCACTCATGCCTAACTACCTAATATTCGTTCCTGAAATGTGAGACCAGGAGTAAGAGGAAAGAAAATATTACCATAAAACAAGGAAACTTTAATATTGTGATCAGAAATGATGTACTGACTAAAATCTTCATAGGTGAATTATATAACAAAATCACCAGATAATACTAAATTTGTTATGTTAATTGAAAATTAAAAAAAAATTCCACAACTATCAAGCTGTATGGTCCTAGTGCATGATGTTTATATAATTTATTGGCAAAAACAAAAATATTCATGTATGATACATATGCTATAATCTGGTTCTCTAATCTAGAACAGTGTGTGTGTGTGTGTGTGTGTGTGTGTAAATTATTTTGTTTAGGAGCTACTCCATACTGATTTAATATCAATCTTGGGTTTAAGGTTTAAGGTCCACAGTCTATTCTTTTATTTATTCTTTGTTTTATTTTACAGCTTTTTGAGTAGTTCTAATATATATATGATGATGAGAACCGCTGTTCTAACATAGGACTTCTCATGTGCATATGAATTAGTGGGATTCTTTTTAAAATTTTAGATATTTTTTACATAAGTCTATCAAGATCCCTAGTGATGCCAATGCTTCAAGTCTAAGATCATGCTTTTATAGGAGACTCTGTAATATATTTTAAATGAAGAATTGAAATTATTTATTTTGAGAAATTTTATTTAAATTTACTTTTGAAATATGTGCCTTGTGTTTGTGTAAGAGAGAGAGAGGGAGAGAAATCATGCATTGAAAACATATTATTTTTTTTTCACATGTCAATTGGATTTCATATTTATTTTCAGGAATAAGCAAATTATCATCCCTTCACTCACAACATATTTCTCTTTTATTTATGTTTACTTTTCCTTTCCTATTTTTCATTTTTCATTTTGATGCATTTAGGATAATTTTTCTTAATTAAGTCAGTCAATGGCATGCCTGTTACTACATTTTTAATGAACAATTTATGTTCTTTATAAAACATACATTTGACAGTCATTATTTTTGTTACATTATTTTTCTTGTTTTACTTACATTAATTTTATTCTTTTCTATTATTTTTATTCAATATATAATTGATTTTTCCTCTTCTCATTTACAAATGTGTCTTTAAATCTTGAAATATAAGTCTTCAGCTATCATCGGCCAATTACCTTTAGCCAGCTATCTTTTGCAAAAACCAGTAGTTTGAGGAAATTAGCATATTCATTACGATTATCTGTGTTTTGCAATTGTGTTTTTTTTTCTCTCTTAATTCAATGGCTGTCTTTTAAAATTGTATTGGTTGTTTTATTTATCATTAAACTATTTCTTTCATTTTCATCAGAGAATATTATCTTCTGCAAATACTGATATTTTCTATTATAGTATATGGGTAATTTTTACATTATTGTTATTCACTCTTTAAAAGAATAATAGTCTCTTTTTTCAAATCATATGGGTTTAAAGTAATCTATTAGCTCAAGCTTACCATTATAATGATTGAGATCTCTATACTGCATTTTTAAAACTTTTATTCAGTGTTTCTATTATCTCCCTTGTGTTTTGCTCTGTTTCTCCCATTATTTCTTATGATATTTGCATTTCCATGTGACATTTTATGGCCATCAATATTCATGGTTATTATATTTTAGTATCTTTCTTTTACCTATTGTTTTTTGCCTTGAATTCAAATTCTGCTTTCTTTTCTTTCTATGCATTTGTCATGCTTTGGCCACATTTTTAATTTCAATCATTTTGAGCCACTTTGTGTTATATGTGTACATAGTATTTCAAATATTGCTATTCTATTTTCAACTTTAACTGGATGAATTAATTCTACATACATTTTACTTATATGAGTTTTATAATCTACGATTTTATAATCACCATTTTTTTCATTTCTATTTTGATGTTTCAAATTTTTTGCTGTACAATCCTTTTTTTTCATGCCTTCTTTATCTTCATGGTAGCATTATGTACTTTTGAAGTTTTATAGATTGTTTTAATATATCAATTATTATATTTAATAACCTTTATGCCTGACTTTTTAAGCATTAAAAATGAGGAAGCTATTGTCCAAATACTTCTTTCTATTTTTTTCCAACTTTTGTTAGGCATATTATTGCTTTGTATTTTAAGGTTCACAGTATTATATTCTATTTATCAAACAAACAAACAAATAAATTTCCACTGTCATCCAGATTTAGATATACATTTAAATGGATATGATTGATCCCATCAACTCTTTCTTTTCATGGCTTCTCCATTTTTGAGCTTTATATTATGCATTATTTATTGGTTATCTAGATTCAACAAGTTGCTCTTTTTCACATGCCCAAAAGTAAGTATAACAAGTATTCTTTACATCTACTTCTATTTCATATTATTATGTTTGGAGATTCATCTTTGTTAGATATAGCACTTGCACATTCATTTTGACTGATATATAATATTCCTTTAGTTGATCATACCACAACTTAGTTATTTACTCTATTGTTTGGGTTTATTTGGGTTGTTTCCAGTTATGAGCTATTACAAACAATGCATCTTTGAATATTCTTATATATATATTCTTGTATATATATTCTTGTATAAGTGCACAGATGTCACTGGTGTATATCAAAATATCTGTATCATAATGTAAATACAACTTCTATTTTACTAAGGAAAAATTTCTTTTCCTAAATTTTTAAATTAATTTATAATATCACCACAGTTTTTATTTTCCTACCTTGTGCCCACAGTTGTTTGAGTCAGCAGTAATTTCAGACATTCTAATAGGCATGATTTATAATCAGAATTTTTTATTACCTATAAATTTAAGCATACAAAAATATCATTTTTGCAATATCTTTCTCTTTGATATAAAAGAGTTCTTTATATTTTCTGTATACAAGTCTTTTGATGGTTATGAGAGTTGCAAATATTAACTCATTTTGTGACTTATTATCTCATGTTCTTAAGAGTGACTTTCAACAGGTACAACTTCTTAAATTGTCATCATTGTATTTTTTTAATGATTGGTATGATTTATGTATTGCTTAAAAATCTGCTTATACTCTGTGATCATGAAAATATTCTCATAAATTATATTTGTAAAGTTTTACTATATATTTATTTAATTTGCCTTTTCAGATAGTTTTATAATCTATCTATTCTTACTTTTTTTTAATATAGTGGAAGTAGGTTTCCACATTTCATCATTTATACACTAATTTTTTTTTCCAACACTGTTCATGGAAAAGACTGTCTTTTCCACTTTATTGATGTGCTATCTTGTTATAAATAACATATCAAGTATCATTACATAATAATTATGTTTATATTTTAGCTCCTTTCCTCTATTTGCTAGATGTGTACCACTGCTAGATTGACAATTACTATAGCTTTATCACAAATCTTGATAATAAAAATTTTTTCACTTTATTTTTCTTGTTTTGGCTATATGAGACCATTTAATTTTTTAAATAAATCTTAAAATCAACTTGTGAAGTTTCCAAAAATCCTGTTGGGATTTTGAGTAGACTAATAAAAGAATAGTTGACATTATTACAACATTGAGACAGAATCATTTATGACTATGATGTAAGCTTTATTTATTTAGAACTTTTTAATATATTTCAATAAAATATTTAGGTCTTCTGTAATGTCTCTCAGTAAGAAGATTAAACAATGTTATAAATTTTTCATATATGCCTTAAATATTTTTTATATTTGTTACTAAACATTGTCTCATCAGGTGATATTTTATTTATTTAATACTTTTTTTTTCTTGGTTTTAGTTGGTATGTAAAAAAATATACTGGATATATTGATTTGTGTTCTTGATATATGTTCTTAGTAATTCTTTAAAATTAATTTTTAGTTCTTTTGAATTTTCAAATTGCATCATCATGTCACCCTTCTTTACAATCTTTATATAACACATGTATTTTTTCTTTTCTTTTGCACTATCTAGAACTTCTAGTTCAGAGTTGAATAAAAGTGATCATAGTGAACCTCTTTACTTTCTTCTTAATTTCAGAGGGAAAGCATTGATTGATTGATGATTGACAGAGAATACAAGTGATGGTTTAATATACATATACCACAATCAAATTAATTTACACAGCATCACCACATTTAAAGTTCACTACTAAGTACGATGGTCACTGCAGATTTTTGGTAGATATCTTTATTAGTTTCAGTAAGTTGACATCTATTTCTAGTTTACCAGTAGGGTATTTTTGTTTTTTGAAAGTAATTAAATCTAAGTTTATGAACAATATTAGACTATAATTTTCCTACTAGATAGTGCCCTTATTGGATTTTTTTAATCAAAGTTTTACTCTTCTCATAAAATGAGTTGGAGAGTGTAACATGTATTTTATTCTCTCTAGGTTTTTGTGTATTATTAGAACATTTTCTTCCTTGAATGCTCAGTGGAATTTACTAGTAAAAACAAGTAAATTTGATGTATTTCTTTGTTGTATTTTTTTTTCTCATGCAATTTATGTCCCACTGTTCTATTCTGGCTTGCTATTTATTTAATAATTTTGGTAGTAATACTAACATTAAAATATATTAAAGTACATAGTTGAGATTTCATAGCTATTTAAGGGTTAAATGTCAGAATCTCATCATCTTAATAAAACACAAGTCAATTTTATGTTTGTGTAAAATTTGTGAATGGATGTTACTGGTAACCAGGTGGTTCTTTTCTAATATGCGACTTCAAAGACCCAGGCTCTTTTTCCTGTGGCTTTGCCATCTACAGTATATGGAACTGGAGTATGTGAGACCATAAATGATCATGCATAGGAACTTGGTGAGATCAACTTGGAAATGTAATACTTTCATCATATTTAATTTATTAGTCTCAGTCACCTAACTTTTTCACACTGCATATCTGGTCTAGCTGCTTGTCAAAACAAAAGAGGTTGATCGATTAGGTAGATTAATAGTCACTGACATAGTGTATTATTTCTAGTATTTATCTATTCATTTTATATATTCAAATTATTTTTCCTAAGAGTATTCATAATATAATTTAATTATTTCTCTTGATGCCAGCTGTAAGATGATTTCCACATTTTTTATCAATCTGTATATTATTTGTGCCATATTTTTGTTTGTTTGTTTCTTGGTCACTATCACCATACCATTAAAAATACATTTTCTTTTGAAGGAAATAACTCTTGGTTTTGTTGACACACAATAACAAATATCTATATGTACAATTGATATCTGTTCTTCTTTTTTTTCTGTTTTTTTTTTAAATGTTTGTGTGTGTCTGTGTGCATGAGTATTTATTAATGCTGTTTTTGTGTTGATATTCAAGTCTACACTTAAACTTTTCAACCTAAAAAAAATTAAATTAAACGTTATTTTATTTGCCAATAAACAAATTAATTTACACATCTTTTTGTTTCTCAGCTATTCAGTTTTTGGAACACTAATATCTCTTTTGCATAAAAACATTTTAGAACACATCTAATTCAATTTATCAGTTAAGAAGATACTAACATGGTTATGTTTACAATATATATGGGGATGAGAGTGAGACTGTAGAAAGGAGCAGATGGTCCTAAACAACTGATTATTCTTGGAAAGCCAATTCACAATAACTAGTATTGTCTACTGGATCTCTGTTCTCTGATTTACAGTTATTTTCATTCTCAGATGCATCAGTTCACTTTATAGGATAGGTGAAAATGGGCCCTGCATCAAATGATATACTCACTCTCCTGGGAAAAATTGCCATACTTGAATTGGCACAGAGACTTAGTTTTAGATGTCTGTTGCTTGTAGATACTTGAATCATCTTCAGTGCTTGAGGTAATGCTACTCATATAGTAGATGATGAATGCTCAATAAATCTTTTGGCTGTTCCCTTCTCAAAAGTCCAAATTCCCATCACCTAACATTCGGATGGAATACTTCAAACCTTGTTTCTGTTTTGTAATTTTCCACAATAATTAATGATGTGTATGCCCCTCAACATTTCAAAACATTGAGTATTCTTGGCTAAATTGCTCAGCACTAGAAATCATCTTATATTCGATCTTACTCCATAGATTAGTCAATCTAAATGGTTACATAGAGTTACTTGTGTTGTGAGTTCATAGACCCTTCATAGGTAAAATGTCTTTTATATTCAGCTAATTTTTTTGTAGAGGCAGAGAGCACAGAGGATGTGAGATGAACAAGAGGAGAAAGGCACAGTTAAGTTTGAAAGATAAATAAAAATACGTGAGTTGCAGATTGATGTAAGAGGCAAGTAAGTGGTGTAATTATATTGGTAGTAGATCAAATGCAGTGCTTAAGTTTCAAGTATATCTATCATGTGTTTACACATGTACCTCTAATCCATTTAAAAGAACTATGAATAGGATGAACAGATCCAAATCATACAATTAAATGCTTATAGATTTTGTTGTTCATAATTTCTGGGTTTCATTCATTAATTGATTATTAAACATGTTTGCAAGTCCTTCAGTTTAGGACACATTGCAGAATTCACAGTACCTGCCTTCATGAAACTCACAGGAAAATAAATAAATATGAAAAACTTGTCACAGAAATAATAACATATATGTAAGTGGGTGAAGGGTAGAGCATATGGTCTAGTTACATTGGATGATGAGCATATCAAAGAGATTTTTCTGCAGGAAATGCTGCTTATGTGACTCTTGTAGAATCTAGGAACTCATGCTAGCAGGGATCAGAAATATATCAGCAATTGAAGCAGACTAGGAAAAAATAATATGTGCAAACACAAGAAGATTTGAATGAACATAATAAAGCAGAGAAAGGGAAATCTTTAGGGTGATTCTCAGATTTTAGACATGAATGGCTAGACAATTGACATAGAAACTAGAAGAATAGAAGATGATATAGTAAGATGTGAAAAGAGAAATGAGAGTTGAATGTTAGCACATATAATTACAAATCTTTATGAAATACCTTAGTGAAAACTCCCTGACATAAGTGTTCAAGAGAACGAATGAGTGTCATTAGTATTTCTGCAATATTTGAAAATGTTGATGTGAGTGACAAATCCAGGCAGTTTAGGAGGGTAAGATGAGTGGGTTTTCAAGGCCTTTTCTAAGGACGGAACCTAAAAAGTATTAAATTATGGGCAAGCCAGGAAAAAAGTCTGAAGAAGAGAGAAGAGAAACTAAAGGTAGTGAGAAAAGAGGTTGAAAAAACACTAACCTTTCTGTCTTAGAACCCAAGGAAGGGAAGTGAGCTTCAAAATACAGAAAGTTCAGAATAGTGTCACAAGAAGAGAAATAAACATTAAGGTCTAGGACATGTCATAACAGATTTATTCTTGAAACTATGTTATCTAAGAAAATGTAGTGTTCATGGCAGGTCATTATCAAAATGTAGATGGAGGGAGAGTAAATGAGAAATTGGGAAGTGCAAAGTGTAATTGCGATCTACCCATTCAACTAAGAGTCGATGAATGTTAAAGATAGGATGGCAAAGAGATTTTAAATGAAGGAAGAAAGTACTTGTTTCAATAATGAAGAAAGAGAAGTAAATTTGTCATCCAATGTTTAATAAAGTGTCAAAAAAAAAAAAACAGTGTGAACGTAGGTGCATGTATCTTTTTGAACTAATGTTTTTATTTTCTTCAGATAAACATCCAAAAATGGAATTGCTAGGTTGTATGGCAGATCCATTTTGTTTTTTGAGGACTCTCTACAATGTTTTCCACAATGGCTGCACCAATTTGCAATGCTCATTGCAGCATTATTTACAATAGCCAAGATATGGAAGCAACCTGGGTGCTCACTGATAAACAAATGGATAAAATGTGATATTTATACACACACACAATGAAATATTACTCAACAATAAAAAAATAAAATCTTGCCATATGCAACAACATAGATGCACCTAGAGGGTGTTATACTAAGTGAAATACGTCGGACAAAGATGTATACTAAATGGTTTCACTTATATGTGGAATCTATAAAAAACCAAACCAAAACAAAGCAAAACAAAATCCATGGAAACAGAGATCAAACTGATCATTGCCAGAGTGTTGGGGGTAAGAGGATGGGTGAAAAAAATGAAGATGAATATAGTCAATAAAATTGTTATTGTGATAAGTTTGCATGATGACAGATGGTTACTAGACTTAGTGTGATCATCACATTGTAAGGTATATAAATGTTGAAACATTATATCATATACCTGAAACTAATGTATATTGTATGACAACTATACTTAAATTTTAAAAATTATATATGTTTGTGTGTGTGTGTGTATTTTACACACACACTATGTAAAATAATCTAAGCTGATTTTTTAAAGATTTTATAAATTATTCAACAAAAGTTTTGGCGAATTTAAAAATTAAAATGGTTTATGTTGGTAGGGTAAGAGTGGTTTAATGAATGGAATTAAAAATCAGTAAGAAATTAGATCTGACCTCCTTTTTTTGGAAAAATGTAAAAAGATAGATGTTACTCATACCTTTCTAGACAGGAATATCTTTTTTCTTTGGGAAATATTCAAGAAATAACTGTTATTATAATTTTCAAAATTGTACACCAGTATTTTGAATATCATTGCCCAATAGTGTACCTGTATTCAGTCTAATTGTATTATCAGTAAAATTAGATGCCAGATGCTTGATGGCTAAATGGGTTTTGGTATGTCCACTCACCACTGATAAATTACTTCACATTTTTTGATGATGTAAAATTGCCACCTATTTTATTTCATCAGATCATGATCAAGGAAAAAATCATTAAGAATTATTAATCTAATCATGGCCTCTTAGTTTCACATGGAAGACATCAGGAGGCATTACATATATCAAAAGGTATATACTGTCCTTTTATTTCAATTTTCATTTTCTTAAAGGAACACATATGTTTAAAACATTTTTATTCTAAATTGTAAACACGAATTAGAAATTATTATTATTTATTAGGAGGGATTAAGGAGGACACTGGATATTTATATTAACTATTATGTAAAAATTTTTAAAAAATAAAATAAGTTTTTAGATTATATATATTTTTTTTCTTTTCCTTTCAAAAGCAAAGGTGATTCAAAAATTTTTTATGCTAGTTATATACAGGAGAAGAGAGGCCTTTGGTACTACATTTAGATGTCATGCAGAGCACCCACTAAAGGAACATAGTGCCTGCTGAGGAATTTTTTTTTAATTTTATTTTAAAGCAGTAAAAATATGGTTGTCATATTTTTTTTTTAAGCAACTATAGACAAGGCTCAAATGTTCTTTGTAACTGTCAACTTTAGTATAAAACAATGCTTTGTTGGATGGACTGGGGTTTTCCCATATGGCACATAAACATGAAACATAAATTATAGGTGGCACTGAACTGGATAAATGACAGAAAAGTCCTCAGATCAGAATCAGGCCAGTGACTCTGCATGGAATAAATTAATAAAAGTTTCATTTATACTTGTTGATAAGAAAGTTAATAGAAAAATTTTGTATTTTTTGTCTGTTTTTTCTGTTTTCAAAAATATATTTGTTAATTCTATGAAATAAGTTAATTCATCACCTAAACTTAATCTAGATAAGCTGTTATAACAAAATTACCATAGACTGGGTGTCTGAAACAATAAACATATATTTCTCACACTTCTAGAGGCCATAAAGTTCAAGAATAAGACACCAGCAGCTTGGGTGAGAGCCAGCTTACTAATTTGTAATTGACCATGTTAATGTTCTGTGCTTACATGATGGAGAGCTAAGAGAAGCAAGCTTTCTCTAGATAGTAAGTTACCCTCAATTTTACTTCAGTAAATTACGGTCAAGGAAAAAGACAGATAAAAATTATTAATATAATCATAGTTCCTTCATTTCACATTGAAGACATTAGAAGACATTTTATGTTTTAAGAGATCCTTTTATTACATTTTTTCTTTTCTTAGGACACTAATCCCATTTAGGAGGATTTAATCCTGATGACGTCATCTAATCCTAATCACCTCCCCAAAGCACTACCATCACATTATGGGATAGAGTTTCAACATATGAATTTTGGGGAAATGTAAGTATCGAGTCTATAAAAAAACCTTCAATGTCTTCTTGTTTTGTAGTACAAAAATATTTATGAAATCATTAACAAGAGATGAACTCAAAATACACAACTCATTTTAAGAGTCCATATTCCTGAGGAAAACAGCACTTCTTATAAAATGGTGGCTTGATGTGGCACTCTGTGCATGTGTCTTTCCTTACATAAATACAATAAATGCATGTAAGAATAACTGGAAAGGGTGATACACATAAGCCACCAGAAACAAAGTTACAATGGTGGCCCCATTTAAGGATGCTCTTACTACCAATCCATAGTTCGGAATGCTTGTTTTCATACGCTCAAGAGTCAAGACAGCTTATGCTAAAAATGCATCAGTACAAACTTTAAAAGATCAGTAGTAAAAATCAGTGCATGGTAAAATAGTTTTAAAATAGTCTTACAAATGACTTTTGTGTTGCATTTTCAGGGGGATTTTTACTTTGAATTAACTCAATGTGATTCTTTAGAAGATAAATTTCTTTTTCTACTCTTATTTTTTAGTTATACATTAGTGACCTTTCAGTAAATTTTTCTAGCCAGATAAAGAGAACTAAACAAAGACTTGCAGATGAAAACATTCTTAGACTTCTTGCTATCCCTAATCAATATTTTAAAAACACAGTATCTAAAAATTCCTTTTGTCTAAGTCCTATTTAAATTGTCTTAATTTTAAATTGGTGGCATTTTTTTGTTGACTTAGCTTGTTTGACTTCAGCATGTCCCCTTATATACTGGTACCCACGGTACTTTAAATGTCATATTTTGAGTAATTTGTAAATATTTTATGTCAGGGTGAGAATTTTTTTGACAAAGAATATTAGAAATATAGCTGTATATCTTTTGTAAGAAAATGGTGCAGCAATTATGAGACAATGCATTTTTAACTAATTTTTGTTGCCATTGTAGACCTTTGATTCTCTGTCCTTACACATATTACTAGCTTAACAAACAAACAAACAAACAACAAAAACCTTTCATCATACCTGCCACAACTAACTTCCTTGAGATTAAGTTCACTTTTCAGTCTTTCTCAGTTCTGTAACTGCTTGGGATTACTGGGCATTCACACCTGTATATTGTAACCATGATCCAATTCTAATCTTATTAGATAAGATTCTGTTTCAGTCTTTTCTCTGTAAAAATGCTTTTCCTGCTCCTTTGTGTTTTATGCTCAGATTCCAACCCAGCAACTTACATAGCTAACTATAAAGACAAATCCTAATATTCAATGGTGTATAAGGTAGGTTTATTTTTTACGTGTAATTTTTAACCTGTCATTTGTTGTTTTCAAGAACATTTGCATTAAAACTCTGCCCTTCATTCTGAAATGCCCATCTGTTCCTGCTGTTTATTTCTAGACTTAAATAGTGAGTGACATCATTATAATTTCTATGGCAACCAACTGCATTGACATTAAAAGATGATACAGCCTTCAGATAGTATAAAAACAGCAGAAGCTTGTGAACTGTTAAAAACAATGTCTTCTGTTCCTGCAAATGTCTTTAATAAAAAAATGAAGGATTTGTTGTAACTCTTTGAAGGCATATACACTCGAAGGCTCCAAATTCTGATGAGTCCAAGAAAATTTTTTATGCACTAAATGTTCTTAAGTTTTTGACTTTGATATTTTCTCAAATTCTATACAAACACTCCATTTTTCTAATTTTGGAAGGAGAAATCGTGAGGAAATAAAACAGCATTTATAAAAATGCCATTATAGAATTGTAATATAATGCTGATGGATTTATTCAAACATTCTCTAAGTCTTAAAATCTAAGATAGTATAGAGCTGGACTTTTATAATTGTGCCAGTTCTGGGAATCAGAAACCTGACACAGTAAAATAAACTCTGAAATTGAGAGGGAATAGATGCAGAAGCAGGTGGTCTGAGATACTCTCAGTCAGTTACATAGTATACTTAGGTAACAGTCAAGGCCACTGTGTGTGTGTGTGTGTGTGTGTGTGTGTGTAAGAAAGAAACAATACATTGCACAATATGATGGATAATCTAAATAAGAACGTTAGAATGTTGGGATGGAAGCTATGATGTACCACCCAGAAATTTATCTTCTGCTGCTGAGTGTTGGTAAATAAACATTCTTAAATGAGGAGCTTTTCAAAAATTGTCCTCAGTCAAAGGGAGCTGTCACATCCAATGTCACCTTGTATTCCATGTCTCACTTGCATTCTATATTAGGAATATGGAAGCCATTCTATATTCAAGAATATAGAGGCTCAGCTATGTTTCTTCAGTGTTGGACATTTCAAAGGCCAGCCCAGTTCCAAATCTCCTTGAAGGTAGACTGAGACTTTTATGCTATGACTGTTCAATTTAATTCCTCTTTTTGCCTATCATACCTTCTTCATTTTCCCATAGGTGTTGATTACTTGGGTGACCCTAATAAATTTCTGCATACAAATCTCTAACTCAGAGTTTAATTTCTGAAAACTTGACCCAGATAATTGATGTCAGGTGTAGTCCAAGGAGTTAGACTCTAAAATGAAATTTTTGAAGTTGATCACCTAATGTCTAACAGGTAATAAAAAAAAATCATCACAGCTGGTAGGTGGATACCATCCCTGTGGTCATCTCAATGTAAAACAAGTGGAAAAGAGAAATTGCATTGGTGGGAGCAATACCACAGTCATTTGAGAAGTTCAGAGGAAGTCCTTATTTTAGGACTATGGAATTGCTTCGTTGTTGCTAGGTTAATTGATGCATTGGAGAGAAAGAACAAACAGCTGAGGGTGTGAAATTGAAGTCTCTAAGCAAGAGGCTTTTCTTGGCAGCACATATTCACGTGTCCTGCAGTCAGAGGGTAGAAAGATTTGAAAGCCAAGAACTTAATTATAAGGGTAGTAGAGCTTCAGAGGAGGTCGAATTCCCAATTTCAGCAAGTTGGTTACCCTAAGGTTGGAGCCCAATTTAGGAATGATACACTCAGAAATAACCAGAGGATACTGGAAAATCTTAAATTCCCATATCTCTGTCAATCATCTGGGTGGGTAGAATTACTCACTACTTTCTGTTAAAGCCTAGTATTACTTCACCCCACCCCCATAGAAGATGTTACTGTGGTCTCTGCCTTTGGAAGAAAATACGCACCCCACTCATGATCTACTCCCACTTTCCCTCTAGGCCATCAAAATAATAACTAGGGTTAATGGACCACGTGATCTGGGTAAGAAAGTATTAGACCTATTAAAAGATAAAAGGGACTATCCTTCGAAAGAATTGTAGAAATTAATCTATACACACAACAGGTCTGAAGTAAGATCTTAAGTAAGGTCTGAACACTCACTAAGCAACTAACTGTGTTCCCTGGATGCTGGGAATGGTCTGAGATCACAATGTTTATCAAAGCAGTAGTCAGTATATTGGAGAAAGGAGCAATAGCATCACAGAGAAACTCAGTTTTGGGTTTTCTCTGCTGATTAGTCAGAGCTGAGAGTAGATGATATTGCTATAGAACTGGGATCTCATATGGCAAATGAATAAAATTCTAATCAATATATTAGAGGGTGTATGTTGATGCTTAACTATAAGAAACAAAGGAGTCAGAGCATGACCATTGTAATGAGAGGCAAAATTAGAGCAGCAAGATTACAATGGAAATTCCACATTTGGGAATATAGATTCAACACATTTTTCTTTGTGTTGTGGAAGTCTGCCAGCATTTAGTGAGTCTAAAGGCAGAAAAGGCCCTGCAACAAATCTAAGCCATTTGAATTATACCCATTCAAAAACATCTACTAGAGTGCTACTGAGTCCTGGAAGAGACAAAACACCTAACTATGGGACATCAGGTGAATATGCAGACAGAATAGTTAGTAATGGCCTGGGTTCTGTCAAGTCTGCGCCCAACAGCAATCCATTTTAATATAGAGGTGATATTTATAGATTGAAAATGAGAATGTTCTAAGTTTACAAACAAGCTGTACAAATAAGGAGCCTAGAACTTGGTGTCCTTAAGCGTTGTTGCACCAGCGACTTTTCCTCAGTTCACACCTGTGGCCGGATAAGGGAGTGAATGTCTCTTATGAACAAAGGATTGAGGAAGAAATGGGCCACTATAAGTTAGGAGATGGCTTGACTTAGTGATTGCAAACTAAAATTAGGAGTCTGCTGCGTGATAGTCCATCTATATGTGGCTCTGAGAGACAATAATTAGAGATAATGATCCCAGTGGTCAGATCTTTGAGTAATGTTTTTTTGTCATTTACTTTTTGTTAAAAGAGAAGGAAGTAGCCAGAGCTAAAAATATATACTTGAAGGTTAATAAATAGCTTAGCTAGTTTATTAGAAGTCTGAAAGTAGAAAGATTATAATGTTAAGGACAGGGCTCTGGAGAAAGGCACATGGATGGGCTTCACAGATTGTGATGATCTTTGTATTGTGTGTTAATTAAGAACCACCAGGGAAGGGGCGCAAAGCAACCAAGAAAGCAGAATGATTCTACTAGCCAGCCTTTCTTATTAGTCTCTAGAACTGGCACAATGACAGCAGAATTGGAGTAACCATGGTAACAGGGATGTAGATTACACATAGACCTTATGGTTTGGGCCCTACTCAACATGGCTGATCTAGTTATTGCTGCTACAGAATGTGCAACCTGCCCAAACAGAGATTAACACTTATCCCTCCGATATTGCACTTTCTTCTTGGAGACCAACCAGGCAGTTGGACCCTATAAACTCTAGTATCTTAACTGGAATTGACATATGTTTTGGGTATGGGTTCATCTTCCTTACTTCCAGGACTTTAGCCAGCACTACTATCTGAGTGCTTATAAAGTGTGAATTTTCTGACAGAGGACATCATGTAACATCACATCAGATCAAGAAATCCAATTTATAGCAAAAGAAACAGGCATATGATAGTGAGATTCATTTGTCATATGAACACTGTCACCAAGAAGCTACTGGCTTGCTCGAGCAAAGCATGGACTCTGAAGGTAGAACTGAATGCCAATCTAGAGTTCATAATAAATAAATGGTTATAATATGATGCTATGTGCCTAATAGGTAGAAAACTTGAGTTTGGGAGCCCAATGGAAACTAGTGGTCTTGCTTACTATAGCCCATTATTTTATAACATAAAATAATGCATCTGTTTTTTTATGTGTGTTAAAAATAGATGACATCTTACAGGTTGAGAATATTCTCTTTATTTTTTTCAACATTAAGCTTAAATCTAGTAATACTAAGATTATAGTATTAAATCTGGATGAAATACATGACTATATAATTAAAGAAAGGATAAATTCTGATTAAAAGTAATTGATTTGTTAGTGCCCCAAAAGTTAAAATTTGGGGAAATTATAATCACATGCTTTTTTAAAAAGTTTTTCATTAGCATTTTAAATAGAGATTTACATTTCTTTTTTATTTCTCTATCCTCATATTGGTGCCACTATCAGCACTTTTCCTTCGTAGAATTGTTGGACCTCTATAAATATGGTTAACTGCTTGACTAAGAAAATAAATTAAACTTTGAAGATGGTAATTTAAACTTCACTTTACTTGATAGGGGAACTAATGAAAGGAAGTGAATCAGGGAGGATCAGAGGCAGGGGCCTTATCCGGGAGCTGATGCAGGTAAATACAGTCAGATTTGAAGCCATGTGGCCTGTTTGCTGACTCAAACCTATTTAGCTTTACATGTTCTTTCCAACTAAATATTTTCCCCCCCACATTGTAATAGACTGATGATTGAAAGATTATAATACAGAACTACAGACACATTCTTACTTATAGTAATCATTTTTACTTTTCTAGCACTTACAAAAATACACATTCTGCAAAAATAGTATCTCTAGTTCAAATCAATAAATAAAAAAAATTTCATTTCTGATTATATTAAATTATTTTAAGCATACATATTAGAATACTATTTATTGTGTTAAAATAAAATTTAATTGCATCTTATCTTTAATCTTTTAATTTTGTTTTTCTTCTTTTTCAAACATAAATATATAAACTACATTTAATATATATAATTATTAAAAGTTCTGAAACAAAAGAAAATGGATGTTCCTCTATGATAACCCTTCCTTTCCACTTATTTAAGAACATTTAATGAGAGGGTACACCATGCCAATATGTTCTTTGAATATAGAATTGTCTTTCATCTCTTTTATGAAAATTCATTTAGTGAAGATGAATAATGGATATAGGAAAAATGCAATAATAGTGACTATATATTCATATATATTCATATAGTTCTATAACTTTTTTTAAGAATGTATTTTATTAACACGGCAAAAGCAAAACTTGAAAACTGATTTGTTTTTGCTGTGAATTCTTACCTTTCCATTACAATTATACAAGTGAAGGAATAAAATTAAATTGCTCATGTCTTTTGAGATTCTGATTTGCTGAACATATTGAAGGAGAAAGTACAGATGCTCTTTCACTTGTTTCTTTTAGAATGAGGAAATAATCCTTTCTTGCTTCTGACTAGACAAACTGGTATTCTTAGTGTATTCTTAGTGATAGAAATATTCCTTTGCACTGATATGTTTTATCAGATGACTAAAACCAGATTAAAAAAATCAATAATCAGATTAGAAGAGAGAGTGGTCAAAATTTTTAACCAGTCCTCCTCAAATCTCTCAAACAGAGAGATTTGATCAAACAGACAGAAATTGTGAAAAAAGGAAAATCACAAATTGACACACTGAGTTAAAATGTTTTCTACCCTGGAGGACTAAGGGATCAAAAGAGAAATTATAGTTAAAACATTTTAACACACACTTAATGTATACTACCATTGTTGGCTGAGATTCCATCCCTGTTATAACAACAAAAATAAAGAGCAAAAACAAAAATTACAATCTAAGCTTATAAATCACTCTATGGTTTATTTATAACTTATAGCTAAATATTTAAAGGCGTCCAAAGTTCAAAGTTAAAGGTGTCTTGTTTTGCGGACTTTCTAATCAAATAAATATTTTCTATTCCTATATACTATTTTATAACCCAAATAACAAATCTTGAGATAATTAAAAAATTATCTCAGTCTAATCAAAGGTTAGCAAAATAGTAAAAATCCAAATAGTAAATATTTCAAGCCTTTATGAGTCATATGTATTGACAACTACTTTATTCTACTATTATAGCATGAAAGCAGCCATACATAATTCTGAAATGAATGAGTGTAGCAATGTCCCAATAAAACCTTATCTACAGAAATAGGCAATGGGCTGGATTTGGCCAATGGGCCATAGTTTTCCTATCCTCAGTCTAGAATATTGTTAGTTCTAACCCAAGTTCTCTTGAGTTAAAACCATGTTCCAAGCATAGATGTGGCTACTTTTTAAAACTATGGAATATATTTTTCTTTATTCAAAAAGTATTTTAATATATCTTCCTTTCATGTGTTTATTCATAAAAAAAAAAGTGATTTGGTTTTGTCTATTGACAAATAATTCCAAATAATCTCTAAAAGTTTAGATGAATTTATTTTATAATTAGGAAACTAGAATAAATGATGAGTGCATGTGTTTTGAAGGGAATTGGAGATTGACAGGCAACTTTTGTAAACAGGCAGTCAGAGAAAAAGTAACAGAAAAAGAAAGTATGTCACATTGGGTATCTTTTGAAATATAATGAAACTTATGGCATTTTTTAAATAATTTTAATCCTGAATGCATGTACTTTTTTTATTATTGCAAAGCAGAAATATTTAGCCTCCCTAAAATGCTAAATCTGTATCAAACTTCAATACATTTCACAAGTTAGAATCTACTGTGTAAAATATATTCTTTCACACAGTTAACAACATTCCTAATGAGCTGTTAATGATATGTCAATTTCTAATATATGCTAAAGAGCTAGAGTAGTCACTGAGGAATTCTAGAAGCAGAAATATGTTACATCCCAAAAAACATGATTGAATGAATTATCTCGAGATCTATAATTACTTTTAAGTTATACTGACTTTTTTCTCATTTCTAAATTACTAGTTTTTGAAGAACAATTTATAATCTTAACCAGTTTTCTTTACAGAATGTGACTATTTCTTGTGAGTTATTATTTAAATTATTATTAAATATTATTTATTAAGGAACTACTCTGTAACAGTCATTGTATCCCCAGAAGCTATAGTCTATTGTTGAATGCTGTGAGATACGTAATTATTTTAGTCATAATAATTAATAATATGATAACACCTGGGGGGATAGGCAAACCTATCTTAGGTTAACACCCTGACTTACCTTAGGGATTCATAGAAAATTATCTGAAATAAATCTAGAGGAATTTATTTTTTTCTTATTTAGACTTGCAGTTAAAACACAAATTGTGTTGTGTGTTTTTTATATTATTTATTTTACTGTGGTATGAACACTAAACGTAATCACTCCACAGTTTACATAAAGGATGAAAGGAAGAGCGTGGTAGTCAAGGCAATAGTCTCTTTTTTGAGATAACTGCTCATTCTTGAAGTGTAGCTATTCATTACATTTAGTGTCCTATCCCCTCAGAGGGACCAAAATTGTAGCTGATTGAAATGCCTTTCCAATACATGACGTTAGAACTGTAGAGCAAGAGGCAGGGGAGAAACTAGAATTTTCTAGTGAGAAGGCTTGCCAGTGAGTTCTGTTACACTTCCACAACAGCTTTGCATGTATAGAAAGATATCTCTAAACCACGAATCAAGAAGACACAAGATTAAGCTGTTTTTCTAGTATCCCTTTCAAGAAGCTCAATCTCTGGGAAAGAGAAGACTCAAACATATTTGTTCCTCACTCTAAACACATTGAAAGTCGGGCTGAATAACAATAGGATATTTTAAATGCATACTTCGGCTCTATAGGAAAAAGGGAAATTTCCACCTACTAGAAGTAAAGAAGGAAAAGATACTATTATACAGCAGAAAGTGAAGCAGCAAAGCTTTGGAGAATATTAAAACAGACTACTTCTTCTGGGAGGGGCATTGACTAATAAATAAATTAGGATATTGTGTGAAAAATCTCCTCTCCAGTTTGGAGCCAAAGCTTCAGAGAAGGGAAGATCATTCTATATAAAAGAATCTAAAGTAATTTTAGCCCGTTTTGGCTGTGGAGGTCCTCCTTGAGGTGCAAGGGGTTCCAGCCTTACACCAGGCTCCCCAGCACAGAGCTCCAATGCTGGGAAGAGAAGTCCTCACTATTTCTATTTGTGAAAAGCAGTGGAGATTGTGACTGAGTGAGATGGCTGGTGGCTGAAGTCCCAAATGTTTCTCTTAAAGGGCCCACACAGAGACTTACTTTCAAACAGTCACACTCACCCTGAATTTCAGCACTGGGACAGCAGCTTGAAAGGTGCCAGGGACTTAGAGAAAGGGATTGAATTGTCTGGCTTTGGGGCGAGGGCTGGAAGGGCAGCTTTCTCCCAGACAGACGGGCTAGCAGAAGCCATTATTTTTTTGCTGATCCCTCCCCTGTCCTGGTGTGCAGACACAGCGGGGCACCCTATTTGAGTCTCCATTAACTTGGCTAATGCTGTTAGTCCTACTCTGGTGATTCCCTGAGTCTCTGCCCCACCCAACTTGCAGGCCCACTCAAACAGCTTCTAGTGGTTTTTCTATACAAACGTCCTGTCTTGGCTCATGTTGCAGACTTTCCTAAGATCTTTCAAAGGTTCGCAAACCCAAACTAGCAGTGTATGGCCTCAGTATGCCCCATACCTCTTGCTAAGCGACTCTAAGCTCTGCACTAGTGGCAGCCAGCCTCAGTTTGCTGCTTTGTCTCTCTCAAGCACCTCCAAGACCAGCATAGTGCCAACTATCTGCAGATCACTTTGTAACTTATACCAAGTGGCCCAGGCAGGGCACAGGAAACAACTGACATTTGCTTGCAACAGTGCCCTTCCCAAGACGCCCCAGAACCAACACACTCAGTGGCCAGATTCAGACCATACCAAAGCACCAACCAACCACCTCCACACACAAAGGACAGACTCAGAAGGCACCAGAGAAGGCACTAAAGTGAATCTTGCTCCATAGGGTCAGCCTCTGCACAACAGCTCCTCCACTGTAGTCACAGCCAGTCTTACAACAAATCAGCCTCCAGGATCAATCTCTCCCATTGATATGACAACAGAAATCAAGGCTCAAATAAAAGAGGGCACCCACCACCCACAAACCTGGAGCAACTGGCTCAGGTGACCAGGGAGATCCTGCTACTGGACCCCACAACACATCTAATATATAAGACCATTCCACCAAGACTGAAAGACATAGCAACCTACCTAATACACAGAAACAAATACAGGGAGGCAGTCAAAAATGAGAAGACATAGAAACATGTCCTAAATGGAAGAATAAAACAAAGCTCCAGAAAAAAGAACTAAATAAAATGGAGACAAGCAATCTACTAGATGCAGAATTAAAAACTGTGGTTGTAAAGATGTTCAGTAATCTCGGTGAGAATATCAACAAATAGATAGAAAACATAAAAATGATGATAGAAAACACAGAAAAACTAGTAAGAATTGAAGAATACAATTCACGAAATGGAGGATAAATTAGAAGGAATCAATAGTAGATTAGATGTAGTATAAGATCAGATCAGCAGTTTGAAAGATAAGGTAGCAGAAAACACACAATTGGAATAACAACAACAACAGAAAGAATCCAAAAATATGTATTTTAAGGGGCCTCTGGGACAACACCGAGTGTACCATTATTCACATTATAGGGGTACCAGAAGGAGAAGAGTCAGAGCAAGAATTGAAAAACTATTTGAAGAAATAATGACAGAAACTTCTCTAACCTGGAGAAAGTAATAGACATACAAGCCCAGGAAACACACAATCCCAAACAAGATGAACCTAAAGATGCCCACACCAAGACACATCTTAATTAAAATGCCAAGAGTTAAAAACAGAGGGAGTCTTAAAAGTAGCAAGAGAAAAGCAGTTAGTTAACTACAGGAGAGCTCCCTCAGACTGTCAGCTGATTTTGCAACAGAAACTTTGCAGGCCAGAAGAGATTGGCATGAAATATTTAAAGTGATGAAAAATAAGGACCTACAACCTTACTCAGCAAGGCTCTCATTTAGATCAAAAGACAGATAAAGAGCTTCCCAGACAAAAAAAAAGCTAAAAGAATTTGACATCAAACCAGTATTATAAGAAATGTTAAAGAAACTTCATTATGAAGAAATAAAAGAAGAAAAGATAAAAAATATGAATAATAAAAATACATATGTATCAATAATTATTTGAAATATAAATGGAATAAATGTTCCAATCAAAAGATAGGATGACTGAATGAATAAGAAAACAAGACCCTTACATATGCTGCCTATAAGAGACTCACTTCAGTTAAAAGACACACAAACTAAAAATAAAGAGATGGAAAAAGACATTTCATGAAAATAGAAATAGCAACAAAAAGCTGGGGTAGCAATATTTATACCAGAAAAAAATAGACTTTAAAAGAAAGACTATCACAGGAATCAGAACAAGACCCAGTAATTACACTTCTGAGTATTTATCTAAAGTAAACCAAAACATTAATTTGAAAAGACATATGCATCTCTATGTTCATTGAAGCATCATTTACAATAGCCATGATATGGAAGCAACCTAAGTATTCATTAATAGATGAATGGGTAAAGAAGAAGTGGCATATATATACCATGGAATATTACTTAGCCATAAAAGAAGAATGAAATCTTGCCATCTGCAACAATGTGGAAAGACCTAGAAGGTATTTTGCTAACTGAAATAAGTCAGACAGAGAAAGATAAATACCACATGATTTTACTTACCTGTAGAATAGAAACAAATAAACAAACAAACAAACAAACAAACAAAGAGAAACAGACTCATAGATACAGAACATTTTGATGATAGGCAGATGGGAGGGAGTTTGGGGAGAAGAGCAAAGGGGAGATTAAGAGGTGCAAACTGGTAGTTACAAAGTAGTCATGGGCATGTAATGTATAGCATAGAGAATATAATCAATATTCTAATGACCATGTATGGTGTCAGATGTATATTAGATTTATTGGAATGGTCACTTTATAAGTTATATAAATGTCTGATCACTGTTGTACACCTGAAACTAATATAATATTGTTAGCCAACTACAATTGAAAAATAAAAAATAAATAAAATAAATAATTATAAAAATAATGTCAGCCTTTGGCCTAGTGAAATGGGCCACTCAGGTGAGATTATGCATGTGGTAAAAGTGTACTGGAAAGAACTGAGAAGCTTAAGCTCTGCTGTGCACTGATATGAGTCCATATACTCATTAACTGTGGTTTTCTTTTTCAGATAATTTGATATCAACATTTTGTACATAATTTGTAAAGTATACGATATCAGAATAAAGTGATATTTCAGGCAAAAGAAACTCAAAATTTCTATTTCTATAGCATGGGAAACTACACAAGTAGATAACTCAGATGACAAAGAGAATCTCATAGTTAAGAAAGCCTGCTGAAGATTACTTCACAATCTAAGTTACAAAGCAAATAAAGAAATAAATCTCTATGAGATTTATTTTAATCTAATTTATTAGATGAAACAAATATGAGATCAATACCTAAAAAAAGGTACTATAATAATATGAGGGATATTTTTAAAATGAGTATTAATGTGTTCAAAGAGATAAATTTTAAAAAATGGTATTGAAAAGCAAGAATAATGCATTTTTTAGAAACACATGAATTTGAAAAGAAACATAATAGTCTTATAAAAAAATCTCTAACAATTGAAACAAATATTAAACTTCAGGTAAATTGTACACAGAGCTAAAAAGGAGCTACTCAGAGGTGGCTTAAGAGCTAACGTGTGACCATCAACATGTTATTTAATCTCCATTTTTAGGTTCCAAAATGATTCTTAGGAGTTAAATGTAAAGTACTTATACAGTTCTTGGCACAAAAAGTGTATAAGAATGATAGATGTTATTATTATCAGAATGTGTTGTAAAGATAGAAGGATGGTAACGAAGGATAGGATGAGAAGGTCCTGCATTAATCTATAATGAGATTCTTTAAGAAACAATATAAAAAACAGGGACAAAACAATATTTGAAGTGACTATGGCTGATAATTTTTCAGAATGAATGTTATAAATCCTAAGAATAACAAAGCACTAACTTAGACTAATTATTGTATTACTGCAGAATATCAAAGATAAAAAGAAAAAAAGATGCTATAAGGCAGCAGTCCCCAACCTTTTTACCACCATGGACCAGTGCTTTTAAGAAAATCTAATGCCTGATGATTTGAGGTGGAGCTTAGGTGGTGATGCTAGCACTAGAGAGCAGCTGCGAACACAGATGAAGATTTGCTTGCTTGCCTATTACACACCTCCTGCTGTGCGGCCTGGTTCCTAACAGGTCACGGACCAGTACTGGTCTGTGGCACAGGGGCTGGTGACCTCTGCATAAGTTACAGAGATACTAAATACAAAGGAATTACATTTAGAGTTCTCATCAGCTTTTTGAATACCAATGGGCTGTGGAATTTCTTAATTGTTGAAAAAAAATAGAACTGAATTATATTAATATTTCTATCTTGTCCAAAATTTTGTCTTTTTTTAATTTATAAAAATAATTTTTAATTAGCTTGGTCATTTTTTTATAGTTTTCATTGCCCTGAGAAAAAGTTTCATAATTGGCTTAGTTATTTTATAATGTGTTTCATAATTTCATCATCTGTGGTGCCTATGGATCTTTTCCCGTTGTTTCTGGTAGTTTCCCGTCAGTTTGTATTATCCCTTCAGGCATTCAAAAAATTAAATATAGAAAAAAATCAAACTCTAGAATTTTATCTTCTCTCATAGATACTTTTAACTTGCTCCTGCCCAGGTGCTAAGAAGAACTAGCAATTTTAGATCAACTTAACAGGGGACCTGCAGGGTACCTAGTTTGCCTGGGGAAAGCCTGATTTATATTTACTTTCTTAATATTCTTTCTGGCCAAGTATTTGCACAATTTTTAATTTTTAAAATAAATAATTATCAAAATCTATTGCATTAAAATAAGCCAGGATATTTTGTTTAAACCTCTGCTTTTACTGATACTCTATAAGGACATGATGTTTTCTGAAAACTGAGAAGTTTAGGCAGATTCTCTCAATGGTACAACAGAGTTAAGTGAGAATGACATGTTCACATTCCTAAATTCTTTGTAGAAGCACAGAAGGATACTTAGGAAATATCTAGTTCAGTGCTAAATGTATCCATAACTGGCAACAGCAGAGCTAAGATAGTTGTGAATCAAATGAATGTCTGATCCTATGAGCTGCTAAATTACGAATTACATAAGTAGAATTTACAGTGTTGCCAGGACACTTAAGCAAAATTTAGGGTCACTGAGCAGAAAGCACTGGGTCTGTGGTAGCAGAAGTGTCGTCATAAATTTGGGAGATGAGCGAGAGAGACCTGGATGGACTGAGTCTCCCTTACAGCTGGACCAGTTGTTTCTCCTTTCTACTTTGAATTTATTAGTGCTTTTCCTGAACATCTCACCTGAGGAAGTTACCTAGTAAGTTAAAGCCAACTCAATTCAGGCCTCACACGTGACTGACTTCATTTTCTCAAATTTGTAATTAGAGTCAGATCCTAGCATAATTATAATTGCATGTCTCATCTCAGCTTTATTTATATCAACTCTTTCTCTCTGCCACAATTTCTGCCTTAGAGTTCTTAACCATCTGACCCTATAATAGGATATGTTGCTGGCCCATTGGAGTGAAAAACTTATGTTGACATATCCCAAAGTACAGGGATTAACAGACAACCTAGATGCCTAAGACATATGTCTGCTAAAGCATGGAACAAAACCCCCACAAAAATAAAATGACTTTTCCCCCTCAATAAAATTTCTGAAGGCCCCGTGGTTTGTTGAGATAACTCCTGCACAATGTAAGGAAACAAACAAACAACTACACTTTGCATAGTCCCATTTTTTATGTAAATTGTTATAGCCTATTTAGTTGGTTCTTTAAGAGGCTGCTGTGTTTATAGGGACCTACTTATATAATTTATCTAGACTGCTGGGCAAGGAATTCTGCAACTTGGCAACCTGTCATAAAGACCAACACAGGAATGGTGTGCCTTCCTTACAGATGTTGTGGGATGAGCCAGTAAAAAATGACAATAAAGATTCCATAGCATTTTGTGGAGGGAAAAAAAAGTACACTCTTCAGCAAGTAACTATATTTAGTATGCATTCAAGTGCCTGTGTAAAGGTACTAGTTTAATTTTATTTGCGATATTCAAATTTGAAACATCCTAAGTATATAAAATATTCATATAACTGTATTATAAATTGATGATCTATAACAATTATCTATCTATCACCTTTCTATTACCAAATCTTATAAAAGCACATAGGATGATAGTCCTGAGTTTTAGGGGAAAAATGTCATATAACAATATCACATACAGTATGATATTAATTTTATATGATACCTAGCACATAGTAGGTATTTAATAATGCTTACTTCATTGATGAATAAAACAATAAAACTTTATTGTATTAAAACAACCAAAGATACATTCTATCTCAAATATAAATTTCCTCAGTATGTTACCCTAGTTTTCCTTTCCAGAGAAGTTTTGTTGCATATGTGTGTGATTTTTTTTTAATATAAGAGAGCATATTTCTTGTCTTATGTTCCTCACATCATATTTGCTCTTTCCACCCACTGCAATCTGGTTTTCACTTCTATATTCCACTAAAATATGCTGGTAAATATGTAAAATGATCTTTCAATGGTTACATCCAAGGAGCAGTCTCACCAAAATTGCTGTCCATCCCATTTCATTCTGTGTCTCACCGTCAGTCTCTTCCCTTGGTTTCTCAGACAACACAAAATGTTTGTCTTCTCACCTCTAAGATCATCTCTCCTCCATCATTTGTGTTTGCTCCTCTACCTTAGGGGTTTCTCCCTCCAAGATTTTATCATTCTTATCGCTACCATCTCAAACACCGGGAAATTTCAAAATTGCATTTTCACTGAGATCCTTCAAAGAGTTCTGATCTAATCTAGTCACTTCATTATCATTCTCCCTACTCTTAATCTTGCTCCATCTTCTGCATTTCTAACAGTTCATGACACCTTCCTCCCCTCACATGCAAATCAAATACAAAAGAATAATCTCACTATCACTCTCTTTAATAACATACAAAGCATTTCACTTTATTAACATCCCCATTTTATCCCATGGTCCCTGGTCACACGTCTCCTCTCTCAAATTTAAACTCCATCATCCTTTCTCTGAATTACTGCAATAACTTCTTCATTGGAAGTTACCTTCTACTTGGGTACCTGGAATTCATACCACTATTACTAGTGTAGAAACAACTCAAATGCTAAATGACCTTGACATTCCTTGACATTAATCTGAGAATACTGTTACTGATTTGTCAAAAAGGCTAAACAATTTTTTTTTGCCAGAACTCACAAGAATCTACCTTTCCAGATTTAATTTCATGATGCTCTTTTCTGCTTGTAGTATTCCTCATGCAGAATTAGTTTCTACACTGTTCTACCTCTATATTCTAAACCTTCTGCTTGAAAAACCATTGTATCCTACTCTGTTCTCTCCTTACTTTGTCATTTTAAAGGCACTTTTCCTATTCTGGGAACTGCTTTTCTTACATTATTTTATATGTGCTTATTTATGTTGATGTTTTGGGTTGAATGTTTCCCCATGATATTTAAAAGTCACCTTAACTTCTAGGAAAACTGCATCTAAATCACAAGCAGAATTAATTTTTTAGGCACTTTTCTTATTGAAATATCTAGGTTGGTTGCTCTCAAGAAGTGGGCATGATTTTCCTCTTTCATCTTTATCTGTTTCTTTTCAAGAAATCAATCCTGGATTTCACTTTAAATTAGTATGCTTTTCTCTTGGAATTTATATTAGAAAGTCTAGCCTCCTGGAACCAGAAAATTATCATAGCCTAGTAATGATAACAATCAAATATTTCCTCTTTGACATACAAATGCACATGCACAAACACCCTAATACATATATGCACACACACAAAGCCAGCAGAAATATATGTTAGGTTTAGGATATGTTGTAAAATTCAAAAGAGAAAGTAGTGTTATCTATTGTACTCAGTGAAAATAAAACAAACAAACAAACAAAAAACCTCTCTTATACCCAGTAGAAATAGATTATGTTAAAGTATCCTGTACAGGTCTATTTCCTTATTTATCAATGTTCCCTAGTAGAAACTCATATAGGGTCTTTCCATCCCAATCTACATGTATAGACATCCTAGAAAGTATATTTTATAAATCATAAACTTTATGGAAACATAATAAGATTTCTTGAAGATGACTAAAACATCCTAAAATAAAATTATGTATTTTATCTTATTATAAAGTCTCTAGAAGCTGACAGTTCAAGGTTATACTGTGTTATTTCTTACTGAGCATAACAAAAAATTCACAGAATGTCAAAAATATTTGGACACATTCAAAAACAAGATCAATCTTGTCTCATTTCTAAACATACGCCAAAGAAAAAAAAAACACTGTGCCACCACAGAAATAATCCAATGTGTTCCTCTCTCTTGGCTCACTGAGTAGCCCCTTACATTTACAAAAGACATATCCATTATTTTCTTTCATTTTCTAGATAAAAATTATTAAAGTCAATCATAAAATTGCCCCTTCTTCCTGAGAGCACCCAATCCAGGCCATGCCCTCCCTCCCCCTAAGCCTTCCTGAAGCCCTCCTTCAAATAACCCTGGACAATTTCAAACACTGTAGTAAACCTTTCACAGGTAATTCTGACTGCGAAGCTCCAAAGTCCCACCCAGAGTGTGATGTTCTTAATGAAGCAATTAATAAATCTCATTATCTTAGATTATAGGTATGTTCTAGATATGTTTGTTCACTGGGATTAATCAATTACTTTATATACTTTAAGCAGGTACGACTATAAAATGTGGTCTGGTATTAACTATCCAGATTTATCTTAAAATAATTATCTAATAACGAATTCTAGTCATTTCAATGGCAGCAAAACTGATGGTTCATTAGAGCAACCTGGAAATTGCAATTTTGTGTTGAGTGGGGCTTGATAATTATCACTTTAAAAAAAATTTCTCAGGCAATACTAACATATGGAAAAGACTGAGAAACTCCAGTTTAAAGAGAATGATTCTAGTTTAGTTTGCATCATTACTATTCCAAGACGTGCATTCCAGTTCTGTACATTCCATGGTATCTTGCACTGGGATATAAGGTTCTGCTGTTAAGCTTTTTCACTAAAGGCAGAAAGCTCTTTGCCTACTCAATTGTTGAAAATCTTTTAAAAGAATCTGCATATTGTATCTCTTTCAAATGGTTTCTGGAGAAGGCTTGGCTTCCCTTCAATATTTTCTTTAAAATTCTGAAGGCTAACTTTAATAATTACAAAACTGCTTCTTCATCTTAATCAAGCCGCATTTCATTGTTGGCTGCATTATTTCCAACCCCCTCAGCATTCCCTAAGCTCGCTTGGCATAAGAGGAGCAATTTTACCCCAATTTGTGTGAAGAGTAATTTCCTGAAAATATTTCTCTTTCTGTTTGGGCCCATTTAACTCTACTATAGTCAGCCATTAAACATCTCCCAATCCCAGCAACTCGAAGGCCTTGCTGTTTAATGAGCTGGTACCTGATGAATTTTACTCTGTGGATACTCTTCAGTTTACCATTATTGGGTGTATTGCAGCAGCTTCAGGCTTTTGGCTTTCATAAACTACTATAATCTTGGGGGGAAAAATAAGGAAATGACATCTTACTTTCTTTAAATATAATTGTTTTTCATTAAAAATATACTCTATTTTTTTTCTATTTTTCTCTTTTCCTGCCCCGTCTCAACTTGTAAATATTTTATCACACACCATAGTGAATAGTATTTAGACTCCACATATTTAACACTAGAATAATCAACTTCTAATTTAAAATATTGAACATATGTATGGAAAACTGTCTCATTAACTAAACTTTTTATTATTTATCTGATTGTACCAGCATAATATTAATATATTCACAGGTAAGATGTATAAATCATATTATATAACAGACATTTTACATACTAAAAGTATCTATAGGGTACCATTAAACTTATCATATGTTTGAATCTCAAAATTAGGAGTGTATTTTGTTTTAAAGAATCAATAAATCCTTTTCTCCCTGCTATTCTTTGATATCGGTGTCCTCAGAGGCTTCAGATAATGTCAGTAAATTCCAATAATAATTTGATTTTCTCAACAGACAGAATCAAAGTAAAGTTTTTTAAACTTTTTTTCCACAACATTATTATGAATGTCATTGTAAATCCAGTTTAAAACTTTAACACTGAGAACCAAATCAATTGTTTTTACGGAGATAATGCAAGTAAAAATTCTGATGGAACATCTTGAAAACAATAATGTTCTTCCTAAAGAACTTTTGACAGAAATGTACTTAAACATTGTAAGCCACTTTTTAAAAAAATTTAAAGCATTAAAATGTATTTCTACAAAAACAAGAAGTTAATTAAAATTAAAAGTTTAGGGTTCCAATGATATACAAAGTTTAACTTTGAAATTCAATATTTCAAATAATTCAACCTGTAAAAGATTTATTTTTATGAATACCTCTTCTTAGTAGGATAAATACACTTTCAACACCAATGAACCAACTTGAAAAGGCCTAAAATTTTGCCAATCAATTCGGCAAAACATTTAACAATTATAAGGAGATAACTTACTAATAAATTTTGACTTATAAAAGTATTTGTTGAATAAAGATGTTCTGCATAGAAGTAAAAATAAATTTGTTTATAAAAATATTTAGGCTAAACTACATGTTTCAATATGAAAATTAAATATACTTGAAATAACTTCAATTTAGCGGAATTCATTCTTAGCTTAGTGAATATTGACAGCTCTAGAAAGAGGAGTTTCCTAATTCAAAACCTCATAGACTTCAGAGAAAATTTATATAAAGAGAAAAATTATTTAGAACAAGTTTTAACTTTATTTTAAACATGATATGCAACTTAGAAGAAAATTGCTGTTAATTTTTAAAATTAAAGACTATTACTATTAAGACCATATTAGAAAATATCCTCAGAAAACGCTAGTGAACATAATACTAAAGTTTTGTTTGACTGAGTATTAAAGTAAATAAATGTGTATTAAGAACAATTTGTTTATGCTATTTTAAGTGTTTATATAATCAATGTATTCTATTTAGCTTTAGTGTACATAAATATGTTTTTTAAATAATAATTTTATGTTTTTAAAATACTTTTTGAGGAAAGTATGTTATAGGTATACTATGGATAATGAAAAACAAATTTATTGGTCAATAACATATTTTAAAAACTTTATGTATTTAATTATTTTTAGTGTCCTCTTACATTGTTAAAGCCAACACTGTAAATAATTTATATGATCACCAGTCTTAGAATTTACAATTTTCTGGGCAACATGGAAGCCAGTCGTGTTACAGTATTGGCAAGAACTGGTTTACTTCCAGCTCCTTCTTACTCCAGATAACCAACCCTGAACAGCAGTGCTTAAACAAAGGCCTGAAACCCAGCTTCTTTTCATTTATGTTTGCTTCATTCTCATACTTTCTTAGATTTTAGCATTGTTAGATTCTCATTATCTTCTTAGTTTCTTGATGCTTTTTAAAAGATATATTTTAAGTTATACCCAGTCATCTTTTTATTTAATGATTAATTAATTAATTAATTAATTAAGCTTTTCTTCAAAAGAATGTTTAGTTTGACGTTCCTAGTCTTCCTTTATGAGATACTTTGATGTTGAATTAGAAACCAAATTTATTAAAGCCACATACACTATCATAACTATTTCTATTCTTTGAGTAATATTTTGATATAATGTAAATCAGGACTCAGATCTGACTCTTTCTTGCTTCAAGATATTATCTTTAGTCACTGTCACTCTTTTGTTTAATTAGGTATTCCTTAGGAGGGTATAGCACTCAGATATTCCTACTTACATTTGATTCTTCATAAATCACATACATGTATATTGATATTTTTCAAGGTTGCAGAAATAGGTAGAAATAGCATATTTTTTAACATCAAAGTATATAAGTTGTATGGAGAAATATTTTTATTTATAAATTTCTTACAAATTAACCCAATCTAATCCAAATAATTGGTGGCAAGATAAGTAAAACAAAATATTGTCTATATGGACACTTAGAACTTTGCAAAATGACTAATTTATCGAAATAATAAATATATAATTAGAGCTGTTCTATTAATTTTAAATATGCAGCTCTTCTTACTGACTCAGACTTGTCTTAATGAAGCAAGTAATCTACAATGACAAAGTCCTTTTAAAAACAGTTAAGTACTAAGAACTACAAAAACAAACTTGCTCAGTTACGTTTTTTTTTTTTTTCCTTCCAATACCCTAATTTAGCATTTATCAAACAGAATCTGAGATAATGTAACAAGCTATTTTCCTCCTCAAGTTCTGTGGTCAAATTAGCCTGGAACACTCTATGCTTAAAGATAATTAAATGGATTGCTGTGTTGTGGAATAGCTTAAATCCTTCAATATACTACATGCAGTATTAATCTAAAAAGGGAGGAAATATAGAGTATGCACAAGTACTGTACCTAAATTTATTTCACCACAATCTTTTTTTTTTTTTTTTTGTCTTTTCTGGGTTAAGAATTGCTAAACTTAGTCTCTATTTAGGATATCAGGCATATAATAAATAGTTGTGAGACTGGAAAGAAGTTAGAATTTGATACATGTTTAAAAGGAAAAATGATCAATACAAGCAAACCAAGATAGTCCAGATGTTGGAATTGAAATTATAAGATGAAAATTGTAAAATATCTATTAAAATAATTTTAAAGGGGTTAGTTTGTAAAATATGCGTAATTAGATGTGAAATTTTAGTAGAGAAATCAAAACTGTAAAAATGTTGAATTTGAAATGATTGCATTATAATTATTCAAACTGAAACTCAAACAGAAAAGAGTACAAAAAAAGTTTTAAGAACAGCAGATATAATATATGTTTAATTGGAGCCCTAGAAGTAAAAAAGTGAATAATATAGAAGCAGACATTTATGAAGATATAATACCAAGAGATTTTTTTTAATTAATGAAAGACAGAAACTTACAGATCAAAACGGCTCAGAGAAATCTAAATAACATAAATATAAAGAAAACCAGAGCTAAGCATATCTGAATATAACTGTTAAAAAAAATGAAAAGAAAAAGAGAGGAAAATCTTAAAAGCTATCAGAGAAAAAGACTTTATTACACACAAAGAAATGATCATTAGAAACAATGGTTTCAAAAGACAGTGGTATACCTTTAAAGCACTGAAAAATAAAATAAAATTAATAATAACTTAGAATTTAACTCTATATTTCCTCCTTTTTTAGATGAATACTGCATGGTGTAATAATTAAGTCCAAAATGTATGCAAAATAAAGATCTTTTTGAACAAGCAAAAGCTGAGAAAATTTATCTTTAGATAACTTGTACTATAAGAAATGCTAAAAGAAGTCTACGGCCATGCCACCCTGAACAAGCCGGATCTCCTCTGATCTCAGAAACTAAGCAGGTTCAGGCTTGGTTAGTACTTGAATGGGAGACCACCTAAAAAGACCAGGTGCTGTAGGCATAAAAAATAAAAAATAAAAACGGATTGGAAGCTGACAAGTTCTTTGCAATCTTTGAGGTCAACCAAGGGTTGCCTCACCTAAAAATTTTTTTAGAAATTAAAATAAAAAGAAATGCTAAAAGAAGTATGCAAAGTGAAAGAGAAATCATACCAAATAAAAATATGTATCTGTAGGAAGGCAAGAAGAACATGAGAAAGAATAAATATGTGAACAAAATTAAAGTAAATTTATAATTTATCATTATTTCCTCTCTCTCTCTCTCTCTCTCTCTCTCTCTGTTTTTATAGGAGAAAAGTAAACCTCAAACTTTTTTTCACTATATATACAATAAGTCATTCTAGATGAATCATAAATGTATAAATATAATGCAAAAATATTGTATTTCTAAAAATATAGAAGACAATATTTGCAATTTAAATAAATGGCCAATGAATGCATGAAATATTGCACAGTATCTTGTTAGGTATTGGAAAAATACAAATCAAACCCCAATGAAATATTTTACACTCTCCAGAATTATTCTAAATGGTAGAGATAGCAACTCATACACATACATACAAACACATACACACAAAATAATAAATCACAAAATATAGAAAAATCCTGAGAAACATTTTACTTAGAATATTGTGATAAATACATGAGACATACTAGAGTAAAATCACTTTTTTTTTTTTTTTGGTTACATAGTGGATAAAATGAAATTGTAAAAAAAGTCAAACAAGTCATTCTATCTAGTAATCATAATCTTATTCTTCAGAGGATCCTAATATGTTTAAAAGGTGTTAAATCTAAATTGTTTATGGGAAGCTGAGAATTTCCAATTAAAGAAGAATAAAGAAGGTGGAATGACTATAGATTCTCTATCAAATCTTCAGAGTGTTTTACATAGCAGAGGGATACAATAATTATTCTGTGAGCCATTGGAATACCAGGTAGCAGTCTTTTAAACTTAGAAGAGAGGATGACATATAATTTAATAAGCACAGAGCTGTCATTCAAAAATAAACACTGATTAAATTTAAATAAGTAAAAGATTTGTTTCACTCATGTCAAGTCACATATTCATGCCTCAGAACAATGTTTATAGATTGATACTTGACATATATATTCTAGAGAGTTTATTAATAGTGAAAAGAACAATCAAAATAGACTTATGTAATTTAAAGATGGCGCAATTAAAGACTTCAGTGAGGAAGAACTCTTCCTTAGATTTCTTGATACCCAGTGATGTTGCTTTTTGTTTTTTAAAGATGAGTAAAATGTAAACGATAACTCTTTGTTAGGTAGAGCTAATGTTTTAATAAAAGTTGCTTAATAAATGCTGCATACACTTATTAATATTATCTGTGGAACAGTGGTAGTAGTTACAATGGTATTAGTAGAAGTAGTGACTCAGATTTGTGGCTGATTTAAACAGGCTAACAGTATGTAAAGCATAGAATATGGCAGCACCCCTACTCTTTTTGCTAGGTGAAAGATTGTTGTACACCACAAAAATGCAAACACATAGAATACAAATATACAAGCACTCATTTTTAGTTGTTACTTTAAAAAAATGTTTTCTATGAAATTGGCAATTAAATGACAATAAATGGGTGATAGTTGTGAAATTTCTTTTCTTTCTCTTTTATTCCCTTTCTCCTTTTTCTATACTTCAATTATTTTTCTTGTCCATTTTAAATTTTCACTCTACTTTTCTCCTTTTTTAAAGTGTGTTAAAACTATGTTCTTGTTTTGTTACTTATTTTTTTTATCTTTGTCTTTATTTTTCATTTTGTTTATTGGTCACTCCCTAAAAGACTAAGCATTTTATTCAGGAGGAATTGGTTTTAGTTATGAACATGTACCCTAGAGAAGAAAATTTCAAATGCAATGCAGAAATCTATGAGGACTGATCAAGATTTGACAAGGTTTGAGATTCTGTGTCTCTGAAGCCTATACTCTTATAGTGCAAAATCAAATACTGTGTTTCTAATTATTTAATTCTAGTTAGAAAAATAATGTAACTAATATTTTGAAGTGCAATTGAGCATGATTTTCCTCCAATAAGCATAGTTTTATTATGAATCTTAGCTCTGCTATTTAGTAGAAGTTTGACTTCAGAAAATTTTCTTAATCTCTCAAAGCTTAAAAACTATTATGTATGATATTTCTCATTTTATATCATAAGATTGTTCTGTAAGGATAAGAAGAGATAATGCACAAGAAAGTATAATCTCTAAAGGACACTACCAATGCACAAAGTAGGATAAAAAAATGAAATTGTAATAAATTCTTTGGTGTTCTACACATATTTTCCAAGGTAAATATGAAGTAATATATTATTTGAACTGCAAAATATCTTGTTGGGTTTACAATTTTTAAAGCTGAGTAAATTCTACATTCAATAAAGAATAGAGTTTTGAATTAGAGAATAGCATTCTACTGGCCTTTTTAGTGTATTTTATTTAATATACAGTTCTCTCCATAACTGAATTTGTTTTAAATTTGAGAATTTACCTTTTTGATAACAGATATTTTGAAATTATATATTATGAGTATACACACAAACACACACATACACATGCATATATAATTTATGCAATATCTTCTTCATAATCAAATTAGTTATATAAATGGTATATACTACTGGGTACACTGGAAGGAATGCGTTATTAATATATAGTTTTATTTTTGTTGTTCCATAGTAGGCATTGGTTACAAAAAAGCTATTAATTTTGTTATGCAATTTTTTTTCACACATTTGCAGATGGAAAACTAGTCTGTAGAATAAAACAAAATTTTTCTCTATTCGATGAAAGATGTTTTGTTCCTGTATTGAAGTCATGATCTTCGACACACAAAGTTTCCTGTATTATAAACAACTGAGGTAAATGATCACTTCGGAAATATGGATAAGATATATATGTATGTGTGTATATATGTACACACGCAGACACAGACATTGACACACACACACACACACATTAGTTTTTCAAAATTTTAGCATTCTTCATGCTGTTGTGCCTTTTCTGTGCAAGTAAAGGAGACTGATCACTTCTCCTTTAGAAGGATGAACAATTGCAGTCTTCATTTGCTCCTTCTCAGTGCCTCTTCTCATTATCCTTTGCTGTGACTTACTGTCTCCTTAGAACATGTGATGCAGTAATGGCCTCTTTATTCATAAGAATGATATAATTCAATGCCAGGCAGCCACATCTTAAAGTCAATTTCACAGATTATTTTTTAAATTAAAAATATGAAAATCATTAAAACTAACCTTTGTCTTTACCATTTTTATGCAGAAAACTTTTCTATGCTTAGATCCTGAAAATCTTTGATACATTCCATGAAAAAGTTTAACCTCCTTTTCTATAGTACTAGCACTAATAATAAGTGACAAGGATAATAATTACATCATTACCAGGATGCTCAGCTTAATACTGCACAAGTTCTAGACCAGAGTAATTTTCTTTATAAATCTACTCATCTATGTGTGTGTGTATAATGGCTTTCTTCCAAGGAATACAAAGTCCCACACTTACTCCTTCATTTATTTCCAAAATGTGCCTTTCAAATAATGTCATGATCAGAGGTAAAAGCAAAAATATTTTTATATCAAAAATATTTATGTATCAGCTAAGTGACTTGTATTGTTTTAACATGCTGGTGGCAACAACCACCAGTTTGCCTTTCTGTGGTAGGAATAAGAGAAGAATTGCAGTGTATTTGTCCTCTAATCTGTTATTGTTGATTTTTCCCTGATACACATTTATATATTTGCACAGTAAATGATAAATGTAAAGTGACTATTAAATAAAGAATAACACACTACTAGTAATCTCTGTAAGATTAAAAAATATTATTTGGATATTTGAACATGGGTAATCAGTTTGGTGATACTACCGTTACTTCGGCCAATTTCAAATTTTATATATATATATATAAATGTATATATATAGTCCTTGTTATAAAAAACACTAAACTTTTAAAAAACTGTATAGTTTTAATATTTAATTTCTCCAATATATAAATAGTAAAAAGTCTAGAGAACTGATCAAGGACAGAGTTGGTGGCAGAGTTTTATTTGACATGAAAGTTTCAAATTTTTTTTCCTGTATGCATTCAATAAAAAATAGATTAAGCTATTGAACTTCCAGAGATTTTTATATAAAATTGAAATAAGTTCCCAACTCCCTCCCAGATCCTTTTGTGGTCAGTAGAGTCTTCCTTGCTAATATATCTAGATATTGGCTGATATCTGCCAGGAGAGTAGTTAAACTCTTGGAGCAGTTTCTCAGTGGGGCTATGATTTTTAAGTTACTGTGTAATGGAGTGTGTTACCATTTACCATATGATAAAATAGCCTGTCTGTCAGCCAGGGAGCTATCTAAAGTTATATATAGGTCAAATGAGCCAAAAAGAGCAAAGGAAGATCAGGGATATTGAATATCTCAAAAACAAAACGATCAAAATAGTTTAGATACCAAGCGATTTTTACCCAATGTTTGTCTTTAATCTGTTGATGAAAGTGATTGTGAATCATTGAATTCACTAGGAAAAAATGTATTTCAAAGGCATGTGTTTTCCCTCTTGAATCAACCATATGGTGTATAGATACTATTTCTACAAACGATTTCATATATTACTATTCCTACTTACTAATGAAAGGTTTCTTAACATTTCCAATTTCCACTTCTGGGATCAAATTATGTTTTCATCTCATTAAGAATCACTAAATGGTGTTTTCTGAGTTTTTTTCATAGCTAAAACCACCATTTATTTACCATTTGCTGTTTAAAGATGCTAAATAAATTACATTAAATGATGGGAAAAGAAACATATTTCATCTGTCTTTCCAAAGGCACCTTTACTATTAGAGCTCTGTCCTAGCTTGAAAAACATGGTAATATTTGATATGTATTTGAAGGATTTAAAATGGAAAATATGTTTTTTAAAATTCTATAGTTAAGTAGCCTGAAAATGAGAAACGGGAAATTACATTTTAAAATTATTTAAATAACTAACTCCAGACCAGATAAACTTTGATATTTAACATATTATATATGTCTCTAATTAGAGGATTTCTATTTACATTGCTATAATTTACCAAAAATAAATATAATTCAATGTTTCTTTTATATTTAGTTATACAGTTTATTTTATTGTTAACCATGCTATTAAAATTATTTTTAATGGAGAGTGTTTTATAGGAGTTCAACCAGTAAATGTTTAAAATGAAAAAATACTGGAAGAGTCTACACAAGAAAGGCAAAGAACACTTAGCAAGTGTCAGGCAAAAATTGTTTTAAGAGTATAGCCATTTCTAGTAGAGTGGCAAATCCTGTATTAGGGAAATGAAGGTCTTGTATCTAGTTTTCTGAAGGTCGATTTTAAGTGAGGGGTTTACTCTTATAGCTTAAATTTTTTGCTAGCTCTATTTCTAACTAAAATGCTCTCAAATTATTAATACCCACATTATTAATACACAAACCAGCAAATATCATATTTCTGTTTTATACAACTCAAGTTCTTATCATATCTACAGAAACAACATTCCTAGTGACCCCTAACTCTGTTATATATTCTGTGTAATTGCATTCTATATAAGCATTAGTTACTAAGGGAGAAGGACTCCTAATTTCAACTCATATCTTAGCTTAGTGGAAACTCTGGCTATAGAATTGGAAGCTGCAAAATATGTAAAAGTCAACAATATTTTGTGGTTTTAATTGATAACAGTAATAGAGCATGACTCTTCCTAAGGCCTTTTGTGCACTGCCTCTGGGACTGTCAATTAATATAGCCATATTTGAGAAACAGTTTGATATGTACCATATGACCAGTTCTACTTTTTTAACAAATACTAAAGAAAAGTCCATTTATGCATACAATAAAATATATGAAATTAAGCTTACTTGAATATTTATAATAGCACTAAATTGGAAACAACTTATATATTAATCTATTGGTAAAAAACCTCAATAAACTATGATAGCTTTGTAATATTGGATATTATGCAGCTTTTAAAAACATGTGATATTGTTAGTTGAGAAGGCTCATAATTGTAAAGCCATATAATAATCTGTCAAGTACTATAATGAGGCAGAATAATAAAATGGGGTTTAAGAGTACAAGTGAGCCAGACGTTCTAGAATGAACTTAGTTTTCTGCTGCTTAATCACTGTGACAAGGAAGAAATTATCTAATCTCTGCTTTTTAGTTTTCTCATTTAAAAATTGTGTTTAATAGTATTTACCTCATATGTAATTTGAGATTTGTTTGTCCGTAAATTATATATATAAAGCCTACATATAGATATAGATAAATCTGTATGTATACTATAACACTATATTACAATATAGTAAAAAAAAACACAAAAAAAGTATAGATAGCATATTAATAGCAGTACTTGTATTTGGAGAGGAAATAAAGGAAAATTACTCTTTTTACTCATATTTTGATTCTTAAATATAAATGTTTTCATGAACCAGACATTTGCTATTAAAATAGATAGATAGATAGATAGATAGATAGATAGATAGATAGATAGATAGATAGATAGTTAAAGCAAGCAAGGAAGCTAGGCTAAGCAGTATTTAATTTCAATTTTTTCTAGTGTGCGACATTTTAATCTGATATTTCTTCATTTTTTGAAGTTAACGTGTATTGTAATTAAGTAAGAAAACAAGTAGTATAAACAAATTGATATGGTATAAAGTCAGGGAGTCTTTTAAGGGTGATAGTTTGAGTTGGAACTTTCACACTAAGATGGATATGTAGATGATATTGGGTGATGGATTTCAGATAATTTTGGACAGAGTAAGCCAAAACATAGGGTGAGAACAAGTAGAAAAAAAAATGAAATTTGTTTTAGGAATGTTTCACTTGAAATGTGCCATTGAACAATTCACTTGACCTCTCTAAACTTCTGTTTTCCCATTGAAAAACAAGTATAAAACTGCTTATCTCTAAGGGAAGGTGCAGGATTAAAAGCAGTAGCATACCAGAAAGGGATTTGTAAACTATAAATCTCTAAATATATGTTAGTTATTATTTTATTATTAAGAAACATACATCCAGATACAGGGAGCTCTACCTTACTAAAATGAAAGGATTATTTTGAGAAAAATAGAAAATAGTGTTAATATATTGGCTACACCAGATTACAGAGGTAATTGGAGAACACACAGAAACTTTGGACTTGGAGGATTGTTTTAAACACTGATTTGAAAATAATAATTTAAAATATATTTGTGATTATGTGTCATTTAGTAAGATAACATTCTGAAGCATATATTATATGCATGACATGCTTTACATGTACTAATCTCTCTTTAATCTTGCAAAAGAATGAAGAAACCATTATTATTATTCTAAAGTTATAAATTAAAAACAAACAAACAAACAAACAAAAAACAGTGTGTCTCTGACTCACAAGGAGGTTAAATAACTTGACCAAGGAAACATCTAGCTAATAGTAGATCTGGAATATTAGCACACACAGCCATGCTTTTAACCACTATGCCATGATTACTCCTTTGCATGTAATACTTCGCCTTAGGTAATGTATGTAAACAAGGAAAATTGAGACTATGAAAATAAGTTTTTGACTGGAATACAAGAAAAAAATAACTTAAATGAAGAGAAAACAGATCAACAAGCATGATTTAGGAATTAAGAAAACTGTAGACCAGAACAGGTGCATGATGTCCCATTAATACCTTCCTCTTTCACTCACACCCCCATGTGGAGGAACCATGTTAGATATCACCAAGCATAGGTGTACACAGTGAAAAGTTTTGAGAGTAAAAGATTGTTTTACTAAATAGAAGTTCTTCATCTTCTCTGCATCATCTTTCTTTTTCTCCTTCAGGAATACCTGTTTCTCAAGATTTGGGAACATATGCCTAGATGTTCCTGTTTAAAAAATAAGTTTCCTTGGTTTTTAAAAGTACATGTATATATAAATACTTAGGGTAGGCTCTAGTTTCTTAATGGAGTAAGGCAAATGCTACACCAACTTTTTCTTATAGTAATTCTACCCATGGATTTGGGTGTGAAGTACTTGTTAGAAATGAGAAGTACATATATCTTCTGCTTTTAAAAATTTATACACAGCGTCTGGCAACTAAACATTCATATATAATGGAGGAAAGGGAACCCTGAAAAGACATAAATGAAAGGTAAAATGAAAAATGCATAAAAGACAATAGAGATTCAAATATGAGCCAAAATAATATGAAACACATATAAAAAATAAGATGTAAAAGTACTGAACAGTAGAAAGACTTCATTTTACTTGGGTAAGGTTTTATGTTTTTAGTAGTACTGGAACCAACCCTTAATTATACTATCCTAGGACATGATCAGTGGGAATATCTACTTGAAATGAATCTAATGAATAGTGGCAAATCATTAAGGTTTGATAGGAACCTGATTTGATAATATAGAAATCATACAAATGATTTCATTATTAAGCATGGGAAAATAGCAAGAAAAAACTAGATATTAAAAGAAGGAAATGATTCAACCAAAGACTGAGACATTTATACAACTTTGGAAGGATTGAAATTCTAAAGGTTAGGAAGATCATTTTTAACTTCAAGAGATTCCAAAAGTAAAAAAATGGAAAGGAAGCCACTAATAATGACCTCAGTTGTCAACAGCACTGAAGTAGGTAATTCTCAGAGCAGGGTGATCTGCTGATGATACTCCATGTCAACTAACTGTTGATTCCCCCACGATCACTGACTCTTGCAAGAACATTACCTGAACTCCAGTAGGAGAAGATTGTGGAAAATGTAGCTGAAGAACTACAAGAGTAAAGAAAGGAGCAGCCATGATGCTAAACTAATCCCAGACAATCCAGCATAGGTAATGATAAGTGTGGAAAAGTTAGAAGCAAATATTCTTGTTGGTTGTAATTCAAAGCAAGCTGATGAAAACATGGGTCAGAATAGAGACAATGGAAGCTGAGAACATAAATAATTAATATAGCTAATATTTGACATATAACTAGCATTTTTGAGTGTTTATAATGTGCCAGCATCTATGCTCTGCTCTTGTATGTAGATATGGCTTCTATTTAAGAAATACTTATATAGTACTTCCTGTGTGACAGGAACAATTTTTAAAGCTTTACAAATATTTGCTCATTTAATTCTCATAACGCCTCCTTGAGACAGATAATCATTATCTGCCTTGTATAGGTGGAACATGGAATCATAAAGATAACTCATCTGGTTCCTAGCTAGAGTTATAGCTAGTGCAGGGCAGAGCTAGGATTCAAATTCAAAGTATTTGGCTCCCCAAGTTTGAAACACTGAAACACTGCAGTATGATGCCTCTTATTCTAGCTTTAATAGATTATCCTCTTTGTAAGAAAAATACTCATTTGATTTGCTCAATGAGAAGATAGAGGTATAGAATGTTAAAGAGTTCACCCAATATAATACATAATAGTAAATGATCTAAGTATTTTGACTTAAGTTTGCAGTTATAAGATTTGATGACCAATTATCCATAACAAAGTAAAGAGATAATTTGAAGATAATTTTTAAACTACCTAACCTGGGAGATCTGGACTATTTTGAAAAAATGATATTCAGATGTGAATGGATTAAATCTGAGCAGTGACAGAAACTTTAAGTGAAAATGTTTCCTATCCAGTTAAATACCATTATGTATCAGGGATAAATTTCTCCCAAAGAAGAGAAATATTGATACACTGTACAGTCTCAGACTGCATAACAATGTTTGGGTCATGACAGACCACATATATTTGGTCCTATAAGATTATGATGTTGCATAATTCCTGTTGCCTAGTGATGTCATTGCTGTTATACTGTCCTAGACCAATACATTGCACAATAACTGACCATCCTGTTAGAATTGCCTACAGCATTCAGTATAGCAACATGCTAGACAGTTTTGTAGTCTAGGAGTGGTAGGGGAACAGAATGTGCCACCTCATATTACATCTGGTGTAAAGATTATTTTAAACTGGTTAATTTTAAGATGCAGCAGACATAGAAGAAGCTGTGAAAGCAAAGTAGAAGTTACCTTTTGTAAAACACATTTACATTTATAAGGGTGTTTTACTGTACCAGAAAGAGGGGGGGATGACTTTATCTCTAAAACTCTTATCAATGCAGAAGACAACTTAAATCTACATAACAATCTTATCGTTGTTAACTGTACCTTTCCCTGTATCTCCCAGCATCTTTTGTCTTCAGCTGAAGATGTTATTTGAGGTGGTGGCTTTTGCCATTTTGGTGAGTTACTCAGCTTTCCTGGGACTCTTTCAAGTATACAGGAGATATACATGTTCTTCTTTCTTTTTTCTTTTTTTTCTTTAGTTTGTTTTTCTTCAGTTAATCTGTCTATTTTTAATTGTTATTATTACATGGATTTCTCATCCAAGAACCCAGAAGGACAGAGGAAAATTATTTTTTTCTCCCCTACACCTCAATAGGTTATACTATGTAGCCTAGGTGTGTAGCAGGCTATACCATCTAGGTTTATATAAGCTCACTATATGATATTTGCACAACAATGAAACCACTTAATGAGTTTCTCAGAACATATCCTGGTCACTGAGTGGTACAGGACTGTATCTGAGGGCTGACCCCAAAGCCTGCATATCAGGGCAAGATTAACAGGATCACTGCCCTTGTAATGATTTTGGATATTTTGAACTAGACACAAAGTGCAAGGGATAGGATAGTCTCAGTAGGAATTCTAGAAATAGTGAATACTGAGATATATTAAAAGCAGAAGCGGTTGCCCAGAAAGAAATAAAATAGAGAAGTAGCTCAGTCCACTAGTCTTTTCCCATGCCCTAGTCAAACCTTACTATCACATTCTGTTATAGGTCACATCAGATAAAATGGTATCTCCTGAAAAACTAGAGACCAGTTAATGCCACTCTGCCTATATCCCTATAATCCTTAATCAGAGCTTTTTCATTCTCTTAACTTTATACATTTTTTTTTATCCTTCCTGACCACTCTAGTCTAAACCACTATCATTCCTTATCTATGAATAAAAACTGAAATGGCCTTTTTTATTTCCTTTTAATCCTGCTCCTCATCAATCTTTATTTTATATGGTACACAGAGTGATCCTTTTACATGCAAATTAATCCTGCTACTTTCCAGCTTGACACCTTTGATTTTTTTATTCTATTGCCTATAATAGGGGTGTGGACACATTTTTTTTTTTTTTTTTTTGGCAAATGACAAAATAGTAAATATTTTAGGCTTTACTGGTCACATAGTCTCAATCGTAACTGCTCACTTCTGATGCTGTAGCAGAAAATAAATCATAGACAACACATAAACCAATGAGTGCTGTTGGGTTCCAATAAAACTTTATTTACAAATAGATGACAGGTAGATTTGATTCCTGTGGTTGTAGTTTCCCTATTCTTAGTGTCGAAGGTAAAGCTCAAAATCTTGACCATAGCTTTTAAGTTTCTACTATTTTAGTCACTACTTCATGCTATTTCCTCAATCTGGAACATTCCTCCTACAACTTAAATGTGAATTCCTCAGAAAAGGTTATACTGACCCCTGTTTAGGTAATATGTTTCAGTGACATTCTGTTTTCCTTCTTTCTTTCACATTTATACATATTTTAAAAATAACATAGTGTAGTGGTTCAGTCAATGGAACATGCTTCTTGGTTCGAATCCTGGCTGTGTTAGTCAAGTAGTGTAATTTTAAGCAAATTACTTAACCTCTCTTTGTTTTGCTCATTTATAAGATAGGAAGGATACCAGTGCCTTTAATGATGTTATAATTTAAAATATTTGTAAAATATTTAGAACAGCGCCTGGCATGTAGTAAATGCTAAATAACAATTTATTTTCATGAGATTTCCCATTTTCCACTAAACCATAAACACTAAAGTTTGAAAAGAATGTCTTCTGTTCATTATATTCTATATCTAGGATATGCCACTCAAAATCTATACTATAAACAGTGAATTAAAAATGGATTAAGTCAATTATTGAACCATTATCAAATCTACTTAATTCCTTTATTTTCTCATTGTGAAATTGTTTATCTGATTTTTGTCTGTAATATACTTTAGAGTATAGAATATAAACTCTTTGAAGGCAAAGACTACTATATCCAGAACTATATAACCAAACAGTAGTTGTTTAATAAATATTTATAGATAAATACATGCCTACCCATAATTTTCAGGATAAAGTCCCAGCTCTGTAGCTCCAAGGCCCTTTGTGAGGTGTCCATGGGATCTTGCTAGAAACTAAGCTCTCAACATTTGTTTTAGTATGTTCCAATGATAATGAAATACTTGCAGTTCACTTCAGTTCTCTCTGTCTGTATGCCATGTATGTACTCTTTCTCTATCCTGGAACGTTCCTCACCCGTTGTACATACACTCACAACTAAGGCAATTCTTTTCTATAATACTATGAGTAAATGCTTATTCATTTTCCTGGCTTAAACATATATCACTTTTTCACAATCATAGATATTTCCTGACTCCCCAAACCTGAGTTAAGAATCTCTTATGTATGTTCCTGTAAAAAACAACTCCCTCACCCCGTGCTTATTGCAATAAGTATTTATACAATGAAAAGAAATTGCCATTTGATTATTTTCCCCACTAAACTGAGCTTATTTATACCAGGGACTATATATTTTTTTCACCATTATATCCCAAGGACTTAGCACAGAGACTTGAAAATAGTAAATACTGAACACTTATTTGATGAATAAATGAAAATAAATGTTTATTGAGTACCCAGTAGATTTGGTGAGAAAAAAAATGACAAATCAATCATCCAGCACTTAAAAAATTTACAATTTGACCTATGCTTGGAGACTTAATGTATGAAATCTATATTGTATCTGTATTAAATTTTATTACAAAAATGAGGCAAATGTCATTCCAAGATATTAGAAATTATTGGATTTTTTTTTTTTTTTTAGAATATAGAAACAAAGTGTTAGTGCTTGGTCATTTGGCTGGTGATTAGATCATCTAAATTTATAAAACACACAAAGAGTCAGTTTTTATGAGGAACTATACGTTGATTTGTCTACTTTAAGCAGTTTGTAGGTGTTATTTTACACCTGAGATTTACTCTTCCTGTTTAATATTTTATTACTCATCTTTATTATCCTCTCACATAACATTAGAGACAATTTTTATCTGTTTGGATGATTTTTATGTGACATTCTGAGCCTAACTGGTCTCTTGCTCTTCAGAGGTATGAAAGGAAAGCAATTTGCTAAAAGGAAAAATGAATTCTATTGATATTTATCTTTTAATACCTTTACAAAGCTTTTCTTCTAACTCTTTGTCATGATTACTTGAAGATCAGTGTACTTACTTAAGAACAATCTACATAGGCAAGGAGTTTACTAGAATTTGGTACAGATGAAATTGTCAGATTTGCATATTTTGAATGTCTTTTTTTAGTTGTAGAGAAAAACAAAGAATATTCTAGAAATAAATACATAACATATATTTCTAATAATTACTCAGTTTTCAAAATAATCTTTAATACATTAATCCTTCTTTTTTAAAGTTGCTAAAATAGGTTAACAAATACTTCATATCTTTGTTGTTTAAAGTTTTTATTTAAACATAATTTCAAACATAAAAATTACAAGAATTAAAATAGTACTAAGAACATTTGTATATTTTTTTTCTGAGATTCACCAATTCTTAAACTTTTACCACATTTACTTTATCATTTTTTTCTACCACTTTCAGTGAATCTTTTTGTATTTGAGGTTAGATTATATACATCATGGCCTTTTCCCCTAAATACATTAGTTTGTAACTCCTAAAAACAGCAATATATATATATATATATATATATATATATATATATATATATATTTTTTTTTTTTACAAAATCACAGCATAGTTATCTATTCTGTAAATTTAATATTAATTCTAATATACCATTTAAATTCCATTATTGTCAATTGATGTTATGCTATTATAGTATATCTTTCCTCTCCAGTACAGGATTCAGTCTAGGGATGGGTATTGCATTAGTTGTCATGTCAACTTTGGGCTCCTGTAATGTGAAACATTTCCTCAGGTTTTCTTTGTCTTCCATTAAATTGATTCTTTTTTGTATAGTACTGTTTTCTGTCATTTTAAAAAATATAACAGTTTTTGTTATGGGTTTGTCTAGTGTTTCTTTATGGTTATAATCAGGCTATGCATTATTGGCTGAACTCTGAGGCATGGTGTTTTGTCCTTTTCAGGACATCATATTTAGAGGCACATGATGTCCGTCTCTTTCCTCTGGTGATATTAATTCTGATGAGTCTATCAAGGTACTGTTTGATTTCTTCACCATATTTATACTGTTTCTTTTCCCTTTGCAACTAATAAGTAGTTTTTTTGAGGAAACAATTTATGAACATGCAAATAACCAGCTCTTTATCACAATTTTCTCCTGCATATAATATCCATTGATGATTGTTGCTTGATCCACTCTTAATACAATGGCTGCATAATCCTAGTTTTGTCCTTCCCTTATCATTCAGTTATATATTTATATTCTTATTTATTGATTTATTATCTTTATAGAGTTATATATCTCTATTTTAAATCCTTACAATTCATCAATGTATTGAATTATTTTGATCCTTCACTTTCCCAGACTTGACCAGTAACATGCACTATTATTATTATTATTATTACTACTACTACTACTACTACTACTACTTTATTATTTTCTGGCATAAGTTATTTCAGGTTTATCTTTTATATACCCTGACTCAGCCCTATAAAATACATTTGTTTTAGGTTCCCTGGTTCCATTTAGTGAAGAATGGTATTAGTGACCAAGATCAGATACTAGATATGCTCAATGATATAAGAGTATCATTGTTACTTGGTCATTTTGGGGTGACAGAGCTAGATGATACATGCATGAATATACATATATACATAACACATACATACAAATATACTTCACTCATATAAATGTACACATATCCATACATATACACAAACATAAATATATATACATACAAGTGTACAGATATATACATAAATATGTATATACATATTTTAAAAAACTCATGAGTTTACATTGATACCTCCAATTCCAGTGCATCATTACATGGTTCTTTTATGCTTCTCCCATTCCATAATTGTTATATTTTCTTCCTCAGTGAGAACCTTTGCTCCCAAAGTATCAATATATATAATCTTTTGCTTAGTCCTATGATATATCCAAAATTGTTTCAGATTTCTTTGCCTATAATACTAAAAAAAAAACCTATTAAAATTTTTTTAGTTTTGTTTGCAACTTCTGTTCCAACTAAACACTTCGGATATGTTGTCAAATATTATGTTTGTAAATGACTTTGGTTCTTTTCTTACTTCCTCCATCTCTATCTTTTTACCTTCTCCTCTCCTTTTTTCTCTCTTCTCTCTGTCTTTTCTTCCCTTTGATATTAATTTGAAATTCATCTGGATACATTTATTTGTTTGTTTCCATTTCTACATATTTATCATTTGCATTATTATTGATTCAATTTAATTTTTATTGAAAATGTAGAATATTAACATGCTTATAAAGTTGAAACAAAATAAAAATAAATGAGATCTTCTATCTCATTTCCCCAACTGTTTGTAGGTAACCAGTTTAATGCCTATCTGTTTTATTCTTCCTGTATATCTTTGTAAAGATAAGCATATATAGGAATGTTATATTATTTTCTCTCCTTTTCATACAAAGTATATATAAACATATATATATGTATACATATGTGTATACATATAACATATGTGAATAAAAATTATATTTTGGTATTCTTTTTACTTGAGAATATCTGCTGTAACTAATTTTATATCAGTTCATAGACATTGCATTTTTATAGTTGCATACTGTAATTGTACATGTTAAATTGTGTGGATGTACCACACTATTTACCCAGTTTCCTATGATCAGTTTCTAATATTTTGCAGTTACAAATAATGCTCTACTAAATAACCTACATTGCCAAATTCCTGTCCAAAAGGATTTAATCAATTTTCATTCCCATCGCACGAGATACTTGAGTGCCTGATTTCTCAAAGCCTTGTCGCTTTTTAAGCTTCTACTGTTTTGCTAATCTAGTGGGTAAAAATGGAATTTCCATGTAGTTTTCATTGCATTTCTCTTGTTGAGTACAATTGGATTTTATTTCATATGTTTAATGGTTATTTTATATGTCTTTTTGTAGATTGTTTGCTTATGTCTTTTTCCTATTTCTAGAATTTTAGACTTTCTATCTCACTTTTTAAAATGCACTTTATATATTAGCTATAGTAATCCTGTATCCACAATATGTGGCGAAAATATTTTCTTTTGGTTTGTTACATGTCTTTTGATTTTGCTTCTGCAACTTACTGCCATGAAAGTTTTTCTTTATTTTTATATACTTAAATCAATCATTTTTCCTCTTTTAATTTCATTTTGAATTTTAGTCATAGTTAGAAAGACTTTTCTTAGGTTATAGTTAAACAAACAAACAAATACATTTATATTACTGATCTGTTTAGAGTATATTCTTGTATGTTGTGTGAAGAGTTTTAACTTTTTCCAAAACTATCCAGTGATTTCAACATCACTAATTTTCCAAAAAAATTATTTTTGTACCAGCAATTTGAGTTATAACGAATTATCATAAAGTAGATTTTTAAAAATCTATAGTTTGTCCTATTTCTGGACTTCGTTTTCTATTTTATTGATCTTTCTGTCTATTCATATACCTTTTTTTTTTCTTTTGTTTTTTTAAAGCCTACAGCATCCAGTATTCCTAGGTGGTCTCCCATCCAAGTACTAACCAGGGCCGACCCTGCTTAGCTTCCTAGGTCGGATGACATTGGGCATGTTCAGGGTGGCATGGCCATAGACCATGTACCCATTTTAATTGCAATATATTTCTAGTATGTTTTGATATCTGACAGTACTGACTATCCTTTATAAATTTTTCTGTATACTAGTTTTCTAGATATTGTGAAATCACAATTTTTTTAAACTTGCAAAAAATGAAATGCTATTTTTATTTATAATTTTTCTTAATAAATATATATCTTATGGTCCATGTTAATTTTTAGAAAGTTTCCATAACTATGGCAATTTTAAACTATGCCTGAAGATTTACTGTTTTATTACATCTTGTTATTCTCATTCATAATATATATTAACATACTTAACTATAAGATTGTTTTTGAGACCATTTGCTTAGCATACAACTTCTGGCAAGCAATAGGCCTTTGGTAATGGTCATCATACTGGAGGATAGGTAGAATACAAAAGGCAGGACATGAAAAATGCCATAATAGCTGAAAAGCCATGCTTATGACACTCCAATAAATGATTCATGGACTTTGTGGAAGAGTAAAGTTTCTGCAATAGCAAGTAAGAGAAAGAGTCAATGTAAGATTTACAGAACTGAACTTTCTGTCACTTATATGCAATAAAACATTCATAAGGGAAAGAGAAGAGAATGGGTCACAAGTTCCTACTGACTTGATGAATATCCAAGAAGTTATATGGTAGATATCATAGAGAGTGAAATGAGGTGTGAATTTGAGTTATTGCCATCACCAGAAATATCCAATATGGCTCTGTACTCTGCATTCTTTTCATATTCAACTTGGTCACTGCCCCTGACATATTTTAAGAATGCAACATTGTAAAACAAAACATATCTTATAATATAATAACATATCTAAATGACAAAAAACATAACAACTTTAGGAAAATCAGGTAAAAAATGATTTGGAAGAAACATTAATATCAATATAAACATTAATGTGCCTGATGGTCATTGCAGGACACAAGTGTCAAATTTAAATTCTATAAAATAGACTTCACCAATGTCAATGTTTTGTCCTCTGGTAAATATTCTTTGATGAGTATTACTAGTGTGAAATATTTATAAATTACGTCATATAATTTTATTTACATTTTTTCTAAGTTTTTGAATTATTGGAAGAGAAGTTGCTAGACTTTTCTTTCATTTAATCATAATAAATATAGCAGATTAGTCACACTTCCAAATAAGATGACTAAAAAAGGAATTAATAAATAGTAACAGATGATAATTTTTTAAATAAAAATATGAAAAGTATATGCACAATTAAGCACTAATTAGAAAATATTAATTAGCAGGCAAGAGAAATGGTTTGAGATTTTGAGTAACATATTGAAAATTCAAGTTTTGGATTTACTCTTCCATTGAGAGAAAATAGAGGTAAAGTATGGTGAAGGGTAAAGTAATTATCTGGTAAACTTTGATATGTTCACATTACGATCTTGAGAAGTTATACAAATAAAGTGCCATTAAAGCTTTGGTTGACTAAATCAAGAGACCTCATGTTTGAAAAGATTTCAACAATGCTTATTTTAGTTTCTAGACACACACAAGGTAGGTGACTTTAGCAATTATAATCAATTTATATATATATAAATATGTGTATTTATATATACACATATATGTATATATTTAGAATTAATCTATGCAAAGCACAAAGATAAGTTTGTAAATAAATTACTAGGAAATGACTTAGAATATTCATCTTACATACTTCAGATTTTGCATTTCAGGTAAGAACAATATTAAAAGAAACACAAAGGTAGACACTTGACTTTAGGCCAGTACAACTTCTAAGGTAATGAGGTTTTGAAAGGAATGTGTGTGTGTGTGTGTGTGTGTGTGTGTGTGTGTGTGTGTGTGTGTGATATTTTATATTTTTGAAATTGTTATCACTTTGGTGAGAGTTGTTTGTGTGAAGGTTGCCTAGTGATTTAAAAGGACAGTGATTTAAAAAAGAAAAATGAGATAAGATAGGACTGAAAATAATTCTGAATTACCTATTCTAAAATTACCTATAGCTGTATATTCTCATAAGCTTTTTGGCTTAAATTTAGCTTTTTCTCAGTAATTGTTTTATTTTCCTCATAAGTAAATAGTGCAAACTAGAATTGCGTATTTACTTACTTAGTAAAATAACTCACAAAGTAGCATGATTGATTTGACTGTATTACACAGACGAAGTCATTTAGTACTTGCCAGGTTTGAAGATTTAAGAATTTCCTTAAAGGGTAGTACTGATTATATATGTCTATATGTTAGTTCTATGTGACTGAAAGAACCAGAACAAGGGCAATTAAATAGATTGTTGTGAACATACATGAGTAGCTTTAAAACAATCAAAACAAAGAACTACATTGACCATGGACGAGGTAACAAAGACAGTATATCAAATAGACTGTGATCAGGTACACTAGAAAAATGAATCAATGCATCTGATAAATTCTACAGTCGTTTCAACTATGTATAGCTGACATTTGTTCTAGGCAGTAGATAATGCCTTGGGAAGATCAAGCTCATTAACTGTTAAACACTTTGGGGTAAAATTTCACTGCTTTATTTCTTATGACAAAATTTAATAAAGGACAGAAATTAACACAGCATTAATCTATTCTAGTGACAAGGATTGAAATATAAATGAGGACTGGAAAAGGCTTCCTGCTTGTTCCTTCTGATTTTAATTCAATGTTACAGCCTATTTTTATATGTCTAAATATAAAATCATAAAACCTATAGATTTCTATGACATATTACATTTATACGTTTATTTATTTATTTATTAACTACATGTATTTATTAACTTTCTTGGAACTGATCTTTCTAAAAACTCATGGCACATTATGCAAAACATTATATTTCAAACAGATATGACTATAGAATTGAAAATGAGAGAAGCAGAAAGAGGAAGTATTAGGAGAATAAAGGTTAACACGGCCTCAGAATAAGTAACCAAATGAAAATGAATTTAGAAAGGTCTTGAAATAAATGTCCTTGACAGACTCTATAGTGTGCTAATAATACAAGTTTGTTTCTTTCAGAGTCCTATGAGTTATTTTCAGGTGGTCAAAAAATTTAGGGTAAGATTTTTTCTAGGATTTCTTTCATCTTGTCTTCTAAATATACCAAACAACATTTAAACACACACAAGAATCTTTAAATCTGTAACTCAGCAGGAAAAGGTGGGTTTGAATAAAAAATGTTGAAAATAAAAATTATTAATATAGAAATACCTTTAGTAACTATAAGTAAATTTATGAAATATTATGTCCTGCCAATATGAACAAATTCTAAATCAATACTGATTTAGTATTATTAATTATTACATTTTCTCTTCAAAAATTATTTGCTTTGAAGATCAATTTTATTTACTAAGTTGCCATATGCTAACTATAAATTTAAATTTTGAATTAATTATAACCCCTTTTAAACAAACATAATAGTTTCTTTATACTATAATTTATTCTACATATAATTATGTGATTTTTTTTGATTAACAATGAATGCATGTCATAAATCAAAAATGTCAAGGTTATTCTAGTTCAGAACTGGCAGAATTCTATGCTATGTAATATTTTAATTCAATTTTATCAGTGTGAGGTATGCTTCTGAAGTTTTCTATTAATTAAATAAGACTTGGATTATTATCTCTCAAAAATAAGTTTCTAATGTCTTTATGATTTTCTCAAAATTCTTATTAGGTGTCTTATGGAGTTCTTATATACTTAGGCAAAGAGAGACCATTTAATCTAATTCTCTTATTCTCAAGGCAAGAAAAGTATATCATTAAGAACATTTCTTGCCTCTGAAAGGTACTAGTGCATAAATGTTTTTACTACAATAAGAAACAAAAACTAAAGGCTAATAAAAATAATTGGATAATAATAGAAGAAATTGAGACCAATGTGAAATATTTAATTTTATTCAGTTTGTGAAGGAAAATAACTATAGTACTCATAGTTATTTTAGCCTTTCAGTTTGTATGGCAAATGGGAGGAGACTTGATAATAGCATATGTTTAAATACACAAAGAAAGGAAGATGTGAAAATCTGAGCTTTTTTATTTGAGAAATTTTCAATCTGTATCATGCAGCAATCAAATACATTTAACCCATTTCTCATTCAGAAAAAAAAGAGTGCAGCTTACTTCCGGTATTAATTTAATTTTATATAAACATGCTGTTTGAGGCTGAAGAAAATCTGGTTTTTGATGTGAAAATAAAATATAAAAACTGTTCTTGGAGTTATTTCTAAATAGAATTTGTCTCTAATCCTAGTGTAACAGAAATGTATATGATGATCAGTATTGAATAATTTTTTTTTGTGGTAAATTTCAAAGCACAGAACAACACAAGTGGAAAACTTAGAATTTGACATTTTCAGCGACTGAGAATTACTATATTTTGTAAATGGAACTATCGCTACTAAAAACAGAATGCTATAAATAGAATGATGCCATTTGTTTCCAAAGACTATCCATATACTCGAGCAGTGGGAAAAATAATAAGAAAAGCGAGATATTTTCTGGTAAACTTTGGAGTTAAGGTTAGGATTGTAACACCGCCCCCAAATTATCTCAGGGTAAATGCTGCACCACAAGTACCACTGGTGAGTATTCTCAGGACAAGTGGGAAATGGGTTAAATAATTTGCCTAAACAAAATATTAGGAATAGTGGAAATTATTTAAATATTTTTTTATGTTTTCAACTACTGCAGTGAACATCTTCGTTGGCATTCCTGCCTTGACTCTGCATGTTGACAACTTAGCTACTTTCTAGTGCATCCTTCCAGCACACATCCCCATAAACCCAAGCCATGTAATTGGATACTTCGCTTCTACTTTCGTTTACACTATTCTCTCAATCTAAAATATTCTTTCTTTGCCTTGTTCAGAATTTTTCCTTTTCTACAAGGATAGTCAGAATTATACCTCTTTAACTATCATTTCCCTTCAAGTCTCAAGGGGAAAATTAGCCTATCTTTAATCAGGAATCTCATTTTGCACCTTTATTATAGTATCTATTTCATTCTGCCTTGGTTTACAGCTAGTTATATACAGAATTTTCTTCTCTATTTGTCTTTAAATTGCAAGTACATTAAAGTCTATATTTAAAAAGTCAAGCATCTTGTCTTTATCTTTGTATTGCTCACAGCACTTAGCACCAAGCACTCAATGGTTGTGAGGATTATCACGATAACAATATTATCGAACACTCATATAGTGCTACCCAGTTCAGGCACTGTTCTTAGGACCTTACATATATCACCTCTTTTAAAACTCATTTAATGCAATTTAGTATCATTAGTAGCTGGCTTTAGATAAAGGTACTCATAAATCGTATCAGCCATCTGACAAAATATAAACTAAAATTGAGATAGTATTTTTTTGTTATGAAAAATCAACATTTAATGAGATATATTAGAGGAAACCATCTTCATAGTGGATCAGAACATGGACTTTGAGGAGAGTAAATGCACATATTGGGCACTAACTAGCTGTGTGATCAAACCAAAGTTATTTAAATTCTAAGAAGTTATTTAATTCACAATTCTGTCATCTGTTAAATGTGAAAAATAATACTTTCCTCATGGACATCTATAAAGAAGAGAAGTAAGTTCATGCATGTGAGTCTCTTTAAATATATTGGACAAAGACATACAGTCTAAAAGTTATGTCTGTTTATATTATTAATGCTATTTTTAATTATTCATTTTTTTTTTAGAGAGAGAGCTGAGGGCAACTATAAGGACAATCATAAAAAGAGAAAAAAGAAAGCCTTTTGTTTTAAACATGCCTATGTTTTTAAAATAGAACCTGTGTTTTAAAGATATTTATATTTTTATAAAGATATATATATTTTTTAATTATGAAATTTCAAACACGAAGACAAGTATAGAAAATAATGTAAGACACAACCATAAACCCTTCACTTATGTTACTCAGCCATATTAAGTTTTGTATAATCATTACAAAGAAGATATTACACTTTGAAGACAGTCTCACCCAATCTATTTCTATCCCTCTCCAGAAGTAACCCTAAGCAAAAAATAGTATCTATCCTCTCCGTTGATGTTTTTATATTTTGATTATATATGTAAATATGTACAATGTATTTAAATATGTACATTATAAAGTTTAAAATACCCCTTCAAGACCAGAAGTGAAATGTATGTATCACAAGACAGTCGAGTATTTTCAATTTGTTCTCCAAACTGAGTGCAAAAATATACTTTTCTCTCAGTTTATGAAGGCACCTGATATCTCATATTTCATAACATTTGATAATGAGCAGCTTTAGTTTTGCCTATTTATCAGATGTGAAATGCAACTCATTGTGATCATAATTTAAATTTCTCTTAGTCAAATAGCATTTCAGATTCCTTTTGCCTTCTATATTTCTGTAATTGTCTGTTGATATCTTTTGGTAATGTTTCTATCTAGCTGTTTTATTTTTTATTTGTTTAAATAACTTTTTTACCTATATTATATATTAATCTTTTTTCAGTTTTATGTGAGCACCTTCTCATTGTCTGTGACTTGTTTTTTTTATTTCACTTAGACTACAAATTGCTTTATATTTATTTTTAAGTTTGACAAACTCAAATTTATCAGCAAATTTCTTTGTTTTTGTTTTTGTTTTTGTTTTTTGCTTGTTTATAACCTTAATTGGGAACTTAGAACACTCCAAAACTCTTACTACATTCCTTAGACTCAATTTACTTTCCTGATATATTTAAATTATTTGAAATATGTTCTTCCCTCTTGTCAAACCTCAACTACCATGCTCTCTTACATGTTGATTTGTTTTCTCATTTCAATAAAATAAATTCAACAGAGGAGAATTGCTACATTTACTTACCAACCAATGCATTAACCTGACCTTATCTACCTGAGTCAATGCCCCTATGTTTTCGTTTAAGCAGTGTCCTTTCTCTATTCCATCAAATGCCAACAATTTCACTTGTGCACTGGATCCTGTTACATCTCCTTCTCAAGAGTTATTTCTGCAGTTATTTCTTTTATCTCTCTGTCTTCTGCTTTATCATTTTTCACTCATTCTACTGAATTATTCCCATCAGCACAAAGACTTTGTTAAAATGATTCTCCCTTACCTGTGTTAAAATGATTCTCCCTTAAGTGTGTAACTTTACCCACCTATTCCTTTTGTACGAAAAATGCCTTGCAAAATTCTGTATGATTTTTTTTTCCTGAACAGACTCTAAAAACTCACCCCACTGAAATAATATCTGTCATTGTCAAATAAAGTCTTTGTCTTGCCAAGCTGATAGCGAAGGCCATCTTTATTTTATTTTATTGCTAAGCACTTTTTAATACTGTTGATCTCTCCTCGAAACAAGCTTTATTCATCATGTTATTCTCATGCTCCACTGGTTGTTTCTTGTATAATAAGCTGAATATTACCTTTTTTTTTTCTTTAGATACCATAATAATTTCTTTTTTATTCTCTAAATCAACTTCTGACATGATTTTAAGCACTGAAACACATTGATAATTCCAAATTTATATCTTATTCTTTGTGTCTAGACTCATTGAACTTTGTTACATCTCCTCTTGGATGTCTAATAAACATTACAAATGTAAACCATCTAAGAACAAACCTTTAATTTTTCTGTTTTAAATTTACTCCTTCCTCAGTCTATATTAACTCAATAAAATTCACCAATATCCTCCCCCAACTGCTTAGGCTCCAAATCAAAACTAAACCCTGTTTAATTTTTCTCATAGCCACGTGCAATCCATTTATATTAACAAGTTTAATTAGCTTTCTTGAAAAATTTATCCTAAATCTGATAACCATTTGCTATCTCCACATCCCAATCAAGCCACCTTAATCTCTTATCTTGAAAAGAGCAATTATTCCTAAACTAGTCTCCCTGATGTCATACTTTGCCTCTGTAGTTAGTTCTCCAACCAAAGTGATATTTTTTAAATGCAAATTAGATCATGCAATTCACTTGTACAGAACTTTCCATAGTTTTCCCATGACAACTGAGATAAAATTCAGGCTCATTATCATGATCTTTAAAAGTTGTCAAGGTATCCCATGCTTAATCTCATGTTTTAATTACTATAGCTTCAAAGTAAATCTTAATGTTTGGGTGAGTTGCGGCTGTCCAAAGGCTTTCACTTAAAGGGATTAGGAATAAACCTACATCAAATTAAAAAAAAAAAAAACAGCTTTATTCAAAGACCTTTACAAAATACACATACGATTAGCATGCTTATTTTTCTTACTTAAATTTTCCTGAATATTCTTTATCCTTATGCATGCATTTCAGTACATATTGTTCAGTTACACAAAACTTCTCTTGGGATTTTGATTGGAACTTAATTGAATTTTAGATAATCTTCGATATTTTCCCAGTGGATATATATCAAATTTTTCAATATAATAAGAAGTCATAAAAAATTACTCATTCAAAAAAGAAGAGAGATTAATTAACCAAAAAAAAGACATAAATTAAGAATAATTTATTCAGAAAAGTATAAAATTATAAGAGAGAACATTTTTAAATAAGTAAAATTTAACTCTAGCAGAGAAAAAATTATTTATAAACAATGGAGACAAAAGAGAAAATATTTTTTAAAAAAGATAAATATTAGCACCATGGCATAAAACTAAGAATACACAAGTAATAAATAATTGCATGCAGATAAACTGAAAAATTTTAAATATTAAAAAATAATTGTGAAATTATAATAATGAGGAACAGTTAAACTTCACATTTGAAATAAAACCTTAAGGGAAGCAATATAAAAGAAAATAAGTTAGATAATGAAAATTTTGAATCAGTGTTAAGAAAAATATATACATCTATGGATGCATCATTTGAGGAGAAAATTCTAAAAAGTTCTGATTTGAACAAAACGGGTACCAAATCAATGCAGAAAATAAAATAATACTAAAATCCTAGTGATCTTAAAGACATGTATATTTTATATTTGTGTTCAAACAAAGATTTTTTTAAAACATAATTTCATGTGGGTCCGTTCTTAATTTCTTGAAGTGCAAAGGCTTTGTATAGCTGCAACCCTCCACATCTGCATTCATTTTGTAATCTCAGGGTTCAGCAGGCTTGTTAGCGACAATCCCTTCTCATTAGAAACCTGAGGCATGCACAACCTACACAGGGTTCCACTTCTAGCAGTCAATTGGCATTTCTGCAAATTTTAAGTTGTGAATAAATTCAAAAAATTTCCTGCGAAATGAGTAACAATAATTTGATTAGTATTATAATAAATTTCAATTAGAATTTGAATGGGATATTAGGGATAATGAGATTCCTTAGAAACAGGGACTGGAATTGAAGCTGAAAGTTCATGAAATAGAGTAGGGTCCATGAAGATCAATGACTAGAAAGAAAAGGATACAAGGAAAACTGAACCACATGAGTGGGAAGTGACTGGTAAACACGAAGGCAGGTAGCAGAGAAACAGACATATGGAAAGTAATTGAGCCAAGATTAACAACAAAAAAAGACTGCTTCTGAGGTTGCTAGCATTCCAGCAGTCACATTTCTTTACAGTCTCTGCCATGAAATAGTTTTTATTATTTGATTTCTTTGAGGTTATGTGTTTTTTTCTATTTGTATATTTATATCAAACTTTCATTACTTAAACTAGCCTGAATGAGTTCATTCTCATAAACTATCACATCAGGTGAAAAAAATACTTCCAAAGAATTTGAGTAAAACTGTCTTTGAAGAAAAAAAACAAATCAAATAAAGAATTATAAAGGGCATTATTTTGATGATTATTGGAATTAGTAACATAATAATAAACATAGTCAAAGTGTATTTGTAGTCAAAGTACAAAAGGAACATATTTATATGCTCTTATAGACATAAATAAAAATATTTTCAGCTTTACACTTTTAATTATTTTAATTACTTCAATTGTAAAAGTTTAAGGCATATTTTTACCAACCAGACAAGGCAAATGATAGTGTGGCTGTTATTTCTAAATAAAAGATGATTTATAATAGAATTTTAAAAACGTTATGAGAAAGTGTACTTAATATGTGAAAAATGGGCCATTGATTTTATTGAGATGCAGGAAATCTACAGAAAATGCGCATGGATTTGTGCCACATATGCGTTTTGCTTTAGCTTTTATAAATACAAATCCTTTTTGATAAAAATGTTTATCTTTTAGGTTGCAATTTGTTTCCCTACTTATTAAGTTAAGCTTCTTTTCGTAATTATTGCTATCTAAATCTTTTTTCAAGGTCTTCTTTATAATAATCACAATTTATTTGACTTAATCTCTGATTTTTCCTTTGCTCCACTTGACTTGACTTTTAATATTTTCAACACACACTGCACTTTTCTTCTATTATGACTTTTTCTCCGGTAATAACCATCTTTTCTTATATTGCTCATATTATACTATTTTAATTTTTATTTAGCTAACAAACACAATCAAGTTATACATTTTCACTGCAAAAGATGGTAGAAGTAAAAATAAAATTGTGATCATAGAAATTAGTAATAATAGAATTAATAGAAAAGTATAGTGAAAATTAATAACAAAGACTAAAATTATAATTATTTATTTTCTTTGAATTAGAGAACACTTTGGCTTTTCCTGTCTTAGAGTATTAATTATGGTTTTATATGAATCTTTATTTGCATACTTAAAAATATTCCATGATAGATTTAACATTCTTTGAGAACAGAGACTGATTTTGTCATATTTGTGTCATTATAGCATTATGCATTTTGTTATGGATGTTATACATATTTATTTTGTAATTTAATATACATTTTGTATGAATAATGGCACTGTCATCAATAAATACCAACATTTATTATCATTACCAAAAACATTTATGCTATTTTCTCAGACAACAGTTCCCCTCCACACACAATTCAAGTACATGAGAATAACATGACTTTAAAGTTTTGTAGTTTTGCTTTTTTTTTTTAAGACTAGACACAAAAAATTTGATCTGTATTTTATTTTAATGTTTATCTTTATCACAATGTTCTCTATACACACGTTTTTCTTCTAGGCACCAAACTGTCTTATGTGACACAGCGACATAGGATTGAAGTCTTCACTCATGAGTGGAAGTTTTTATTGATTTTTAGTCCTCTTGGGTAGAATTCGTATTGTGCATTTTTCTCTTCCCAATTCTACCAGATATTTGTACAAAGTTGTGGCCTGAATCACTTAAATTCCATACCACATATGTAACTCCTAGTTAATCTGATTAACAAATTATGCTATTGAGTTAATGAAGCTTTGAGAAATTTTAAGAAGAGAATTTCTGACTTAATTAATTTTTTTGATGAAAATACTATGCCTCACAGGCTCCATGTAGCAAGGCTTTAAACGTAGAAAGGCTTGCACAATTTATGATATACTATGAAGTTCTGTAAGAATCACTTTCAATGTATTTTTAATGAACTTGTCTTTGAAGAAAGTAAGAAACCAGAAGAATCATAAACTATATTGTTTTGATACTGATTAGAATTAAGAACAAAATAAAAATGGCCAAAGTACATTTGGTCAAAGTATAAGGGGAAAATATTATATGTTCTCAAAAGCATATGACTAAAAATATTTACTAGCACTTGCTTTTAAATTTTAAGTAATAATTTATGTATATATATTTCATATATAACAATTTATATATTACATGTTTTTTATATCTATATATAACCTATACATAGATATACCCTCACACATATTTTAACACCGGAGAAGTATTTACTTTCATTTCCTCCTATCTCTTCGATTTCTCCCTAAACAACTTATGTCTTTTATTCCCTAGGCATTAGGTAAGCCACTTCTTGAAGCAATGACATTTTTACTCCTGTTTATGCCTTTTTCAGCAACCTTCATGCTTAGCTGTCTGGAATCTTTATCATTCACCTACGCTCTCTCTACAAAGCTTCTTGCTGCTTCCCTATAATTGAGCTCTATCACGCAGAGCTTCCTTATCCTCCTGACTTTGCACCACATAATGCTTCTAGGCTGCTCCCAATTTTTGTGAACCTAGAAGATATACAGACAAATATATCCTTTAAACACTAATAATGAGCAACATAAGACAGTTTTCCAGGGTTTTTAGCTCTAGAGATCAGTTTCATATATTCTAAGTGGTTTTCCTTGAGTATGTTTACTTCCTCATGTTTGTATAATTCCATCTTTGCTATTGTAATTTTATTTAGCTTTCAAATAGAAAGATAAAAAATAAGTGAAAACAACAAACAAATATTCCTTCATACAGTAGCCAAAACCACAGTTTGTTTGCTATTCCAGGTAGATTTGACAGAATTTTGATTTTGTAAGGAGTTCTAACATTTAAAATATATAAGAAAGAATTAAAAAGAATAGTTTAAGATCTACTAATAACTTAAATAGTTAAAATACAGTCAGTAAATGTCACTGGAGTAAGATTTACTTCATACAGATTAAAGGTAATTTAAGTAAACCTTATTAATTTAATTTTCCTAAGCATCTACCTGCTATATCCCTGAAACACAAAGTTTAACATAAGTCATATTATCTATATTATCTGTAGTGTATTGATTTCTTAGGTTATTATGATAAAACTAATAAAACACTAAAGTTCTAAGGACTGTCAGAACAATGCCCAATGAAAAATTCTCAGAAGGATTTAAATAAATCTAGACTATATAACTTTAAAATTGCTTGTATAACAAATGATAAAATGTGTTTCCAAAATATATTAGAAATCATAGCTTATAGTATCTTCTAAATGCATAGGTGCAAAGTTTAGGTAAGATACCTTAGCATATAAGCATAAAATGACCTCAAAAGTCTCTCTTTTTTGTTTGTACATAGTTTCTTAAATGTCTTAATATCATGGTGAATAAAGATATGTTGATATCAAATGTGTGGAGATATTTTCTGTATAGATTTAGAGTCAATTTTTCTAGCATCTGTTTACCTTGACTCCTTTTTACCCCTTTGAGTGTTGTTTTTGCTCAAATTTTGCAATTCTATTCAACCAGCAGCTTCACCTGAACACTGTTTTTTTCCTGTGTCGGGAAACAGTAGACAGCGATGTTCACACTCAGGATGCTGCCTCCACATCATTACACTCTTAATGGTCACTGATTCTCAGTTGCTAACACTAAGATTTACTCATCGCTAACTATGTGACAGGCAATATACATTATCTTTCAATCTTTGCACCACTCAAGGTGGCTAATGTTAATTCTCTTAATTTGGAAGAAGTAGTTTAATATTTAGAAAAGTTAAATAACATGCCTAACCTCAATATCTACTACCCTAATGAACTCACACTTAAACCCAGGTACTTGGACCTAGAGCTTCTGTTCTTAATCACTATGCTATAGAGTCATGGGCCAAAAGAATACTTAATTAATAATTCAAAATAAAAATATTTCTCCTTTCAACATTTATACTCTTTTCTCCTCAGCTTTTTAATCCACATTGATTTATTAAAACAATCTAAGTTGTGTTAAATGGCAAAATGATCTGGTGTGGCAGTAAGCGATATTTTTTTAAAGTAAACTACTTCAGAAAAAAAAATCAAAGCTTTATTTTTTTTCCTCAATCAAAGTTAAACTAATAGTAAAAAGATGGGAAAGAAATCTAATTTCAAAACTTTGTTAATTATGTTAAGGTCTAGATGAATGTCAATGAAAGAGTTGTTGCTAATTTTAAAATTAAAATATATATATTTTTTTACTTCCCGTCAGAAATTGAATTTGTTGTCAAATAAGGAAAGGTAAGTTATAGGTAACCCAGAGTCCAAAAAAATGGCTCTTAATTGTTATATTTGAAAGAGCTTCAACTTTGATATTATTCAGAGGTGGGCTGAACTCATTTTTCTAATACTTTTTAATTAAATTACCAATTTATGAACTAAAGAAATAACAACATTGATTCTATAGTTTTAGACATTAAATGATGTACATACAGATAGTATAGATTCTGGCACTATAATACATGATTAATAAATATTATTATCCCTTCAGTATTTCTTTCCTGTCTCCCTGTCCCAAACAGAATGTCCCAAGGTGAAAGTATCTGGATCAGTCCACAATATTTTTCATTCATATATTCATTTGTCGACAAAGTCATTCATGCAACACGTATTTATTAAAAATATCTCATTCTTTGTATGATGAAACTGTAGTCATGAGACATAGGCAGCTAAACACTTGATAGTGAATAACAAATCTCTGAATAACATTTTAAATAATTTAAATAAATTTGAGTTATATATAAAAGTTGCTGATGAAAACATTAATCTGAAAATATAAATCTTTTTCTCAATGCTTTATTAAAATAAATTTTCAATAAATTTAATTGTAATAGAAGTCAAACAACTCCTTTTTCTTTGGGAAAAAATGGAAGATTAAACCTCTTTTGAAAAAATATTGGAAGAATTATTTTTCTAATATGACACTGAAAACAATAAAAATTATAAAAGTGAATAAAGTGAGCATTTGATATGGAAAAGGCATTGGAAAAGTGTTGACTCAAAGTCTAAATGGTATTCCAACCAAAAAAATTACTATAAGCAAAACTTAAATGGGGGGGACAAATATAAATATATATGTGTATTTATATATGTAATTTACATAATTTATATGTATATGATTAATGCTCACACATTTGTTTACTTACATTAGAAATAAATGAATATATAAATAGAAAAAATGTGCACAAGATTAGAACAGGCAATTATCCAAGAAATCAAGGAGTAAATAAATGTGTAAAACCTTTAAATATGCTGTTAATACTTGCAAAGACTTCATGGCATTACCAGGAAACAAAGTTCATTATTACATGAACAAACGTATAAATGGAATCCAGAGGATAATATGAACACATTCTTTACTTTTCCCCTTATATTAGTTTGCAGTCCATGCTAATGTTCTCTCTTTTTATGTTCCTCATATATCTGTGATAAAATTAACTCCTTCTCCAAGTCCCACTGGATATAGTTCTAGGATGTGGCAGAAAACATGACATTTTTCATCAAAAACTTAAACAGAAATACTAGATTGGGGATGAGATAAATAAGGGAAACTGCCTCTGAGATTGTGTGTCCTAATGACATTCAGGACAAATACAGCTTTTACACAAAGGTTTAATGGCAGAGGGACCTTGTCAGATAAACAATTACCATTCTACAAGGCAGAAGGAAGCTACCGCTAGAATTAAGATGTGGAAATTGGGTGAGACTGGAACTGAAAAACATATTACTTTATTTTGCCAACTGTTTCTCAAAAATAACTGAAAAAAATATATAAAATATGAGAGAAACAGAGAGACAGAGAGACAGAGAAAGAGAGACAGAGAAGAGATAAAGACACAGACAGAGACAGAGAGGTGATTTAGGAAAGAAGAAAGAAGGGGTGAAGAAATATCTATGAGATTTCCTGTAATCATTTCCAGACTTTCTTGAGTAAAAGATTTAAAAAGTGTGTGTGGGTTGTTAAGTTGACGATATTGAATAAAGAATAACATCAAATAAGGTGAAATATCAGTGAGTTATTAACATTAGTGTCTCTGGTACTTGGAGCACCAGATAAAGTCCTCTTGGACAAAGCCTTGTTAAGATAAGTCTTGTTAAGGCCCCATGAGGAGTCTGATCCCTCATCAGCCCCCCGAACAATCACTGTTCTGACTCACAAGTTTTAAAAAGTAAACATGTAGATAAAAGAGAAATCTGAAAAAAAAACTTCAGAAATAAGCAGTATTCCCAGCTACCATGGAAATTAAAAGATCAAAAGATGAGAGAACAAGTTTGTGTGAGGAACTTCTAGATTACTTAGTGAGGTGAGGGTTGTAGAAAATTGGTTGACCTCCATCCACAAGCAAACGTGAAATAAAATTTCATTTTTGGAGAGATCATGAGCACTTTGTGTAAGTGAGGTAGAATCATCTGAGAATAGCATCAAATTGAGTCTTCAAGTAGCCTGAACAAAGTTGCTAATTACAAGCCTAGAATTACTCTGGCCCCAAAACAAATCTTTAGTGCAACACCTAAATTTATCTTAATTTTATTTATTAGGAAGAGGAGAGAATTTATACAAAATAGACCCTTGGCCATGTTTACAACAGATCCAAGAAAATAAAAACAATAAAAAACTGCCTATTATTTTGTCAAAACTGTATCTCATACCTGTAAAGCATATTAGGTCCTATCTGCAAAATTATCCATAAGTACATCTTTCTCTATTTCTTCTCAGTGGTTATCATTGCAATTAACACTGAACAGGGAATCAGGCATGGCATAATTTGGCTATGGCGATAATTTGAATTTTCCATGAAATTTTACAGTTATTAATTGCTATATTTTTGTGTTAATTTTATAGGAATAAAATCCTCTGAATTTAAGGCCAAAATGTTTGGGAATTATTCATAAACATGTAAAACACAATCTAATTATAAGTCCAATGTTTTGTGAAAACTGGAGTATGTGAAACCAATTCTATATGATAGTATAAATATAGTTAGAACTACTGAAATGGACCTGTTAGATTGTTTTACCTGAGTATTTTGGGTAAAAGTTTATAATTTGGTTGCATTTGCTGGCATTGTTTATCGATTGCTGATATATAAGATAGATAAAATCCTAAGATAATTGAATATCTAAGATTTCATCAAAAGAACTTCTAAAAGTGAGATGTTAACACTAAAAATGCCAGGGATAAGAAATAAATTAGATGGCTAAGATCCATGAAAATATAAAACTTCAGAGAATTTTATATAAAACATCAGTATTACACATTCATTGAAATTGGTTTCATCTGAGAAGTTAGACATCATGACATGTGTATTTTAATATTAATTTTGAAGGAGCCTGAGAACTTCTATTTTTTTTTTTTTTTTCAGAAAGTTGATGCTTAAATTAAAATGAGAAGAAACAGGATCAAAGTTGAAAACTAGAAGCCAGTTTCTGAATGTTAGACCTAAAGGTCAAGGAGATGAAACAAATTCGAGAAAGCATTGTAATCTGAACTCATTCTGGTACTATCACATGTATCAGGGATATCAAAACTAGTGAAAAGAAGAAAAGTTAAAGAAGTGCACTCTTCTGAGACTGAAGATAAAAGACATGATTGGGAATAGCAGTAGATTTCCTTACAATTGCAAGGGAAAACAAAGAATCTTCTGCTCTATAGATATAGTAATATAAAAAACTCACTCTGAAATAAAATATGGCATGTGAAAGTCCCCTGTGGGTAATGTACCTTTGAGGAAGTGTGAAAGGGAGGATTGGGAAAAGCAAAAGCTGACTGGTAATGTGGTTGCTCATGAATCTTCAGCCAATTGTGCATGGAACTTTGGAGCCAGATGGCCATCCAGAGTTGTCCCAAATGGAGGCAAGTCTGCTGGTCTTTAAATACCTGTGTCACTGGATGTTGGTTTACTGTTGGATGGTGCTGCAACTTTGGGTTAGATAGATCCCTTTGGTGAAAGCAATTCGCAATGATAGTTCAAGTTATAATCCATCGACAGCCAAAATTTGTATCTGAGCATCTTCCCTGAAGAGGGGATTGGGCTTAGAACACTGCAGTATCCTCTGCAAGAAATGTGTATGCCAGAAGGTGATAAATCTTTCAGAGAGAAATGAAGCAAACAAGAAGTCTCTTGTGACTGAAACAGTCAGCTTGTGGTGGAATAGATTCCATGTCATATATATTCACTCTTTGAATGCTAGACATAATCATAATATTTTTTTCAAAGAGAAACTACAGTATTTTTACACAACATAGGAAAGCTCCCAGCATACAAGTTGCCACATCTTATAATTTTTGTCAAAATGCTCACAATTAATTAGAAATATGACCCAATGAAATATCTAAGGCACAGCTTTTTAAATTGGGTGTGGCGTTTTCTCTTTTTATAATTTTTGAAACAACATTTCTAGAGAAGTATATACCTCCTGGTGCCTAGCTCAATTCTTGCCTTTTGTTTTCCAATGAGTTTTCCTAAGAATTGTTCTGAAGATAAATTATAGTATCAAATTAAAAAAAAAAACATACTTTTTGGAATTAGGCTTGTTTTGTATTATACATTCAAAATGTGTAATTGGGCAAGAGCTTAAATGTTTAATTCTCAGTCGTTCTTTTTGTAAATAATGGCAATGCTCATCACACAGGGTAGTTTCGATAATTAAACAGGAACAAGTATGTCAAGTGCTTAACATAGTACATCATACACACTTAGCATTGAATAATCTATTTATTTGTAGTAGTAGTGATGATTAAATGGAAACAGCTAAAGCAGTAGCAACGACTACCCTGATTCACTTGCAAGCAAGTTTTTCTAGCAAACCCCACTGTTTCTACTAACTTCATGTATATTTTATCATCACAGGACTGAATTAAATCGATGATCATATCTATCTTTAAAATTTTGCCTGATGTTAAACTACACAGTGTTATTAATTGTGATGTTTTTTTTTTCCTCTCATGCCCATTTCTATAAGCTCAGTAGGTTCTTAGTAATGAGTGCGTGTTTGTAAATTAGTTAATATAATTATTGAATTTAGTTGTAATGTGAACTTGAATCTTACCAAATGTAGCACAGGTTATATAAAGTTTAAAAAAACAAGTATACATATGGGAGATATTAGGGAACAAATTTTAAATGTGAGCAGGACAGGTGATGCGTGCATGTTACTATGACAACCCAGTAAGAAGACTTTATTTCAATGCTTAGCACCACACCAAAGAAAATTTCCTTGCTAAGCCGATGATTCCGTGATAGAGTCACCCACAGAGCCTATCATTTGAATTTAAGGAATCAGAAAAAAAAAAATTGATTGTGCTTTCTCTGGTGAAATTCTTACCTTATTACCTGAAGAGAAATAAAGTAGCTCTTACGAATGATTTATTTTGAACAAGTCACTGCAATATAAATGGAATAATCTTTGAAAAATGAAGAGACCCTGGGCAGTAATTTGTGGAAGTAAAAAAGAACAAATGTAAGTAGGCCCTTTTTCTATAGTCCATCGGGGGTAGGGGAACTAAAAGAAAACTTTCCATTTAGACTACCCAGAAACCCTACAAAGCTAAGTGAAATGTATCTTATAAAGTTATAGAACTGCACTTTGTCAATTTAATGTGAATTTTAATTGTAAACTTAAATTATATTTCTGCTTCTAGGCCCTAGAAAAGCCACTTATTAATTTTTAGTGACTTTGCTTTCCTCTGAAATGGTCTGGCAGTACTTACTTGAACACTCTTAGAAGATTAGTACAGAATTAGTATTAAGTTCCCTGTAGCCATGGGTCACATATTAATTGTTTTTATGTAATGCTCAGAATATAGTAGATATTACAAACATATCTGAGTTTAGACTTTTAGGACAACTAAAGTATTTGCAATATTGCACAAAAAGCTAAACAAAATGCTAAATAAAGATTCAGTATTATAAATTGTTTTTCATCTATATAATATTTTTATGTGAACTCATCCCTGTTCTGATCATGTATTCTGTACATTATAATTATATTATGTTCTCAAGACAAATTGTGGGCACAAAACTTTTATATTAAAGGGTTTTAGAATCTGCAAGAGAAACACAATTATATGCCTAGGTTGACATGACGAAGAATTGAGAAGTTACAAGTTTTTATGAGACAACATTCCCATGAAAATGGATTTTGTTCTCAGGAATCATTTGGGAATCACATCCACAAAGCAGGTAAACCAGACTTTAAAAATGAAGGGTTTTGAATTCAAGTTATGGATGGACTATTTAGCGGCAGAAATTCAAGAAAGATACATTTCAGAAAGGAAAGAAGACATTTCACACCTATACAAATTGTTCTGAAACATTTGTATACCTGATGTGGTACAAGTGTGTGACAATGATGGCTGTCTGAATGGTCTCTCTAATCCAGATTCTCTTCTCATTCCTGACACTGTTAGAACTATTCATTTTCCCAGGTATGACTACCTTTTAGTTTGACACATATTTTCGATGACTAAGCTTAAAATTTTATATGTTTAGTCTTACATAGTAGCTTAAATACCAAGGGGTGTGTGTGTGTGTGTGTGTTTTCCAAGATATCCTGGTCACCTAAATTTTTAGTTTTCTTGATTTTGGGGCACACTGTATGTAAAAATTAAGAACTTGGATCATGTTTAGTTATGTACTATCCATGTAGATCTTGCCTTAGAATTCCATTGATGTGCATCAGTCTAAGCTTGAATAATCTACTTTTTATAGTTTTCCTCCTTCAAAATCAAACTAATATTAGGGCTGATTTTAAAGTACCATATTATTTTCCAATTTCGATACCAATTAAACACTTAATTCAGTTTCCAAAAGGATAGTATAATCAAATGAGGTGCTTTAGTGACAATGTATGCTTCCAAATACTTGTTGCAAGTTTGAAATAAATACATTTAAGTCTATTATATATAAAATTTCCTGTGTTATCTTTTATATTCTCTTTTATAGTGTACGTCTTCCATTTAGTCTTCTGCAAGCAGATGCTGTGGAAACAGGGAAAATATGTTTGGGTAAAGAAAGAAATGACATTGTGATGCAGCCCTGCCAAAACTACAGCCAACTTGGTGGAGAGCTCTGGGATGGGAATTGAGCATCAGTTATCCCATATCATCCTGAAATAGTCAGGCTTTTAAACCTCCACATTGCTCAGTCTCAGGATGTGGGCTGTCCCAAAATAACATGACATCTGGCCACCTGCCCATCTGAAGTTGTATTTGATGAGTTTGTGTATATACAATCACATTCAGAAAGGACATGTCAAGAAGCTCCTAAATAAATGTCTTTTTTTTTTTTTCTGGGTCTCACACATATTTTTTCTTTCCCTCAGTGTTAACAGTGTCCCTACTTCTCCTGATGACCAGAGACAATTTTCCATACTATTCTGATGATGGCTTTCTTCTTGTTTCTTCAAACAGGAAGCAGCCATAGCTCATAAGTCACTGAGATACTTGGTATGGCCCTTAGCTAAGGTGTACCATCTTTGAGAACCAGAATATCTAACCCTATAGGTCCTAGAGTTGTAGAAACAAGAAGTACATTTCCAAATGAGTCATTGGAAATGATGATAAATGGAGCCATTGCTGCTTCCATCGCTTATGTGATGGTTAATTTTTTTGTGTCAATTTGTTTGGATCATGGTGCCCAGATGTGTGATCAAATATTATACTGGATGTTTCTGTAAGGGTGTTTTATATAAAATTAACATCTAAATCAGCAGACTTTGAGTAAAGCAGATTACCTTTCATAATCTGAGGGCCTCTCCTTCAGTCAGTTGAAGACCTGAATAGAACAACTAACCTCTACCTAACATGACATAATTCAATCTGTTGGCCTTTGGACTTATTATGCAGCGTTGGCTCTTTCCTGGGTATCCAGTCTGCCAGCTCACAGTGCAGATTTTGAACTTGCTAACTTCCAAAACACATAACCCAATTCAATAAAATAAATCTATCATCAATCTACCTATTTATCTACCTATCATCTATCTATCTACTTATCTATCATCATCATCTATCTATATTATCTTTCTATGCATACACATTTTAATTTTTTTATAATAATAATTCTTCTGTAAATATTATTTTAAATATTTTTTGGTGTACCTGTGCAAGTATTTCTCTAGGTTATGTACTTAAGAGTGAAAATTCTGAGTCATGGTTTATAAGCAAATTAAAATTTATAAAACAAATGTATTAATTTAGCCCACCTGTGACATGTACAAAATTAATGAATTAAGCAACTGACTTTAGAATTAGCCTAAATAATGTTGAAGAAAGAAAATAATAAATGTAAGAGTAGATAATAAAGTAATAGAAAACTAATTAAAGTATAGAGATTAACAAGTTGATTTACTGAAGAAAATAAATGAATAAAGTTAGGGTATGCTTATTATGATCAAAAGAATAAACCATATTTACAAACAATAATTGCAACCATAAAACCCCAGAATTTATAACAGATACTGTTGAATTTATAAAAAAAAAAATTATTCCACAATTTTAAATTTTATATTGAATATTTTTTAAAAATTTATACATTTCTTTAATTTCCTAATTTAATAATGCTTACCAAATTTTTATGATAAGTGAACTTGTCTACAAATCTTTATAAACTATTTATTAAAGTCAAAAAAATACAAGGACATCTAATATTTTAATTCTCATTCAACAGTATACTGGAAGTCCTATTTAGGGTAATCAGATTGGAAAAAAGGTATAAAACTTAAGAAAAGCAAAAAAATAATCAAAATTATTGTTTTTATAGATTATGATTGTCTGCACATACACTATATAAGAATTGACAAATATGTTATATGTATTAGAATGGTATTTAACAAGTTTTCCAAATAAAATATCAAAATAAAGTTTGATTTACACAATAAAAACTAGCAGAAAGTGGAAAATGCAATTTAATAAAAGTAACATTTCTACAAATTATGTGCATAACCTTAATATTGCACTTATTAAAATTTATTAAATTTCATTGCAACCATAAACAAATGGTATTACATACCATGCTCTTCGTATGTGAGATTTAATAATGAATAGATAAAAATTCTCTCCAAATTGATTTATGGATTCGATAAATTATCTATAATAATTTTATACAAATTAAAATTTCCCTCTAAAACATATTAGGAAAAGCAAAAGGTACAATATGCTCAAGAGACACTTTAAGGAAAAGAATTACACTTGGATACCCTACTACAAATTAAGATTCATTATAGATTAATAGTAATTAAGCAATGTTATTTAGTTACACGTAGAGTCAAATAGACCAAAGGTACAGGACACAGGAACAGAGACATATGTGGATAAAAATTATGAGAATTCTTTAATTGAAGTTCTTTTTGAAAAAAAAAATCAATAATATGTTTCTACTTATCAAGAGAAAATTGAAAATGCATAACAATTTAAAACCTCATGAAATATTACTTCTGCATGGATTCCATACTAATATTTAAATATTAATACTTTAAATAGGGAATATAGGAGTATATATTTATTATTTTATGAGAGAGAAGTATCTCTAAAACATAAAAGATTACTTTAAAAAGATACATTAAAATTAAGAATTTTCATTCATCAAAAAACACCATAACTCAAGAAACAAAATACCTCAAGATATTTGTAGCATGTGTAAATTAAAAATACAAGCTAGGGGAAGACATTTTTAATACCTGGGATTTAATAGAAAACTGATTTGGGTCAAAAAGAAAAAATGAATAATAATAGAAAAATAGGAATAATTATAAATAGGCATATCACAAAAAACATCAATTATTCAAGACAAGAACAGATCATCAACCTTAATATTTATCAAAAGAATGTTAATGAAATGCAAAATGAGGTTTCACACCCGCAAGTTTTGTATAAATTAGGGATCAAATAATATCATGTATTGGCTAGCATGTTGAACAAAGAAAAGTGTAATGCAAATTAATTCGATCAGTGTGCACCAATTTGAATCAGTTTGGCATTACCTAGTAAAGATAAATATGATACAGTACACCTTTTCCAAAAGTTGTCACTCCAGAGGAAATTGTTCACATGTAACCAGGAAACATTTATAGGTGTTTTCAGAAGTTGTCATAATAAATTAAACAAGTTAAAATTTGTTAAACATCTATGGATATGTTTGGCACACATTAAACATTATATTATTTAAAATATAAATGTAAGAGTTTGGGAATCCACATGCTTATCATTAGTAAAACGAATATATTATAATAGATGCATACAAGACAACAATGAAAATGAATGAACTGTAAGTATATACTTAAACATGGATGAATCTCAGAAAATATTTTTGAGTGGATATAATTTGAAGAAGTAAAATACAAAGCATGAATCCTTTTTACAAAATAGTTATTAACAGAAAAATGAATAGACATATCACTCACTTAAGATTCTATATGCAGAAAACTGCAAAGTGGAGGATGAGGAAAACTCACTTTAAATTCAGGACTGCAGTTTCCTCCAAGGGGAAAGAAGGGGGACATCATTGTTACTACAATTAGTAATTACAGTCTCTCTATTAAACTGAGTAATGTCTAATTGGAGTTCATTTGATTACTATTATTTATAAAATTCTTTATATATACAATAATTTTAAATTATCTTTCAAAGCAAAAATGTGTTTAGATATTAGAGAAGAACTTCCTGCTTCTGTTTCTATAAGGAGTTTGGAAGTCATCAGTCTGTCTTAAGAAGACGTAAAAAGCTGAGCAGACTGAAAAATCAATGTCTTCTTGGATCCATAAGAGAGAGGAGGACACAGGGAAAATCTCTGCACCCAAGATTGGAGAGACACACAGGCAAATGCAAAGAGTTGACCTACCAGAACAGAGACTCAAGAGTGAAAACAATCCCAGGAACAAGTGCCTGAATGGGAAAACATCAACTATAATGGGTGAAATGCTGGAGACTCAGTGCAGACAACTTTAGAGAACTCAAAACATGGGGTTGGGGGTGGGCATAATATTGCAAAATCTACCTCTGCAAGCTCAGTCAGGTTCCCACAGTAAATATCAGATAAAAAAAATCCCCTCAGATTTCTGGTAGGGAAAAGGAAAGAAAACCATTTTGAAATCTGACAGATACTCAATTCTTCTTAACAAGAACTGCCCTGCGGGGAAACTGGTTAATCAGAGCCTAACCTACTGTGGTATAGGTATTATCAGAGTTCAGTTGATCTGGTAATGAGATATACTTATCCCAGCCCAATTTAGCCATCTAAATCCCACCTAAAGAGGGAGAAAAAATTTAGAAACACCTGTGAAGTTTATAGTCTGGAAGCACAGATTCACGGAAAGACTGAGACCTAACCATAGGACTGTAGAATGCTTCCCCTTCCTCACATTTCACCATTACATTATTAAAGGCCTACTTACAGCAATTCTTTGTACCTGTTAAATATTGTCTGGTGATCAAGAAAAAAATTAGAAAGCATACCAAAAGGAAAGAAACACAATATGAAGAGATAGAACAAGCATAAGAACCAGACATGACATGACAATGTTAAAATGATCAGTCCAGGAACTTAAAACTCCTGTGGTTAATAAGCTAAGGATTCCAATGGATAAAGTGTACAGCTTGCAAGAACAGATGGGAAATGGAAGCAGAGAGACAGAAATTCTAAGAACCAAAAGAAAAAAAACTAGAGATCAACAACACTGGAAATGAAGAATGCTTTTGATGGGCTTTTCAGTAAACTGGACATGGCTGAGGAAAGAATCTCTGAGTTAGAGGATACTCAAAAATCAGAAAGCAAAGAGAACAAAGATTGGAAAAGAAAAAAAAAAAAAGAATAAAAAACAGAACAGAATACCCAAGGACTGTGGGGTAATTACAAAAGGTACAAAATATACATACTGAGAATATCAGAAGGAAAATATTTACAAAAGGAAAATTTGATAAAATAATATTATCCAATGTCGGAGCCAGCCGACAGTCGAATCAGGGCCTCCTGTAATGAGGACGGGAAAAGAAAAGAAGAAGAAGGGAAACACACAGATGGGGTCGAGAGGGACGAGCTCAGAGACTCGACCCTGAGTTTATTTTTTCACATGCTTATATACACTGTTATAACAGGAACAAGGATGTTTGTTAGCTACAAATGTATACACCAAGTCAGCACATCCTGTAACGTCCCCCTCAGCCCGGGGCCCGTGTTCTCAAGATTTAGCTTGTTCTGCCAAAACAAGTTCCTTCTTTAGGAACAACAACAACTGGCTTGGGCCAAATGCCGCCCCCCACAATCCAAAATGTACAGAGAACTCTTAAAACTTAACAATATAAAAATAAATAACTCAATAAAAATAAACCAAAGACTTTAACAGGCTTTTCACCAAAAATGATATACAGATAGCAAAAAGCATGTGAAAAGATACTCCACATCATATGACATCAGAGAAATGCAAATTAAAACAGTAATAAAATATCACTACATGTGTGATAGAACGGCCAAAATCTAGAATACTGGTAAGACCCAATGCTGATGAGGATGTGGAACAATAGGAATTGTCACATTACTGGTGGGAATGAAAAATACTGCAATCACTTTGGAAGATAGTTTAGCTGTTTTTTTTACAAAACTAAGTAAGATACTATATTATACTACCCAGCAATTGCACTCCTTAGCATTTACCCAAATGATTTGAAAACTTAAGTTTATACAACAAAACTGCACATAGATCTTTACAGCAACTTTATTCATAATTGCTGTTATTCAGTGCTAAAAGGAAATAAGCTATCAAGTCATGAAAAGATGTGGAGAAACTTTGAATGCAAAAAACTAAGTGAAAGAAGTCAATCTGAGAAAGCTAACATGCTGTATGATTCTTACTGTATAACGTTCTGCAAAAGACAAAACTGTGGAGATGGTAAAAAGATCAATGATCTCCAGGGTTGGAATAATGGGAAGAGGAAGAATGAAAAGGTGGAGCAGAGAGGAAGTTCAGGCAGTGAAAGTATTTTGTATGACATTATAATTATGGATATATGTCATTATACATTTCTCCAAACCTACAGAATGCACAACACCAAGTGAACTCTATTGTGAATTGTATTCTTTGAGTGATTATGATGTTTCAGTGTAGGTTATCCTTAGTAAAAATATGTCAATTTCATGAATGATCTTTATAATAAGGAGGATATGCATGTACCAGGGAAGTGAGTATTTGAGAAACCTCACTTTCCTTTTAATTTTGTTGTGAATCTGAAACTGCTCTGAAAAAATAGTCAAAAATTAGAGAAACTAAAAAAATAATACACATGAGCCAAACTTTGATAATTTCTAGCAACAGTTATCCTGTCAATATACTTTTATCTGCTATATTTAATCCAGACAAAAATTATCATTCTAAAGTTTTTTTTTATTCATAATCTATCAACTTATTATTCTTTTTAAAATTGTGGTATCAAATAAGTTTGCTTAGTTTTAGATAACAAAAAGAAGTAAAGTTAAAGATATTTAGGATCAGGATTAAAAAAGCTTATATGACAAAATAAAAATATATACCTTATTTTTCAACAAGATTTTTAAATAACAATGCACTTCGATATTTTTAGAAACAATACTATCATTTCTAAATATATTATTTATTATTTCAAAATAATGAATAAATTATATTTTTAGAAAGTTAGTGCTAGATCTGGGGGAAATTGGCCATTTGATTTTTTAATTCAATCTGTAAATTGTTAATGTATTTTTAATCAAACACTGTAAATCGGAAATTACATATTTATAAATTATAATTGGCTTTCTCCCTGTGTGAAGTAGAAACATACATGTCAACACATTTCCTATAATTTTTAACTCTAATTATTTTAATTATTATAACTAAATAAATAAAATGAATACTCTGAAATGATAAGTAGAATATTTAATTTAAATATTAACTCAATTTTATCAGAATATGCACATATAACATTTTTGTATTATTACATTTCATATTGTTAATAGATAAAATGCTAAATTATGAGCTCTTTATATATATGTCCATATGTATTGCTAGAGAAAGCAGTAAAAGATTTTTTTGTCATTGTAAAATTGAATTATAACTGCACTGTACTTTAAAAAAGTACAGGCATAAACTTTTTGATTATTTGCTCCCTAAATTAATTCGATTTTACTTTGCTTTGTTCTTTTATTAGGCATAATATTTTATATTAAATATATTGCGTTAATACAATGCTTTTCTTCAATGGCTTTTACTAAAATTTTTCTGTAATGTTGATTGGAATAATTAAAATTATTTTTCACATTGAAGATCATAAAGTCAATCTGAAGAATCAAAAAGCATAATGTGTCTAGAAAATGCTTAATGGCTAGTTTCAGTAATTAAGTCAAATAAATAAATATGAAAATAAATAGTCTAAGCCATAATCTATAGACCAATAACAGTAATTGGATATGGTAAGAATAAGAATGCTTTACCAATATGCTTTTAACCCATTGTTTATTGAAAATCTCATAGATATTATAAAATGCTCTGTAAAATTACATAGTAGTATTTTGTTATTTTTGTCTCCTGTGATGCACATCATCTTCTATTCTATGAGCTTTTCCTAGCACTAAATCAAAACCATTTCATGGTGATGTTCAGCTGGGTAGCAGTTTTATAGCTATTTTACTTTCCGATTTCAGTTTTCTACCCTTGTCATCACCTCCATAAATTCGTTTCAAAACTCCGCTAAAATTTTTGTTCTACATTTTTATCTTCAGCGTCAACGTGAGAATAGGTTAATATGCACAAGGTCTCTTTCTAATCCTCTACAAAGCCTATATTTTGTTTTCATCAAATAAGACCCTGCATTCCGATAAATATTGAGAATGACTGTACTGCAGAAGTTGACTATTTTCAAATGCAAGTAACTCAACAGTCGAGTTTTTCAAACAGTCTCAGAAGTTCATGCTGACAGTTCTTATATCGTTTACTTTCATCTATTTCTCTCTAGTGTCCTCCTTATTTATATCTGAATCCATGAGTGCACTTGTTGGAGTAGATTGATAAAACATCAGCTTAACCTATTTCTTCAGGCTGTATAGCAACTGCCTTGAAGGCTAAAGAATGAAAAAATATATACTTATGCTCATCTACTTGACCTATTTGTAAAAGTCATTTAGAGCTCTCTTTTGCCCTGTGAAATAAAATCATGTAATTTTTTTTTTCCTAGTAAGCAAGTGACTTTTCTGTGACTCTGTGTAAGATTGATTTATCCAACATGCCCTAGATTCCAAGTTCAGTTTTAATGGTACTTGTTAGTTCAAGATCCAAAAGTACATTGTATACAGGATAGTTCATAAAAGGAAAATATATTCATCAATATTGAATGTACTATTCAAATGAATTTGATGCCTGAGGTTAGGAAAAGAGCTATACTTCATGTCTCTTGCTGCTAATAATAGTTCTTGGACTTTCTAAATATTTTGTGCCATTTTTCCTATAGATATCTTCTTTCTGTATTCAGGATGACATTTTGAAGTTGAGCGAATTCACAGCTACTGTTTCCTTTTTTATTCTTCAAATCATTATATTATATATATATGATTTTCTCCATCTCAGAAACTCTAAGTATTTCCACTGTTTTCTCTGCAAAATACCTGTCAGTCCTCATTCTATTCCTACCTTTAAGTGTCCATGTAGTCTTGTTTCAGGAGAATAATGACACAATATTTTTTTAATGCTTATATCCTTAGTGTCCATATTTAAATTGTAGCTTTTCTGGTGCAAAGATTTTTATTTATATACTATGAAAAGGCTGTAGCAAGTTCAAATTAATAGGAAATAATAGATATTTTTATGGTTCTAATATTGTTTGTATTCAAACTTAGGCCAAAAACAATTACGTCTTTTTTACTAATTTTTTCTCTTTCAGAAACATATATATATTGGCCACTCTTGTAATGGATTTACAAAATAAACTGTTATCTCTTTTAAAAGTTTGTTATATTTTCTATGACATTATCCCTCATAATAGCTATCACTTAATAGGCAATATGTAAATTTTTGTTGAGCTCAGTTAAATGTTAAATTTGATCTTGATAGGCATAACTAAAATATCTAGCTTTATTTTTTTTCATCTCAAAGGAAATATGCAATTTTACATAGAGAAAATGCAAATTCACACTGTTCTTCCTTTGCCCACTAGCATCTTTTTCTACATTAACATTTCCTACTTCTATCCTTACCTCGTATTAAGAAAAACAAATAGGATAAAATATTTCATTTCATAGACGCATACAGCTGTATTTCTTTGAACACTAAGTTAAAAAAAAAAAAAAGCTGTCTTTTTCAATCCTGGGTACAAATCAAGCTTTCAAGCTTATTTCTGCTTCAGAAATTGTGTTGGCCTTTGACTTAGAAGGTCAGATATAAAAACCTGACTTCCTCTTATGGACTGTGAGCCTCAATGTCATCTCCTTGGAGAATCCTTGCCTGCCTGTTTGCCAAATGTATTTGCCAAGTGTAAAGAATCCTTTGTTGGCGCCCCCCCCACCCCCAAAAAACAAGGCTTAATTTTAATTCTATTACTTTATTTTTGTTTCCTCCCAAGAATGTCAGCCTCTGAGAGCAGAGACCCTGTCAATGTGTTCAAGACTACATATCTGCAACACATAGAGTATTGCCTGCACCAAGGAGGCAACCAATAAAAGCTTGTTTAAAGAATGAATGAAGAAGGCTCATTTTCATATATAAAATGTAGATAAGATGGTGTCCTACAGGTAGTTAATAAATACTGGATGCTGATTATATTTATGTGATATATATATATATACATATATATATATATATAATCTGTACATATGTGCATTGTATAATGTATATATAGCTGACCCTTAAATAATGTCATTTCATTATAATGTTGATGAGAAAAAAAAGCCAATCTCGGACAGGGCTGCTGTCTGTGTAGAATTTGCATGTTTTCTCCATGTCTGTGTAGGTTTTCTCTAGGACTCAATTTTCCTCCCACATCCCAAAGATATGCATGTAAGATGAACTGGCATGTCTACATTATCCCAGTCTGAATGTGAGTGGCTCTGCGATGAAAGGGCATCCTGTCCAAGTGGGTTCCTACTGTAGGCTCTGAGCTGACAGGAGGGGCTGCAGCCACTCACCTCCCTGAACTGGAATAAGAAGGTTGGAAAATCATGATCAATCTTGTTTTTGTTAATCTTTCTTAACTGTATGTATAGCCCCCACTTATTTCAATGTTAATATTAGAAGTGCTTTGGTGATATTTTTGTGACCAGAAATGTACTGTAGGAACTCAGCTCTTATTTATATAAATTAACATATGGTAAAATTGGTTTTGTTACAGGTTGTTTCACTTAAAGTTACAGTTTCCAAGAACTTATAGAAGATGTTAAGTGAAGACTTACTTATATACACACACTTATAAAAACACACACACATACATATACACACACAGGTTTCTATCTATCTATCTATCTATCTATCTATCTATCTATCTATCATCTATCATGATCATCTATCATCCATCTATTCATCTATTTGTCTATTATCTATTTATCTATCTAGCTGTCTATCCACCTATGATCTTTTAAATTGTCTATCCTAGGCACATTTCTTTTCAAGAAATATCTTTTTAATTTTCCAAGATCTGAAAATTACTTGCTGTGTTTGGCAAGTCACTTTCTGAGTCTTGGTGCATTCATCTCTAAATAATATCTACTTTATTTTGTTATAAGGCTTCCATGGGATAATACATATAAAGTACTTTCCCTATAGAAGGTGATAAAATAACTTCAAGCCAGAGTTAACTATAATGTTTACCATTAAATAATTAGTATACAGTAATAAAGAAAAGCATGACACTGCCTTTGAAATAAATTATGTCTTCAGACAAGCTACTGAATAACATGGTCATTTCTTTCATTGGAGATTAGATATTTTATATACCCAGAATCAGACATTACAATAAATTTTGAATCAGGTTCTCAAAATTGAAATTTCCAAATTAACTGCCAATGAGTAATATATATAACCAGGTTTTTCTTTAAAATTTTATCTGGTTTAATGAACATAGGTACTATTAAGAGTGAGAAATATTTCAGGCCTAATTCTCAGAATTATTCATTTTCTCTGAATCAGAGAGTATCTTAAGAATACTGATTGTAATAAACATCTAATTTACATGAGCTAGCAGTTTGGGTTGTATTGTAGATGAGTGTTGTTTCTATTGCTAAGAAGTAATGATTTCCATATCTGAATTACTAAAAGACTGAAAAGAGTGTGTCTATTTTTCATGTGACTGTCTGACACTTTATGCCTTCTGTTTGTTCTGTGATAACTTCAATCTCATTCCACATTTCTAGAATTATCTATCTATCTACCCATCTACTTATCTATCACTTATCAATTACCTACTTTATACACTAGAAGAAATATAGTTTACTATATAAAAACAGACTGAAGCCAGACTTAAAAGTTGTATGATCTTTGGCAGTTACTTCATGATTTCTGATTTTAATTCCCTCATCTGTAAAATGGGGACAACCATAAGAACCACCTCAGTGAATTACAGTGAGGTTTCAATGAGTTAATATATATAGAAAGGTTAGAAAAGTATTTGATATATAGTAAGTGCTATCTGTGTTGGCTGCTATTATTTAGAAATAAAATTTGTACAACGTTTTCTGATTTTGTTAAGTGTGGTACATAAATCACTAAAACGATGGGCCACTGGCTTGAATAGTGGTTCTTAAAATCCAGTATGTCAAAAAATAACCAGAGATAGTGATTAAAATCCAGATTTTTACAACCATCCTTGGGGAGGCTGAGTAATAGCCTGGGGTGAGGCCAAGGCTTCTGTAGTTCAAACAAGACCAGCAGATAATCCCAATGCATATCACATGGAGCAAACAGAATAACTGATTTATTTATAAGTAAAATTATGAACTCCTACACTTGAAACCTATATAATTTTATTGACTAGTATCACCCCAATATATTTAATAAAAAATTTAAAAATCACAAGCTATCTTCTATAAGTAAATTCTGTGATACTGCAGAAAAATTTGAGCCAGAATTATAATAATTATTAGCACCAGACCACTATTGAACCAATCTCTTAAATTCTATCAATCAATTCTTTTTATATATAATTAGGGGGAAAGGAATGCAATATTCATAGCATCATAAGGAGAATAACTATTATGATGTAGATAAAGAGTTCTGTAAACTATATTTTGTACAAAATAAGAATTTTTGCTTATGTTAATAATTTGAATGGCAGCATGGTGTTGTGGAAAAAGCACCAGGTGGTTTGGAGCAAAAAACAATAATAAAATCTTTATTACTGATATCATTTATTTTATCACTCACTTTTTTAGTTTTATAGACTCTGCAAAATTACATCATTTGAATACAGTTCAATATATAAATTAGTTTCAAATTTCATTATTCAACACTTGTCGTACCTGTCATTATGGGCTACTATATAGACCAAGAATGATAGTTTGTATAAAACTGTAAGTTTGAGATGCTTCTGAAGCACAAATATTGAGTTGGCATTATTGCATGTTTTTACTTCCATCTTTCCTTTGAAGTGTTTCCGTTGAAAGTATCAGACCCTGGACCCTTTATCTACTTCTGCAAATCAATGTTCAGTATAATCATAAGAATACCTCTTGTATATCACCTTCATTTTAGATGTTGTCATGTTATGTTGTAGGTCATATCATGATTGATTCAGCTATGACAATTAACAATAGTAAGGGAGAGGACTCATATGACTGCATCCATCCGATTTCCTCATGATAAAACTTACTGTTTCTGTGTGTTCTTGAAAGGAGATTGTCACATAATCTTAATGAAACAGAATATAAAATGTAAAAGATTAGGGAGAATCTTATTCTTCCTTGTGACCCTATTTGCCTATATTGTGTGTATGTGTGTGTGTGTGTGTGTGTGTGTGAGAGAGAGAGAGAGAGAGAGAGAGAGAGAGAGAGAGAGAGAGAGAGAGACTATTAAAGGACCATTGGTATTGAGGCTGGTTACATTGTCATATTACATAATAGACGATTTTCACAAAATCAGAAACAATTGGATATTAGACATTCTCTCATCAGGACTTTCTCATTTTCACTTCCTCTGCTCACCACCATGTTAGTGTTGGTCTTCTACTACTTCTCTTTTCCCTCTCTACAACTGCTATACTCTTACCTTGAAGATTACCTTTGGAAACTGACTCCCAGAAGGAAGAAGGGGAGATGCTGAGCTAAGCCAGCCCCAGTTATTCTTCTGAAATTGGCCAATCATAGAATACATTTGGGATTAAATAATTCCTCATCCCTATTTGTCTGTATTTTGATGAAAAAGCTAGCATGGATTCTATAATTTCAAAACAGTATAATATTAATTTCAGAGAAAACATTTTTAAAACCTCTATGGTGAAACAACAGCAACAATAACAACAACAAAGCACGAAGCACTAAAATGTGTATTTAATGGGCATTCCAAAGGAATGTATTGCCTACCTGGAGTGCAATGATATTATGCAAGATATGGCTAAGCTTACTTCTGTGTGGTGAACAACATCTTGTATTTAGCTAGGATATGTCTATTTATGCCAATAATTTTGTTGTTGAATAGTTTTAGTGATGTGGTACTTATCAGGATGCTTTAAAAAATGTCTTTCCACAATTGAAACCACAAAGACAGAAGGCAGTAAATAGATGTTAACAAGACTATAAGGCAAAGGAGGAGCTTCTGACATAACTAAACACTTTATTGGGAAAAACTGGCTGTGTTTCAGCAGAAGGGAAATATTTTCATAGAGGAATTGGAGATCTCTGGACAGTATGAAAAGTTAAACTTCAAACTGCTCTGTTAATTAAAATAATTCTATTACTCAAGCATATAATGATCATAATCTTAGATAAAATGGATATAGAATACATTGAGTGGTTATTAATCTCACAATGAAATTTTAGAAAAAATTCAATGCGAGATCTTAGATTAAGAATGAAAAAAAAAGTTAAATCAGACCAAATTATATAGATTGTATACATTCTATAGCATAAATCAAGATTAAATTATGTTAGTATATCATAACATAAATTGTTAAGAATTCCAAAATAAATAAAAACTAAACATGTTGCAAATATTCTGTTTTGTCCTCACCCTCTCTCCTTGTTTCCTAGAACAATAGTTTTGATTTTCATGTAGTTTATTAGTGTACTAAATTATGGCTTGAATAAACTAATATGATTTTCTCTTTGGGAGCAGATTATTCTCCATATAATTTAGGGCATATTTTATAATCGTACATTCTTTTGAACATATATTTAATATCAAACTTTCTAGGTTTTCTTTCTGCTATATTTATACCAAATCTGACAGACTGAATTATATAGCAATGATGGTACATTAGGTGGTCTATTATAATGCAGTTTCTTTTCATATGAAAACTTTTCAAAAGAACGTTAATATGACTTTTCCTTTGTAGTACATATCAAGGAAGTTAAAGCTTCTTAGTTTCTTACCATATTTATGGTTCATCTAAGTCTTTCTCATATAATTGTTTTCCTTTCTTTAAAAATGATTTGTAATTACAAAGACACGTAACTCTTCAGATTGTTCTGGGACTGTAGCAAATTATATTCATTGTTCCATCAGTCCAACATTTTTAAAGGAAAGGGTGAAAAAATATTAGCAGATTTTGGCAAATGTATTATTCAGGAAAGGTTACTGAACTGCTTCTAGCTGAGTCAGAATATCCGGTCTTGTTTTATCTTGTAAAAACAAAAGCATACATGACGATTTCCCCATTGTACTCAACAAGCTTGCTGAAGCCACACAAAATGTAATACTTGCTCAGAATCATTCTTAATGATTTCCTCCACAGCCAGACAGGAAACCTAAAGCTCTTTAATATTCTAGCCTCATTATTCTCATTTTCTATAATTTAACAACTCCTCATATTATTCTTAATGGAAAAGTCATGCAATATTGAGCAGTAACTGCTGTTAATTTCCTGCTGTATATCATTTGCATTTTTGTTGCTGGTGGTAATTAACATGCTCTAATTATCATACCGATTGTCTTTTTTAGCTTATAAGAGTATAGTGATCTCAACCCTTGTTGATCTTACAATAGTATATTTTATTGTTTCCAATAATAGTATTCTGGGATGTACAAGACTTAAATTTTTAGAGAAAAATTGTGTGACTCTGCACTAGTAGTTTTTCTAAATGGTTCAATTTAGAACAGAGTAATATAAGTTTTTATAGTTCCTATCAAAAAAACATGCAGTCTTATTTCTGTGGCAGGACAATGCTATCCTTTTTTGTGAAGTGAATTACAGTTATATTACAGCATTATCACACAAGAAAATGTTTTCTTGTATTCCATTTAGATTGTATCTTTTATTCCTTCATATTTCAAAGGTTTATGTTAAGAATTTGCTATGAATATATTTTTAAGTAATAATAAAAAGTTACCATAAAGAATTTTAATACATTAGATTCTCTATAAAAAAATAACATTTTTTTATCAATTTAAAATATTTACTTTATAATTTTAAAAATTATCAACTAATATTTTATAATGAGAAGACAAAGAAATCAAAGAAATCACATTGTATTTTTTAAATAGTACAAGAAAACTATTGCTAGTAGAAAACCTTAATACTACAAAAATTGTTAACAACGTTCAACTCATATTTCATATCTAAACATACCCTGAGCAAAGCAAGCTGCATTATTATGGGCTAGTTTATATGTTCATTCAGTGAAGGGCAGATTTCAGTACAGTCATTATTTATAGCAGATGTATTATATCCGAGGATGCTGTTCCTTAAAACTGATGGCCAATGAGGAATATAACTCATTTACATAATAACTTCCCTTTAGTTCCAATCATCAACATATTCTGCGTCATGAAAAGATAATAAATAAAAATCACAAAGATGACCTAACTATAAAATGCTATACAAAGGTGCTTTTTGTATTCTTATTGACTTTAGAAAAGAATGTGAATTAAAATAGAGTATCACAAAACAATAACAGTAACATCTATTTCATATGGTTGTTTTGAACATTAAAAATTACTACTCCAGATAAAATGTCATATTGACTGTCTCAGAGAAAGGGCTCAATTAATAATTGGCTATTAATAGGTTATTTTTAAAATGATGTTGAGGTGGACATAGTTGATTTTGAGAATGATTGAATTCTGGACTCTATCTGTATTGTCAGAATGAGTTTTGTTTCTGTCTTTCGGTTCAGCTCTGCTCTTTTCCGTGTATTGGTCTTATTTTCAGTCTGTGCATGGTCATAGGATGACTGCAGTACCCTCAGCTTCATATACTCTCAGTTTCAACTCCAAATTGTCTCTTAAAGTTTCTTAAAAATATCTAAATGTGGGTTTAAATAAGTTGGGTTGTTATTACTTGAATCACATGCCCAACCCTAAATTACTGTGACCAAAGACATAAGTTCACCATTTGGTTTAAAAGTAGTCAAACACTTACCTATTGGCAGGAGTGAAATCCAACCTAAACCACAAGCCCTAAGAATGATTGAGATTCTAATCCCCAAATGAAAACCATGGGTCTTTACCACAAACATGGCACATAGATAATAGATACAAAAAACAATAAAGCAAGAAAACAAACAAAGAGCAAAGGATAGCTATGTATAAGAATTATTTAATGCAAATGTTATTGAAATAGTTTAATTTTGGTTTAACCTTTTAAAATAACTATTACTTAGTTTTTGAGCTTAAACAAACTTTCTAAACTCAGAATTTCAAGTTCTTCATGAATAAGAAAAGCAGTGATTTTTTCTCATGGTTTTTGTGTCACAACACAAATGGTATGCATAAAATACTTAGCTTGTTGTTTGACAGAATAAGTAAATATAATAAATAGATAATGACATGTTAAAATAATACAATAGTTATAATATACACTAGAAGAAATACTCAAAGAAACCTGAAAGTTTAGTGATAGGAATTGGTTAAATAAAGTGTTTTATTTGTATAACAAAAACAAGTAGTAAATAGAATGGTTTAGAGAATAATTAAAATTATAGAAGAAATTTTTATACTGTTAAAGAAAATGTAAAAGTTTTAAAGGAGTATAATTAGTATAATCATTATAAATACTTAAATATAAAAGTTATTTACAGAAAGACAAATATAGACAGGGTATTTTTATGTCTGTAAGAAAAAGTTCAAGCAAACAGGAAGATCTTGTGAAGCAAACATAAAGGAGGAGCAAGCCTTTTTTTCTTCTCCAGACTTATAGTTTTCCTCTCTTATCCCCTGTAAGCAGAGGTTATTGTGAAGCTAACTGGCAAAGCAGAAATGTGGTCTGCAGATTCTAATATCAAACGTCACAAAGCAAATTGTACAAGGGTGATTTTGGTGCAGACACACTGTAATTGACAGAGGTAATTAGATTGATATCAACTTGTTTATCAGTGGAACAATAGAAGAAACAATGGCGACCAGAATACAAACCATTGTTATATTTAAAGTGTTTAAAGAAAGTAACCATTGAACCATAATTGTTATTTAACATAATTAAAATATAATATAAATGCAATATAATTATTAATATAAATATAATATAAATATAATATAATTAATGCCCATCAAGAATTACAACGAAATACACAAGTTTTTGACAAAGTATGAAAAAATGTGACCTGTAGACAACTACTAAACAAAGTACAAAGGTATGCTTATCAATCAGATGGCAAAGTTTTTATTTCAATTGCTCTAACAGCAACTAAACAAAACACAAATAGAAGGCATTTTCTCTTCCAACGTAAACATCTCAACTGGAAGGCAATCTAAAGAAACAGTGGGTTTCCTTTGAGAAACACAAATTCATCCATTTCATTGCTCTGCTCTTCCCTAAGATTCATCCTCTTTTCAAATCCTAAACCGGTTCACCACCGCAACTGTGTTCCAGACTGCAGGAAAGGATAGGAGATAGAGACGGGGTCGGGGGGGGGGGGGGG
>CM053502.1:107315225-107588772 GCA_028627145.1 Eidolon dupreanum
TCTAATGTACACATACAAAGTGATTGCACTGTGTGTGGAGTGGCTGGCACTTTGAATAGAACAAAAATCAACAATTTATTGGCTGCTCTGATATAAGATTTTTTTTCCTGAAAGAATCAAAACACTGGGCAATTTCAGCATCATACATTCAATTTGAAAATCCTCTGTGGCTACACCTGAAATATTAGTCTCAATTTATATACCCATATTTTTATCTTGATAAAGGTTTTCCATGACCATTTTAAAATTATGATGTCTCTGAGATTTAATCTAAGTATGCTGCTCATATCGAAAACTTTTTCCCATTTACACACATAAACATATCTAAGAGTGATTTGAATTATAAACAGCATTTAAACATTGCTGAAACTCCTTGCCAAAAATGATATTTTTTGTATACCAAACATGTTTCTTCCAGGTGGCTATAAAGACAAGGTAGAATAATACTCATTCTTATGACTTTCTCAGGCCACTAAGCTTAGTGGACTGAACTGGTATAAAGCAATTTTATTAGTCTTTTTAGAATATGTGATCTAACACAACTTCGAGTAAATTTTGCTTGTCCTTTCTTTTCTAATTTGCCAGAATTGAAAGGCAGGTAAAATAAAAAAGAGAAGTAACTCTTTGTATTCTTAAAATAAAGAGTTAATTTAGAACACTATGCTGGATACTTTGGTTTTAAAATTTCTTATCCTTTTGAAGTCCTATTTTTCCCTCTGATGAAGATATTTTAAGTAGTAATTCTAATGAGAAAGAATATAACTTCTCTACATATCAGATTAGACATAGTTGTGTAATGACAAGCATCATGTGTGGTGGCACTATTCCTTCTGATATAGTTACCTTGTTATTCTGGAAAAAAACATTCAACCATGGAAAATGGAGCAGTGCATATGTAAGAATTTCTTAAAGGCTTATTTGTGTGTGTGTGCATTTCAGCATAATTCCTAAAATCTTTTAAATATAATGTTTAATAGAAAGTTGTGATTCAATTTATTTGTTGACAATTTAACATAGAAGCAAAACATAATCTATTCCTAAAATTTATAAAAATGTATCTCACCTTCTTCTAATTATCTCGCAACAAAATTACCTGGAAAACTACTTTTTGAAATAGAAAAAAAGAAAAGAAAACAATAAAATTGAATAAAACAGACAGCTCAGAAGTATCTGAAGATTTAAAATGCTTTAGGAATATGAAAATTATGGTACTTAAAATCAGAAAATAAAAAATCATGTAATATAATGTGTTTGAATTATATAAAAATAATAAAGAATTTTATTGTGAGAATATTACAAAACAAATTCTAAATGTAAAAAATCAAAGGTACATTTATTTTTTCTAATATTCAAAAAGAAAAAGATCTTATATAAAAATAATAAAAGGAAATATATAAAGTAAAAATGTGAAAAATTATATTACAAAAATTTAAATCTTAGTATATTGACATCATACAAATATTAAAACATATACAATAATTTTAAAAAACATGACAAGTTAATATAATTAATACACTAAGTGTTCATAAAGTTTCTTAAGAGAGAGATGTTTCATAAGACTGAGAAAGGGCAGAGACAGGAAATTCAAACAGAATTAATGTTCAAGAAATACATAAGTATTTAGAGGTAACTAGAAATAAATGAAAAAATTAAAACATGTAACTCTGTAACTATTTAAAATCACAGCAAATATAATATGCAATATTGTTAATTTCATGAATTTTGGGAACTCCTGATGTAGATTTAACTTATGAAAATATTTTATGTAAACAAATTTAAAAGACTTAAAATATTTATTTTCTTTGATTTATTATTGTCATTTAAAGGAATGCTATTAAGTTACTTAAATGACTCAAATTGATTAATTTATACAAAGAAAACAAAATATGCTCAACTTTAAATATAATGATTATCTGTATATTACAATGTGATAAAGTACATAAGAAAACTAGTCACTACAGGAGCTTGATTATATTATTTATAATATTTTATTTATTTGGAGTACAGTTTTCAAAGAATATTTGGTGTCAAAAGAAAATTTCTATTTTTGTGTAGGAAGAAAATTGTATTTAAATGAATCAAAATATGCAGATATTATCTTTGCATGGAGAAGACACATACACTTATGAAATGTTTTATTTTCTACTTAACTATGTACAAAATAAATGCTTTACTGTAGCTACTATGAGAAAATTCAATATTTTACATTTCATTCAATGTTTACAAGATGGCCAAAATACATAATGGCAAATGCTAATGATATGATTTTATGTAGAATTGACAATTATATGTTTAAGAACACATATATAAATTGCATGCTCTATTCACACCTAAGCAAATTGCAAATTTACCAGCATTTTTCCTCTGGATCTTTTAAAAAATTATTGCCAACATAGGATCACTGTTATACAAAATTTATAAATGGCCATAGGTTTAAAAAAAATGATAATATTGAATATGAAGTCATGATGACTATAAAGCCTAATTGTCAAAACTGTAGGTTTTAAGACCTTGAAAACTTAATTCATTCTATACTGTTTATCGGAGGATTTTTTTTCAAGAATGTTATAATACCCCAACATGTATATTCTATATTAAGGAAAAAGATATATTTAATGGCATTTAATGATATACTTACCAGGTTATTAGAAATAATATTCAATATGACATATAAAATGGTAGTAAGAGCTCCTCAAACCACCATTTTAGATATTTAAGAAGCCTTCTAAAACTGTTGTAATAAATAATAATTTTGAGAAAATTTTCAGAAAAAAAATCAGAAATTGGAGTTTTGTGTTCGAGTCAATAAAAATTACTAAAAAATGTTTTACTACTTTTCTAGCTTTTTAAATACAAGTTAAAGCTAACAAAATATTGAATTATAAAATATATTTATAATGTGTATTTTCCAATAAATGAGATTGCTAATATTTTTAAATTTTGTTCTATAATAATATATCAACTGTCAATAGTAACTTTATAAAATTATTATTTTTTTCAGTCATCAAATTGGGACAGGAAAGAAGGAGCTGTCCTTTTACCACAAATAAAAGAGCTCCCTCTGCCAATAAAATCTAATTAAGTACACAGTGTCTGCCTGATTACTTGGCTCAAGCAAAGCTGTACTTCCTCACAGGGACCTCCAGAGACTAAAGCAATTCCACCATCTTGTGACTTTATCTTTCACTGAAGTGTTAAGAAGCTACATAGTGAGTCAGACCACAAAGTAATTTACTGCATTGTTCACCACCAAAGCTCTACAAGGTACCTCATATACTTATTACTAATAAGTACTTTAAAAATCTGCCTTAAAGCAATTGTCCATTAATTTATCAAAACTTCTCTTCATTCTTTAAATTTTAAATCTGTGTGTATTTCTTGGGGATGAGATTTCCATTCACTCTTATTTGTTATATAATTTTTTCAGATAATACTTTGAAACAAATATTATCCAGCAATTTAGAAGCATTTTTATCCAAGGTCATATATCTAACCACTGAGTCAGATTCATTTTCTTTTAAAAAATGGCAATCAATTCTTTCTGGATAAATTGAGCACATTAGAGATAGAACATATACCAAGTACCCAGTATTGTGCATAGGACACAGCAGCCATGGAACAAATTTAGTTTCATTTCGTGCTTTTCAGAATAGCCCTAAAATCACTCCCCTTCAAATTTTAAGACCTTGTCTTTTACTTCAATGTTTTGTAATTTGATTGTTCAATTTCTATTAAGACATATTTACATATTCCTGATTTTATGAAGGCTAGACATTAGCTTTTGTTATATACGTTATCTTTACTTTAAGATAATTTTACATTATCTTCTTATTGGTTTCACTACTTCTGTTTTCACTTTCATGTAAGTCTAATATCAAAACAAATGTTAGAGTTCTGAAAAACAGTAACAGCAACAAGAGCAAAAATCTTAATTTGATTGTCTTTCTTTGCTGCTAAACTCCAGTAGTTTATTATCTAAGGTTGAAAGCCAAAAACTTCATATTCTCATTCCTTGCTACCTAACTTTTACTGATGATTCCTTGCTGCTCTAGCATTGCTCATCTGCTTGCTTTCCCCCCCACCTTAATTGAGCAAAGCAAAAATATACTTGCTCTCCAGGACTTTTGCAGAGAGGCCTTCCCATTACCACCTTATAGCAAATTCCTTCTTGACCATACCCTCTATTAGATATCCAAAAAGTGAAAGACAATTTTGTGCAACATCTTCACATCTTCTTAACAGACAACCAAATTTTACATATGAAAACATATGGAACTATATGCGACAGTCATAACAGTAATGTATTATATAAAGAAATTGAAAGAATAGGATAGCTGAGAGGCAACAGAGAGATATGAAATAGGATGTTATTGTGTCTCCAAAAAAGAAAAAAGGAAAGAAAAGAAAAGAAAAGAAAAGAAAAGAAAAGAAAAGAAAAGAAAAGAAAAGAAAAGAAAAGAAAGGAAAGGAAAGGAAAAGAAAAGAAAAGAGAAAAAGAAAAAGAAAAGAAAAGAGAAAAGAAAAAGAAAAGTTAAGAAAATTTTTTAAAAATCTTATAACAGGACATTTCACTGAGTTATTTTTTTTATCTAAGATCAAATTTATGTGATATAAGATATTGAATGATTGGAATTCTGAAGCAGAAAATGGGGAAATATAATTGGGAGTAAAGTGAATGAAGTTTTTTTTCAGATTAAATTGGCATGATAGTCTTAATTACTTTATGCATTTTACCCATGTAATGTTGATTACACATACTTATGACTATATATTCATTAAACCTCATTTTAATTATGTCATAAAACAACTTGTTTTAAATTTTAAGGATTCCCAAGGTTTAAATAATGGGAAAAAGAGAGAAACATTTGAGGGAATTAGTAAAAGATTGACTCTATTACAATGCAACTAGAAATTTGAGGACAAGAAAAGGATACTGTAAGATTCTCAAATGATCATCTTATCACTATGCTGCATTTAGCTAGCATTTTAGAACTAATTTTATATCAAAAAATACATACCTTGCATTAAGGATACAAATGTTTCATGACTAAATTTCCCATCATTAAGAAATAGCTACTTAAATCAATTACATAGAAAAAAATTCAGAAAAATTCTTAACTGTGAATTGAGAAAATCTCAGAAATTATCTGTAGATGCAAAAAAGTGAACAATATTTCCGTGTGTGCCTCCAACTTCAACCATTATTATAATTTTCTTTTTCTTCTCTGGTTTTTGTTTTAAGTTAGTTTGTTCTGTTTTTGTAAGAAATTCTAAGTAACTTCAGTTAGCAAATATTTATTTTCTCTTTTTATTACAGAAAATATCCCATGCCTGGCTATTATTTACCCATTGTGGAATGACACAATGAGTAGTTTATGGTCATATAATTCCATAATTTTTAAAGGAAAGGGCACATGGTCTCAAACAGAGAAATCAATAAACCCTTCATTTTTCTTATTTCATAAAATAAACTCAAAGAATTTGTTAGTCATATTTTTTAAAACGTATTTTTCAAAGTATCCCCAAAGTGTTTCTTACATGAAATTCTAATATTTGCTGACTTGAAACACACTTAAATTGATTTCCAACAGAAGGTATTATATGGATTGAAAAGTATCTGAGTCAACTTAACTACAGGATGGTGATAAACTATAATGCACATAACAACACTAATGAGTGAAGCCAAGTGCTACCAAATTAGGTGTGAGACTTAATTTTGTTTATCATTCTCACTAACAATCATTTAAACATGGTAAACAGCAAATTTAACTCACAGTGAACATGATATGGGGGCATTTCATGAGCATTTTTTTGTCATAAAAAGTGAGATTGGTTGTTCAAAATCATTTAAAATGAGATTCTAATGTATTTATCAAAAGAAAACAATCATTTAAAATATATACTGAATCCAAGAGATTTAATTTAAAAGGTGTTAGGAAGCTATATTAGCCTAATATTTTATAAATGTATGTATCCTATAAAGGGAAATATGTTCATTATTCTTCAGAGGTATAATTTGGTGAGAGCTTGAAACTTATATAATCGCTTCTCATATATGCTAGAACATGAATCATGCAATAACCTAGCAGCTTTGTGTCCTTCAGATCATCCTTTCATGAAGATAAAAAATAAACTGGAATAACATAAAAAATAAATAATCATGAATTTATTATAGTGGAGTCCACATAAAAAATGTGTAAGACAGAAATAAGGTTAAATATTTAAAATGATAATTCTTTGAAATTGTAATATTCCATGAGGAAAGTGGTAAAGGATTAAATTTGTTCTTTGACATATATTAAAATACTATCCTAGAAAAGAGCCTAGAGAAAGGAGATACACGAGAAAGCAAGGATTCAAAGAAGGCTAGGGAAAGCAGCCTGTAGTCACTGAGAAATGTGACCCCGACATCTGAGGTGACTGCTGGTGGATCATTGGGTCCACATCTTCTCCAGGTAACTTCATAGGAAACACCATTTAGGCTCATCTTTCTACTCCAGATGCATAGGATGTTATTCTGCATAAGATACAACCTTGTAGCTAGTCATACTCTTTTCAATTTTCAAGTGATATTTGGAAACTAAGTATTGTGTTGGTAGATGATAATTGATTTATGTGAAGCATTTATTTCTAGAATCTTCAAAGAGTGAGAAATGCATCTAGCTATTGGAAATGACACAGGGTTATATTGGAATTTCTGAGTCATAAGCAAAAAAGGATAAATAGAGGAAAGAGTGATAGTTTGAAAAATGAGAGGAGAACAAGGAGAGTCTGTGATAGAATATATTTTTAAAACATACTATGCCTACTTTTGGTTAAGTCAAAAATGGATAAAATTCTCCTAGTGGTATGTTATAAAGTGAGCATGTATGTTTTAAAAATAAGAGAGCAAAATGGTTGAAAGTGTAGGCTCTTTAAAAAAATGGTCTGGGCCTAAATTTCACAGCCACATTTATTAACCATGTGACTTTTGGTATAATCAGTATACTGTCTATGCTTCAGGGTCTTTATATAACAAATCACATTTTCATAATACATACTTAATATTTTGTAAGTATTAAATGATACATAAAAAGTGCTTAAACTAGTATCTGGTATGTATGAACACTCAAAGAATGTTAACTCTACACACTTCTAAAGTGCTTATCTTTTACTTTCTTTTTATAATGTCTTTATTAAACAAATGCCATGTTTCTTATATAAATATGACATAGAAATACCATACTGGTCTTATATTTTTTTAAGTTCTTATTAAATAACATGACTCTGTGGCCATCCTACATTGGTACAGTTTCCTATATTAGCTGAGAATATTTTGTGAAAACTCAAATCACTATTTTTTTTACATACCTCTCCAAGTGCAGCTATTTTATATCTTCTATCTATCTATCTATCAATCTATCATCTATCTACATATACGTGTATGTGTGTGTGTGTGTGTGTTTGTGTGTGTGCGTGTGTGTGTATATATATATATATATGTATATATATATATATATATATATATATATAGAGAGAGAGAGAGAGAGAGAGAGAGAGAGAGAGAGAGAGACCTATTTTCTATTCCTTTTCTATCAAATGAAATTTCCTCTTCCATCTCTAATTTGGATGAACTTCATTCTCAGGTTTAGACTTATTTTCCTAATATCTTAGTACCTGACTTTTCATTTCTCAAGACTGAAGTAAATCAATACTTCTTCTTTGAGACATTTTTAAAGCAATCCCAGGATTAAGAAGTTGATCCATTTCTTCTAAAGTGCTAACTGTAGAGCATATTTTGTCATATAAGATTATGCCTACTGAAAAGTCTATTTTCTGTTCTCACAATCAGAAAGTTATTCTTTAAAGGTGTTCATATTATAGAATTATCTTTCAGCAAAAAGAAAGGGAAAAAAAGAATCTTGAGTTAAAGCCAAACAGAAGTTTTATCTTCTAAACAATATTGTCACTGATAAACTACTTGAAATTTTTAAGGTAACTTTGAATAGGTGGATAAACATTAGTCTAATAATAAATAAGGTTTCTATTACAAGGCAATTTATCACAAAGCTAAATGAAGTAAGAATGGAATGAAATATGCAATGGATGAGCAACAGAATTTGATAAGAGCAAAATAATCTAGACAGACACATAAGGAGGATGTTTTATTTAGCCATAACTGGACAGAAATCTTCAAGGGCTCAACATGTGAAGTTTTATTTTAAAAAAGAATTTTCTATGGTTCATTTTATAGTTTATTGTAGATAGATGAGTTTTTTAATTGCATCATAAAATGTCTATAATTTTAGAAAAGGCAAGTGATCTCCTGTATGATGATACATGGTTTTTATTGTTTTGAACTAGAACTAAGTTCAGTAGTAACAAGTTCTACTGTCTGATTAGCAGTTAAAGAAAAATCCTTTTGTGATCGTGAACTCCAAAGCCAATTTATTTTCCTTAAGAATAACTTGTAGCCTATATAAGGAGCTTTATCATAGCTAATCCATTTTGGATTATGCAGCAGGAATTTGATTATTGTAATATAATTTTTAATAACAATTGAATCAGAAAACCATAGAATTTCTATGGTTTTCTTTACTGGAGCCTCACTGGTAAAGTGAAGGGCACTAAACCCCCTTTTGGACTCCACATTTTTAAATTCTGTGTCCTCTCCTCTCAGACTTTTCTCCACCCCAAACCCCCAATTTTAGCCATTCTAGGCCTCTGCCTGATTTCCCCTCTCCTTGTGCAACTCGCTGCAACCACTGGGTCCCTGGAGCTGCCCATCCACTGGAGCAGCTTATATTAAAACTTTTATGGACAAGGGAAAAATTCAATTTAATAATATCTTAGACTAAAGTCCCTACAGCCATGCATTCTGGAGTGGTGAGTTGGGGCTTCAATTATACATTGGTTTAAGTGTATATGAGAAAAAATATGGACACTATCAGTAAAATCATCTATTCCAAAAAGTATCTGTACAAAATATCAACTCCATCACTGCTTAAAAGACTATTAAAGTGTGTACTAATGCTCTTTGTAATAAAAATAAAATCTCTGGGCTTCGGGTTCTTAATTTCAAAATCTATACATTTTATAGTTCCAGAAAAAATGGTAGAGTAGATAAATACTGTGCTTGCCTTCTCTCATGATAACATCAAAATGACAACTAAACTACAAAACAGATATCACTGATAAGCCTAAAAGCTAACTGAACAGAAGTTCTATAACTAATGATATATGGATGAAGCTACCTTGAGATTGGTAGGAGACGCGGAGACAATGAATGAATTTATCCACACTCACATATGACAGTTAAAAATCAGGAGAGATATCTCAGCTGCAGAGGTCCCTCCTGAGGAGCAAGGGGTTCCAATACCACATCTGGGTCCACCAAGGGTCCCAAAGCTGGGAAGAGAAGTCCCCACTACTCAGGCCTTGAAAACCAGTGGAAATTGTGAGTGAGCGAGATGGAGGGCTGTGGGAGTCATAGCCATTCCTCTTAAAGGGCCATTGATGAACTTACCTGGTGATGGACTAACTCGCTAAGTGCTCCAATGCTAGGGCAGCAGCTCGAAAGTTACCAGAGACATGCAAAAAGAAACTGAATTGTCTGGCTTCAAGGCAAGGGCTAGAGGGACAGCTTTCTCCCAGACAAAAGTGCTGACAAAAGCCATTATTTCTTTGTTGAGCCCTTCCTCACTCTGTGCACATGCCAGCAGCTGCCAGATCTGTGTCTTCATCAACTGTTTATCTCACTCTGGTGATTCCCTAACCAACCCAACTTCCAGGCCCACCCAAGCCACTTACAGTGGCTTTTCCATACAAACGGTTTGTCTTGGCTCATGCTGCAGACATTCCTAAAATCTCTCAAAGGTTCGCAAACCACAAACAAGGAGCATCTTGGTGTGTTCTGTACCTCCTGTTAAGATACCTCAAGCCTGGCACCTGTGGCTGCCGACTTCTCTTAGGCACATCCGAAACTGGCCAAAGTAGCAACTATCTGCGGATCACTTTGTAGCTCATAACCAGTGTCCCCAGGCAAGGCATAGGAAACAGCTGAACTTGGCCTGCAACAGAACCCCTTCCAGGGCCCCAGAAACAATACACCTGGTGGCTTCTTCATACCACACCAGAATACCACCCAACTACCTCCACAAAAGACACACCTGAAGGATAGACTCAGCAGGCACCAGAGCCCTGCTAAAGCAAATCCTGCTCTGTAAGGTCAACCTCTGTGCAATAGCTCCTCCGCTGTAGTCACTGGCCAGTCTTCATAACCCATTATCCTGAGGGTCAATCCCTCCCACTGACGAGCAGACAACAATGAAGGCTCACCAGGAGGGCACACACAACCCACACAACAGAGACACTGCAGCACCTAGCTGAGGTAACCAGGGAGATTGCACCACTGAGCCCCACAGCACACTTAATGCATAAGGCCACTCAATCAAGACCTGAAAAAATAGCAGCCTTATCTAATACACAGAAACAAACACAGGGAGCCAGACAAAATGGATAGACAAAGAAACGTGTTCCAAATGAAAGAACAGAACAAAGCTCCAGAAAAAGCACTAAATAAAATGAAAACAAGCAATCTTTCAGATTCAGTTTTAAACAATGATTATAACGATACTCAATGATCTTAGTGAAAACTCCAACAAAGAGATAGGAAACATAAAAATGGAGATAGAAAGCATAAAAAAAGAATCACTCAGAATTGAAAAATATAATAACTCAAACAAAGAATACATTAAAGGGAATCAACAGTAGATTAAATGAAGCAGAGAATAAAATCAGTGATTTTGAAGATAAGGTGGTAGAAACGCCCAATCAGAACAGCAAAAGAAAAAAGAATCCAAAAAAATGACGATAGTTCCGATCCAAAGATAGGGTGGCTGAGTGGATAAGAAAAAGAAAACCTTATATATGCTGCCTATAAAAGATTCACTTCAAAGAGAAAGACATACAGAGACTGAAAGTCAAAGGATAGAAAAATATTGCATGAAAATGGAAATGAAGAAAAATATTAATGTAGCAGTACTTAGGCCAGAAAAAATCGACTTTAAAACAGGCAAAAACAAGAGACAAAGAAGAACCCAGTTATTCCATTTCTGGATATTTATCTGAAGAAACCCAAAATACTACTTTGAAATGACATGTGAATTCATACGTTCATTGAAGCATTATTTACAATAGCCAAGATATGGATGCAACCTGGGTGTCCATCAATGGATAAAGAAGAGGTGATACATGTGCACGCACGCATGCACGCACACACACACACACACACACACACACACACAATGGAATATTATTCAGCCATAAAAAGAATGAAATCTTGCCATCTGCAAAAACATGAATGGATCTAGAGGGTATTGTGCTGAGTGAAATAAGTCGGAGAAAGACAAATGTTATATGATTTTACTTACATGTGGAATCTAGAGAACAGGATAAACAAAGAAACAAACAAGATAAGAACAAGCTCATAGATACAGAGAACATTTTGATGGTTGCCACATTTTGGGAGGATTGGAAGGGATAGGTGAAGAGGAGAAGGGGATTAAGAAGTACAAATTGGTTATTAAAAAATAGTCATGGGGATGTAGAATATAGCATGAGGAATACAGTCGGTGGTATTATAACTATGTATGGTGTCAGATAGATACTACATTCATTGGAATGATCATTTCATAAGTTATCTAAAAGTCTAACACTGAACTGTACACATGAAACTAATATAATATTGCATACCAACCATAATTGAAAAAAATTTTTTTAAATGTTTAAAAGAAAAGAATGGGCATGAGTGAGTAGATTAGAAGTACCAACTGACACATGCATACTAATAAACAAATAAACGACAATTCTAAAAATGAGAAATTCGGTTTGTAAAATAAAAAAAAAAATTCACCTCCTTGCTTAACAGTTTATCAGACACTGTAGAAGAAAGAATCAGTGAAGTTGAGACAGGGCAATAGGAAGCATCCAAACTTAAGCACACAATTAAAAAGCTTAAAATAAAATGAACAAAGTCTCATGATGTTTGAACATTAGGTTGTATAACATAATTAAAGTCTCAGAAGGAGAAAATAAATTGGGAAAGAAAAAAATATTTTTAAAATTAATGGCTAAACTGTTTTCAAATTTGTGGAAAATGTTCAATAAAATCCAAAAGAGCTCATTGTCCTTAAGCCTTATTAACATAAAAAATGCATGGGATATTGTAGCTACATTGCTTAAAATTAAATATAAAAGTTTAAATACAGCCAGACAGTAAAAATAGACACACATATAAGCATGACCATTGACTTCTCATCAGAAATAGTGCAAACTAGAACAAAACAAATGCCAACTTTAAAGTACTAAAAGAAATAAAAAACTGTCAACCCAGAATTATTTATAGAGCTTAGGCATATTTAATAAATGAAAGGAAAATAGAGATGGTTTCCAATAAAAACAGAAGCTGAGAGAACTCTTCACCAATAGAATTGCTACAAGGAATGTTAAAGAAATTAAATTGAAGGAAAATTATACTAGATGGAAAAGAAAGTTAGATCTACACAAAACAATAAAATGTATCACAAATGGAAAGTATATCAATAAACATAAAATAAACTTTAAAAAAAATTTTGCAAATCTTTTTATCAAATCTAATTATCAAATCTTTTTTGAGACAGATTTGTGTGTGTGTGTGTGTGTTTGGAAGATTGGATGCATAGTCCATACTGTTCTCTAAATATTACAGCATGCAATTGGATTAAGCCCAATCATCAGAGAACTTTATGTGTGGTCCTATCATCTTGGTTCTTTATGAAGTTGATTTTTCTATACATTCATATGAGATTTAGACCATATGCTTCTTTGTGGGACCTTTTTCTAAAAAACAGATCACATGTTTCTTTATGGGGCCTTTTTTAAAAGAGTCCTATGTAATTTTCTAGGTTATTTACTTAAAATATATTATTAGGTATATAGTCTCATATATCTGATCAAATTATGGGAACCCAATAATCCATAATATATGAAGGCATATCTGTTAGTTAAAATAAAACAATTAGTTAAAATAAAACCAATCCACATGAAGAATAAATGAGGGTCTATGTGGAGTCTTTAGAGTAAAATTGTTTCATTACTTTTTATCACTGTAAGTAATAAAGAGAAATAAATTTTACTCTTTACACTTCATAATATGGGTGGATATGCTTGATTTGATGTGTCATGTGGAGTCAGCTTGGGGTACCAATATAGGCCATGTGAAGAATAAATATAGTGATCATCTATTGTTTTCTTTGGTACATCTCCACATTCTTTTAGGAAGAAAGCATGCAGTTAGAATAGAGGCAATGCCATTCAAATCACAGTCCCCTGATCATGTTAATTGGTCATGCATGTGAACACAATACATGCATTGAGCTGATCAGAAATTCTAATGAGGATATCATTTTATTTATGATCAAAGAGAGAGTTGGGTCTCAATTCCTTGCTGTGGTGGACATGTGGAAGTCTATAACTTTCAGTGACTTTATTCTTTTTATGGGGAAGGTTGTCTTCAGTAGAAGAGAGTGAAGCTGGCCGGTGCAAGGGAAGCAGAGGCAACAGTGAAGAGAAAAAGCTCAGGCAGCTTTAAGGGTCTGGTTTCAACAGCCCCAGAACCTTAGTTGCTCCTCTATTTGTCTCATGATTCAATTACATTAGCCAAGACATTCTTTGTTTTCCTGGGTTTCTTTTAATTGAGATGCTATTATTTGCACAGAACAAAATCTTAATACCATGAGAAATCTGTCTTGAGAAAAGTAAAAATCTAATATGTGTGCAATGAGTAGATGAAAACACAAGGAGAGAAAAATGCTAGAGAGGAGATTGTAACAGACTCACAAAGAGAAGCAAAAGGGAGAAGAAGCATATAGATCCCGAAAGGCAGAGATCAGCCTCACTTTCATAATTGATAACTAATAGTACCTGTTGGCAAAAGGCCCAACAATATTTTATTTTTGCAAAATCTGGAGATCAGAATACCATTATAAAGAGTTTGGGCTCAGAAAGACTCATGTTGTAATTTTAGATTTATCTCTTACTACATATACAAACTTGGGAAAGTTATTGAATTTGAATTTTTTGAATCTTTATTTTTCTCACATTCAAAATTGCAATAATAAAAGTAATTGTTCTAGCTGAGTATGAGGATTATTTACCATTGAATCTAAAAGCACTTAACATAATGCCTAATTCTCAGTAAGAGCTCAAAATTTATTATTACTATTACAATGAATGCAAAATTATCAATTTTATTTTTTGTGTTGCAAACTCTTTGGATAAATAAAAGTGGTTTTACTAACAGAACTCCATTTTTTAAAAAATCTAATTACAGTTAGTCATTTTTTTAAATGAATAGCTTTATACTAGAATTTTTTTAAGTGCTGTGGATATATAAATTCATAAATTGAAATTCACGCTTGGAGAATTCATTCATTTATTTATGTACACATTCAACAAACCAATAAACATTTATAAAATTTTGTAGGAGCTCTATTCAGTTTTGAAGTAACTAAGGAATAAATTTTAGTGGTGAATAAAAGAAAAATAAATATATAAAAATATATTTTTTACCTGAGGTGATCTTATTTAAAAGAAAATAGGAATAACACTGTATTAGTCAGGGTTCTCAAAAAAATAGAACCAATAAAATATATACATTCAACATAAACAGATTTATTTTAAGCTATTGACTTATGTGATTGTGGGAATTAGCAAGTCTGAAATCTATAGAGCAAGCTGACAGACTAGAAATTCCAGCAAAAGCTGACATTGCAATCTTGAGTCTAGCAGACTAGAAATTCAGGTTGTTTTGTTTGTTTGTTTGTTTGTTTGTTTGTTTTTTAAGGTTATATTTCCAAGACTAATCTTTTTTTGGTGGGGAGGGACCTGAGTCTTTGTTTTTAAGATCTTTAACTGATTAGAAGAGGCCCATACACATTATAGAGTGTAATCTGCTTTACTCAAAGTCCACTGATTTAAATGTTAATGACATAAAAAATACATGGTAACATTTAGACTGGTGTTTGACCAAGGAATTGGTCATGATAACATATCCAAGTTGACATAAACCATTACAAGTATTCAACTACTGAATCTCTTGTATGAGTAAATTGTTTGGCAACAATTACTCAATTTGCATATCTAAGATCTGAAATGAAATTTCAATTTCATGGTTTTTACTGAAGTTATTAAAAAGTTACCTTAACTTCCTGGGACTCAGTTTTCTTTACAATGATGATGAAAGTACCTCCAATTTATTAGAGCTGACTCTTAGGAACAAATAAATTATGTAGAAACAAATAACTTTAACATAGAAGTCATACAAAATAAAATATATTTTCAACTATTATATTATATGTGGCCTCCTTAGATAGATTTTCTAACTTATACCATCTACATATATATGCAGTTTAGTTATTATGGTTAAATTGATAACTTAGTGGCCAACAGTTATCCACGTGTTGACTATATCATACTGAGTTATACAATGGTGAAAGAAGGGTTTTAACCAGTGTAATCTTAAGAGACTAGGCTCAAAGAAGGTTCTATTAGGTAACATAGATTTGAGGATTACACATTGTCTAAGGGTCTCAAAATTTTACGTAAATAACTTCAATCCAGCATACAGCTGGGTAAAATCACCAAGGTAATGTAGCTGGAGACTGGTCAAAGTAAACTTTGACTAATTCTGCCTGATTTACTCTAAGTCTGTCTTCTTAGTAACTATTGCCTCTCCTATAAGTTTTTTTGAAACTTAGTTTTATCCATATCAATTCTACAAATAGTTCTTGAATTCTGTACCAGGAACTCATGGGTTTTAGAGACACCCAAATGAAGATGTATCAGCTCTCAATTAAATAGTATTTCATTTTAAGTATATGTATTGTCCATCGTTGGACATTTAGGTAGTTTCTGCATTTTGGCTACAATGAATAGTGCTACAATGGATAGAGTGCTAGTATCTCTTTGAGATCCCCATTTTATTTATTTGGGATATATGTCTAGAAATAGGATTGCTGGATCATATGATGTTTCTATTTTTAATATTTTGAGGAAACTCCGTACTGTTTTCCATAATGATTGTACCATTGGCGTTCTCAGTGTATAAGGGTTCTAATTTCTCTACATTCTCACAATACCTGTTGCATTCTGTTTTTTTTTTTTTTTAGTCATTCTAATATGTCTGAAGTATCTCATAATTTTAATTTGTATTTCATAATAATTAGTAATTTTGAGTATCTTTTTATATACCTGTTGGCCATTTGTATGTCCTCTTTGGACAAATGTCTATTTAAGACTTTAGTTCATTTTCTAGACCAGTTATTAGTTTGTTTTTTTTTTAATGGCTATTGAGTTGAAGGAATTCCTTATATATTTTGAAAATTAACCCTTTATAAGATATATGTTTGACAATTATTATATCCTATTCCACAGGTATCCTTTTCACTCTGTTGATTATTTACTTTGTTGTGTAGAAATTTTTTGTCTTTAATATAGTCTCATTTGTCTCTTTTTACTTTTATTGTCTGAGCTTTTTGTATTGTATCATAAAAAGTTATTGCCAAGAACAATCTCATGAAGCTTTTCTCCTTTTTTTTCTAGAAATTTTATAGTTTTGGGTCTTATGTTTTAGTTTTTAATACATTTTGTGTTGATTTTTGCATATGTTTGATAAGGTTTTAATTTAATTCTTTTGCATGGAGTTATGCAGTTTCCCAAAAGTCATTTATTGAAGAAACTATCTTTTCCTTATTGTGTAGTCTTGGCATGCCAAAGATCAGTGACCATACATGTGAGAATTTATTTCTGTTTTTTTTTTTTTTTTATTTTATTCTTTTGGCCTATATGTCTTTATGCCAATATCATACTGTTTTAGTTACTGTAGCTTTGTTCTTTCCTAAGTTTGCTTTAGCTATTCGGAGTTCTTTGAAAATGGGCGGGCACTTGTGTTCTTCTTTCATATGAATTAAAATTTTTTTTTCTATTTCTGTAAAAAATACCATTGGTTTTTTGATAGGTATTGCATTAAATTTGCAGCATGGAAATTTTAACAACTTTAAGACTTCTAATACATAAACATGTGATATCTTTGTATTAGTTAATGTCTTCTTTAATGTCTTTCATTAGTATTTTATAATTTTTAGTGTGTCAAGTTTTTTACCTCCTTTGTTCAATTTATTTCTAAATATTTTGTTCTTTTTGGTGTGTTTGTGAATGGGATTGTTTTTCTAATATTTTTTTTCAGTGGTTCACTTTTAATGTAAAGAAATGCAACTGATTTTTGTATGTTGATTTTGTATCCTGTCACTTTACTAAAATAATTTGAGTTTCAACAGTTATTTTTAATGAAGTCTTTAGGATTTTCCATATACAAGATTATTTTACTTTTTTCTTTATGATTTGGATGCCTCTTGTTTCCTTTCCTAACCGTATCCATTTTCTATTCTTGTATAAAATTTACCACAGATTTAGTGGGTTAAAACAAAATATATTTAATCTCTCACCATTTCCATGGGTGAAGATTCTAGGCACAGATTTTCTGAGTTTTCTGCTCAGTGGTCTGAGAAGGCTACAATCTAGATGTCAGTTAGGCTGTGAAATCTGAAGTTCAGGGTCCTTTGCTAAATTTATTAAGGTGTGGCAGAATATCCTTCTTTGAACAATAGGATTGAGGTCTTCATTTTCTGTTAGTTATTGGCTGGGGAACACTCTCAACTCTGAAAGACTGTGGCAATTCCCTGTCACATGGCCTCAGAGAGAGTTCACGAAAAGAGACATTTGCTTTGTTTCAGGCCAGTCTGACTTTTTTTTCCCCCAAGCCTGATTTAATTAAGTTAAACCCACCCATGATAATCTCTCCTTCAAGTCAAATGATTAATACCTTAATCAGGGGTGTGATATTCTATTATTGTCACAAATTTAGCTCACAATCAAGGGGAAAAATTATATAGGATATGTACAACAGTAGGTAGAAATCTTAGGGACCATCTAATAATTTCACCTAACATGGATTGCTACAACACTTGTCATTATTACTACTTTTCCACAAGTGTAATACTTACATACCCATAGTTCTGTAAATCTAAGATCATCAAAAGGCATTGTCATAATCATAGTCTCTATCTAATAGAATACTTTGCACATATCAGATATCTTTGTTATATATTTACCTTAGATTTTTACTATATGTTGATTATATATATATATGTGTGTGTATAAATATATATATATATACATATACATATCAATACTACTTGTACCATAGCTTTTCCTTAACCTATCCTAATTCATATAATATCATTAGTTTAAAAACTTTATTTATTGTTTTCTATTCAAGAAGTTAGGTTCTTACAGCGTGAATTCTTATGTTTTCAGTACACCAAATACCAAATTGGTGTTATTATTGTCTCCATCTTATCCTACACTGTAGCTTCATAATATATTTATCTTATACTTTATATAAAACATTAAAATAACTATTAAGCTATAAAATTTCTGCTCCTAAAATATTGTCATATAGATAAAAAGCAAATATCAATCTAATTACCAACTATCAGTTATTTATCATATAAAATAAAAGCAATATATATCTGTCAAATAATTGGAATGAATAATTAGAGCTATAGAAATTTAGAAAAATGATATATAGACTTTGCTTCTTGGCTATCGTCTATTACTTTATCAATTAGCTAACTGAGGAGATTGAAAACAAATAGGTTTTTCTGTTTATTTTGTGCTTTTTAAATTACTTTTCTATTCAGATTTCATAAAATACTGTTATAATTTCACTTTTTCTAAAGAAAAGCATTAATTTAATTGCATTTCAAACTAATTGGTATAGAATAGCATAGATAGTATCTTAATATTTTGCATTCTCTATATCTCTTTTATATTCTGCGTTACATTTATAATGTCGCATATTTTTTTTGCTAGATTTTGGAAGAGCTTTTAAAAATGATATCTATTAAATAAATATACCACTCAGTTTTTTATTATTCCTATTATTTTTCATAAAACATTTATTTAATTTTGTTAACTGTTTACTGCAATATTCTTTAGGTATACTTGTTACTTGTTTTATGTCTTCATAAGTTAAAGCTTTAATTATTTTTCTTAATCTTTCTTTTTTAAAATAAAATTTTTTGATATACTTATTTCTAATCAAGTTTTACTTTATATAATGAAATTTTACATGTAGGTTACTAAATGTTACTATATTAATTTTCTAAACATCATTAATTACGGTTTGATTTCCTCTTTTATTTTGAGTTATTTAAAATATAGTAACTTTTTTGGTAAATTTCTAGATGGGTTAAGTTATTCTATAATTTGTTAATTATTTTTAATTTTAATTTAATTTTAATTTTTTAAAAGTTTTAAGAAATCAATGTCTCATCTGACCTATTATTTGCTTTAGAATACATAATTTTTAAATGTGTGTGTCCCAGAATATGATAAAGATGAGAAATATTCATGGATATGTTTGTGTGTGTATGTGTGTGTGTGTGTGTTAGAGAGAGAGATTGAGAGAGAGAGGGAAAGGAAGAGAGAGAGAGAACCTGAACACAAGCATGAGCAGAAATAGATTTAGTAGGAAAAAATCTACAGCTCAGCTGAATATTTACTATATATAAAATTAAAATTTTAATACTTTTTAAATTATGCATTATATATTTTAGCTTTAACATATTCTGAAACTTTTAATCTTCTCAACATTATGACATAAGGGATATTAATAACTCTATTTTGTAGATGAGTAACCTATAAACCTATCCCTTTGGGATATTGTCTTTTTCCATTGCTTTTCTCTCAGAGTTCTAAGGTGCCACATTAGAAGTCTGAACATCTTGAGGTCACCATGCTGTTCGTAAGTCTAAGGTAGGTAGGGAGAGAAGCCTCAAGGCAAAGATAAAGAGAGAGATGTATGACTGGTCATAATTCAGCTGTTCCAGCTCCCAGTTGTGGGCATAGATATCATGGAGCAGAAATGAGTCATCTCTTTTCAATCTTGACTCATATAATGTGAGATATAATAATAAAATACTGATTTACATATTAAGTGTGTTAGGCAGTAGTACCTAAATAATATGGTCATTTCTTTCTCTTACTCTATCATGCTTTGGGATAACATGATTTTTGTTCAAACCACTACTAACTGCCATAAATATAAGTGCAAATGAGAAAATTAGCATAAAATATAAATACAATTGTATACACTAATTTATATATATATATAGTTTTCTTAATTTTCTAACTCTTAAATATGTATTGACCTTAATAGTTTCTTTTTAATTACTAACATTTAAATTTTATTTTATCTTTTAATTACAACCATTAATCTTATTTTTTATCCACATCAGCTATAGTATGCCCTTAGTGCCCCTTACCCCAAAATAGAATTTGGTTCCTTACTTACATGAATGACCACTTAGATAGGTATAATATTCTGGATTTGAAAATTTTTTTTCTTTTCTTTTTTTCTTTCTTTTTCTTTTTTTTTTAAAAAATAAAACTACATTTTAGTACCAGTATCTATTTGCATTTAGCGTGGAGAATTTGCTATGTAGCTAATTTGTATTCCTTTAAATGTTTTACATTTCCTACCTTGTATGTGTTTAGTGTGGTGATTTTTATAGAAAGAAAGGGGTAGATAAAGATAAAGATGTTTTCAAATATAATGAGCTTGTTTGATTTTCTGATTTAATTTTCCATAATGAATTAAATTATTAAATTTATTTGAATATTTTAATTTTTCCCTTTTCTAGCTATTTTAGTTTAGGAATACTATCATATGAATATAGAGTCATCTTTTTAATACATCTACCATAATTCTTTTCTTTTTCTCACTATCTTCTTCTATTCACTAACATTTGCTGAATCCTAGGATCAGAGGAATTTCTTGCATTTACTTTTTCCTTTATCCCTTTAATTTTCTGCAGCATAGAAACAGATGTTCACTGTATACGGCAGTTCCCAATTCATCATGTGGATCTTTCATCTCAATGTAATCTTTCTTCATGGTTCTATAAAGACCACATCTAAATTAACCCTTATTTTTTGGAACAACACCATTAATTTATACTTATGATACTGTTTTTCTTAGCTCACACTTAAGGAATAAAGTCTATACTTCACTAATAAGGGTTGGTAGCAAATTTGAGTTTAGTTTTATCAGATAGTGATACAGGTCCTGATTCAAATCTCTAAAGACATACAAAGCAAGAAAAGAAAATTTTAGAAACACCTTAGAGATTTTTGCCATGTTACAGAAGAGATGCTATGTACTGGAGAGAGTTGGGAAGAGAGTGGTCTGGAAATAGTAGAGTCAGTCTCAGCAGGCAGTTATTCCTTCTTCCCAAGTGTGTCTTTTTAGTACTTCATGTGGTAGCCAGTAGTCAGCCTCAACAGGGGCCCTGGTATTTGCCTGGAATATTTGACATCCTTAAGAGCCAATCATAGCATATCTCCTGATTTTGCCCATTAGAGATTTTTGTTCCAAGAGGGCTCTACATCTAAGCCAAAAATAAACCTTGCCAAATGCACTCTCCTTTTTTTTTTGGCCTAAAGCAACAAGAATGCTTCCCCAGTGGCATTGCCAAAGTTGAAAATTTATTCCCAGTTGCCCCATAGTTCATCTTATTGAATACAAATGGTGCTCTGCCAGGATCCGATCTGGAACACTTTCTAGATAGGAAATGAGTCATAGATTTGTTATTACTTTAATATGTTTCTTTATATTCTGAATAACAAACAATTACTTGATGCTCCTAACATTGTGCGGAAACACTCCTTAATTTCATATTGATTTGAGTTTCTCTCTATTTTTATATTCCATTCGTCATTTCCTTTATAGGAGGGAGTGGAAAAGGCTAGAGAGCAACTAGATAGAAGTTTTTGTTCAAGGTTGTCACCTCAATAAGAATATTTGTTTTTCATTTTAAACACAAATATTCTTACCAAAATATTATTTCTTCAGGAAGTGAATTAATTTTCTGTTTATAAGTTAAATAGTACAAAAATAGAAATTTACTTAAACCCTAGAAGTTTCTCTGATAGAAGTTACTTTCATTTTATTTATTTATTTATTTATTTATTTATTTATTTATTTATTTATTGTTTTTTTAGGCAAGGCAACCCTTGGTTGACCTCACAGATTGCAAGGAACTTGTCAGCTTACAATCCCTTATTTTTTAATTTTTTACACTTACAGCACCTGGTCTTCCTAGGTGGTCTCCCATCCAGGTCTGGCCCTGCTTAACTTCCCAAATCAAATGGGCTTGTTCAGGGTAGCATGGCCATAGACTGATAGAAGTTACCTTTAATTTAAATTAACAACACTCAATCATTTACATTGAAAAAAGTATTGAAAAAGTATATTGAATGTCAGGAAAGAGAATATAAGTTTTATTACTTATATTCTTCATAATTTCCAAGGACTTATTAAAGTAACAATCTCTATATGCAGAACACATTACTTATAATATGAGCAAATTAATCATTTTTTCCTATTTGGCGGAGTATAGTAATCAGTATCTATTTGGTTTCAAATGATAGAAATATAACATAAAATTTAAATTTTATGAGAGAGAGAGAGAAGAAATAATCTAACATATATAAGTGAATGACCAAGGAATTCTCTGCTTAAAGAAATCTGAATCCAGAAGATCAAAGATGGATGTGTTTATTTCTATATCTGCTGCTTTTGCTTTCAGAAGTGGTACAGCCGAGAGCTTAAAGCATCTGATAAATGTTAGCTGTCTTTAGTATAAGCATCATCAGTAACAGCAATATCATTATTAGCACATGATTCTGTGTTCACTATGAAAATGTTTTTGTGCTTGCTTGGTTGTTGTTGTTTTGTTTTGTTTTGTTTTGTTTTTGTAGTACATAACAGAATTGTTTTATTTAATTATAACATACTTATCACTTATAATGTGTCAGATAATGATTTGACCACCAGGGAACACAAAGATTCATAAGAAACTCTCTATGTCTTTAAAACCATCTTTATTTTAAAAAATTAAATAGGACTCTAATAATAACTAATTAATAAAGATGACATATATTAGAAAATTAAATAAATATTAAAGAGTACTATTCATGTAAAAACTTATTTTACTTTAAATTCATGTCATAAAAATATTGACACACTATTTCTCCTCTGTAGAGACTGTCCACAAAATAGTATATTCTGAGGCTAGTGGCTATAGAAGGATATAGGATTATAGAAGGCTAAAGAAATGCTAATATATAGCTTTTGTGTTTTTAATAGACCTCTTTTAATAGAGCGGTAAATAATAACTACCTCTAATGAAAGTTTACGTTGTGTCACCCTGTTGGCTTTTGTTGGATTAAAACTCCCTGCAGGTAACTCACCTCTATCCTGGGCCTGTGCTTGTAGTATACCCACTTATTTCCAGCTGAGCTGGAAATACCTGGTTGATTAAAATAGCAAGGCAAAAGTAAAGCAACAATTATAACTTTATTACAAACTGCAATAGTATAGCATAAACAAGAAGCCATAAAGAAAGTATCCACATTGTCAGTGCTCCATTTTTTCCCATGGAAACACACCAGGTGAGAGCGAGGGGGCAGCACAGTTGGGGGAAATCATCTCATTGCCAAGGGAGTCCTAAATAAAAGGTTCCTGCCATTCTGTGAACTCTCAGGAGCTGGAAGCAGGGAGGAGGGAAGGGCAGGTTTAGAAAAGTACTGACTACTAAGTTAGTGGAGAAAAATGTCTTCAAGGCACCCCTGTCTTCTATGATGAAGTTTCAGCAGAAGCAAGTGGGGAAGGCCTCAACTGAAGGTAACCTTGCAATGGAGGCACCTGGGTTAGCAATGCAGCTATGCTCAGGTGCATGCTCAGTAAGGAGTGAGGTTGGGGTAAGGTTTTAAATGCAACTCCCTTCAGAGACTGCAATGCACTAACTGTGGACCAAATCCATTTGGGGAGGGCATTCTTACCTCATGAGGCCTGTCAGTTAAGGTCTTCGTATTTGGCCTATGGTCAAGATTGAAAAATCACACATAGGATTTTGGCCCATAGCCCAGCTCCTTATTTATTTAAGAGAGAACACTTTAAAATCTTCTTTTTCTTTGGATTTCTTTTGAATTTGACATTTTAAACCTGCTTTTGAAACTCTTTCCTGTGAATTTCACTATTTTATTTAATTAATTACTCTCTGCGCACCCTGTAACTCTTCAGGGTTTTTTATAATTATGCCTTTCACCATTGTTTTCCACTCTAAACAATTCCTTTCTCCTTTGATTTCAACCACTGTTTAGTAATTGATTACTTATAAATGTCTATTTCTTTCTCAGACTGTCCTGAATTCAGCACAAAATTTCTGCTTCTGTTTCGGCATATGCTCTAGTATGTCACACAGGAACTTACAAATTAACACATCCAAAATGAACTCATTATCTTCCCAGATAACTTTATTTCTGAATTCCTCTGTGATTGATTCATGTCATTCACCCAGGGTCTCTTCAAATTAACAACTTCAGAAACATCAATGGGTAATATTTTTGTCACCTAGCACATCCATTAGTCACCAAGTGTTGTTGAATATGTTTTATAATAATTCTTGATCCTCTACAGAACATCCCCCACTTCCTTTCTTGTCTTTTTAAAAAAATTTTTCTCTGTGAAATTTTATATTTTTATTCCAACTGATCACCTCTTCTTTTCCTTTCTACTTTAAATTCTTTCTTTCTACTGAAAACAGGGTCTTTTCAAATATATTACTCAAGTCCATTACAATCTTATAATCTTTGTATCTCTCTGATATCTACAAGGTACAATAATAGTTCTAGACTCTAATTTTCTATTCCTCTCAAATTCTCACTAACTAAACCAGCAAATTGAGCTTTTAACTTTTATTATTAAGTTTGTTATTAAGTTTTCTTTGCTACCCATATCTTTGCACAAACTCATTTTCTTGACTAAGAAATTTCTTATCCTTTTCTTCAGTTAAATTTCTATATAGTTATTAAGGTTTAATTTAAATATTACCTCCTATATTTTTTCAAGGATCATTTCATATGTGTCTAACACATAAAAAAGCTAATGCATGATTTTTCATGAAGGAATATTAATTTCAAAATAATTATGATTGATAAGGTACTAACATATTCAAAATTTTAGAAAATATAGAGATACTTTGATAAAAATTTCCTTGTAAAATATATATATACACATATAGTTAATATTGTCTTCTATTATCATATTCAAAAGCATTTATTAAGTCTACATATTTGTCTGTATAAAGTACCATATTCTGTATATAATGCTTTCAATACATTTCTTGTTCTCTAAAAAATTAAAATTTAAGACATATGATTTATCTTTAAATTAAAATAATCTGCCAAGAAAATTTCACAACTATTTATCTTAGAAAAAAATGTGTGAGAAAAAATTAATTTACTTCATAAAATATTTCAGTATGCCAAATTTCCCTACCAACATGTAATTTGCATATTTAATGAAGCATGAAGAACAGTGATACAAGTCTGCTTTTGTAAATATAAATTACATGTTTTTTCTTCACATTAAAATATAGACTATTAAAAATCTAAACTTATGTACTATAAATATAATTTAATTTTAAATATCAAAATTTTCCTCTAACCAAGTACCATTGCATATCAATGGATTTTTAAAAGCTTTTACTTAACACAGTAATAACATAAATTATTAACACAGTTAAAATTTTAAACTCATGGTAGGACCTAACCAGATTGTTCTTCATTGCTTAAAATTATGTAACAACTAATTTTTAGTATGTAAATTAGTGTCAAATGGAAAATTTCAGGATACATACAGCCTTTAAAATGTAGTAAAATGGCTCATTAAAAAAAAAACAATACTTTATGTAAATCAGCATTTCTACTTGTTTAACCAAACTCCAGGCAAACAATTTAGAATATGTAGGATGTATGCTCAGAATCTGTTAAGAATTACTAACTTAAGTTACTTCTAAATTGAAATTTAATTCTAGTTATCTTGATTGTCAACCATTTTGGAATATTAAAAAAATATATAATCTTTGGAGTATGAATACATGTGTTCATGGACAGGCTCTGCCAATTACTAATGACTTCACTAATGAGTAGGTACTTATCTGACATAACTCATGTGAATTAAATACATATATATATGTATATATATATATATGAATGAATATATATATATATATATATATATATATATATATATATATATATATATTGCTATGCTCCAGGAACAAATATTAACTATATGTAGAAAAAATTCAGTATATATGAAAATTAGTTTTTAGATAATAGTGCTGAAGAAGATTATGTATGAAGGCAAAACAGTGTATTATAAACTTTTTCTGCAGATAACATACAATCAGAGCTACTGAATTAGAAGGGAAATTGAATTTCATAGAGTTCTTGCACCTCTCAGCACCAATACATGCTAGCTCAATAAAGGGATAAATAAATACATTAATTGCAAATTAAATCAATGCTCTAACAGTAAACTGTCTTGGTAGTTTGAGATAAATTCTATTGTCAGGCAGCCCTTTCAAGCCTGATTCTAACAAAATTTTTCATACTTTTTTAAAACTATGTGCCATAATTTTTGGTAAAAAAAAAAAAGAGGATACAATGGATAGTTGTTTTCTTAGGAACCAATTAGGTGATGTACAATTTTAAAGTAATTAATGCCTGGCATATAACATTACCTCATAAATGTTAGATATTATTATTATTGCATCTTCTTCTTCATTATCATCATTAACATAGGTTAGCAAAAGGATGAAAACTTTTAATTTATAGTTCTTCAGAAAAGGATACTGCTATATCATTCCAATATGTCATCTCATTTTTATTTCAACAATAACTTTAGTTTAACAATAGTATAACCATTTCATTGATGAGAAAACTAGGTGAATTTCAGAATGTTTAAATATTCTTAACTGAGACACCAGATCAATAACAGGTGGCATCTGTGTTCAAATCCTTGACTATTTTTAATGATTATGCTCTTTTTATTTTACCTTTCTAGATTAATGTTAGAAGAAAATAGAGATTTTGGAAATGAATTTTTAAAAATAACTGGATAGAGTTAAATACTAATTACTATTACTTATACAATTTAGTAGAGCATGCATTATTTTATTTTTCTTTAAAAGATATATAACTTTAAATCGTTTTTATTCTAAATAATATATTAAAATACCTGCAATGATGTATCATTGGAGTTAGGTCATTATTTACAACACAATTTTGCTAATGTGTTTTCTTTCCAGTAGAAAATAGAGCTTTCTTCACTCATATCCCAAATTTGGCATGTTTTGTTTTGCAAATAACTGGTGTAAGGAAATCATTTTGCAAATGTGTTTTTATGGGTAGAATGTAGACATACACTCTCTGAATTGACTCATGTTTCTGGAGCAGAGCTTTTAATAAGTTCTGATATGATTCACCTTTTCAGGGCTTCAAAGACTTATTCAGAAGCACTAAAATCGTACAAAGACCAAAAGAGTGGATTCATATTAGGAACAAAGATAAACAAATGTGATTTAAACTTAAGATCAAAATAGTTTGAAGTAATTTTAGGCAAACATTCATAAAATATTTTTTAGAAAAACATAAAAGGAAAGAGTTTATTTTTTTGTCATCTCTCTAAAAGAGAAAAACCCACATATTTTAACAATGAAATCTATGGTCTATGTAATGTTAGAGTACATATTCTTTAATAATTTTAGGTATTTTCTCTTTCTGTTTCATAGTCTTTTATTAAGCACTAGTCAAATAAAATGTGGGAAATTACTTCTAACAGATCTCATTTTAGCCAACATTAAACCAATTTCAATGTTCAGACTACGGTTTGTGTAAATTCATCTCATCGTTTTCTCCATCTTCATCATGTCTAGACTGAGTCACCAGCCCACCTCACAAAACAAATGTATGCATTTCTATCTTGTCAAAAAATATATGACAATACCATGAAATTTTTTATCCTTTTCTATGTGTATTATATTATGTATTTTCTATATATATTATATTATGTATATTAAATAGTCAGCAAGTGACCATTTAATATTTAAAAAAAAATTAGAGAATATATGTAAATCATTAATTTCTCCAAACTTCTTGTCAGTGCCATGAATCTGTAACAATTTTAAAAACAATCCTTTGAAATTCTTTTCATAGTTCATATTTTGCAAAATTGCCCATATAATTCAGATCCCAGATAACATGATTTTGCTTATTTATTTAACCAGTTTAGACAAAAAACATTCCATTAATTTCAGAAAAAAAATTTATCCATTTTCTGTGTAGATCTGGACTTGAAAAGAATGGAAAATAAGAACATGAATTATATTTTTATCTTGTGAAATCTCTACCAAAAAATTAGATATTATAAAGCTAATAAAATTTGAAAATATATTAGATATGGTAATTTTTCAACATCTGTTTTTAATCTTATACTAAATATAGGGTTTTTCTGTGAGGACCTTATATGAAACAAAATACTGACAGTAGGTTTTTTAATTTGTTTTTAGAAAACTAAAAATAACCATAGGAAAATCTTTCTAAAACTACTATAGTTCTTTAAGGAGATGAGAAAAGAACTAACATGTATTGATCAATATTTTGAGACTCCTCCTTGTTTCTCTACCCCTCTCAGCTCCCATGTTCCTATGAAGTTCATGCAATTAGAAAGAGTAGTCACTTTAAAAAAATAAGTAAAGCGTGTATTTATTTGAAACAAGTAAATGAATTATAACACATTTAATTTTTTAAATAAAAAATTAATTATTTTTATGGTGACATTGATTAATGAAATCCAGTAAGTTTCAGCTATACATTGTGACCGTAAAGCATATATATATTTACATTGTTGACACATTTAATTTTAAAGTTAATAAGTGCTATAAATATTACAAAATTTAGAAAATGATATATTTTAATTGACTAACTGTCTAACAAACATTTAGAATATTTTTCTGCATGACTTTAACTGTATTCTCTTGATTACTCCTTCCAGTGACCACAAATAGAAAATACTCCTACAATTTATTCTAGCTGCATTGTTACATGAATATAAGCCAGAGCCTTATATCTGGACATGTATTATATGATATGTCATGTGGTATATAGCTCTGGGAGAACATATATAATAGAGGAAGTAATAGGTTTAAATTATTTTAAACTGTGAAAAATTCTCCTAAATCTTACATCTCATGTATAAAAGATTTGATAGAATTTTTTTTTAATAATTTGATGATAATGTTACCATTGGGGCTGTTCGGAGTTTGGTATCATCCCAACAGCTATAGTGGTTTTTTAATGCTATTAAAATTTTTTTGTTTATAAGTAATAATTTGGAAATGTTTAGCATCATAATTTATTATTGACAAAGTTATGTAATTTTTTAAATATTATTTTTAGGCAGCTAGTCAGACATGAATGACAGAGGGAGCAAAAGAATATAGGCCCAGCCTAGAGATCACTCAAAGAACATCCCAATGGTAGGAGAACTCTGGGTAGTAGAACCCTTTTGTGGCCTTTTTGTGGCCTTTTGTGTGACATTTTTGTGGCTTTTGTGACATTCTTTTGTATTAGTTATTATGATTGTTGTTACAGCACTCTGTTACAGCTCTTTACTAGGACCTTGTGCTTCCTTGGGGCATGCTTTGTCTTTTTAAAATATACTTTTAATAAACCTTTCTAAATCTCACTGACCTATGAGTCTTCACTGTGTCAATGTGAAAGAACTGAGGAAAAATGCTAACTACACTTCTGCACCACTATCCTTTTCCATGCCCTCCCACCCCTGCCACCCTGTTGGGATGACACTAAACTCCAAACAGCCCCAATGGTAACATTATCATCAAATTATTAAAAAAAATTCCATCAAACTTTTTATACATGCGATGTAAGATTTAGGAGAATTTTTCACAGTTTAAAATAATTTAAACCTATTATCGCCTCTATTATATGCATTCTCCCAGAGCTACATACCACAGGACATATTATATAATACATGTCCAGATATAAAATTCTGGCTTGTATGTGTGTAATAGTGCAGCTGAAATGAATTGTAGGAGTATTACTGGAAGCCATCTTTACACTTAAATATTTATTCATGCTTTACAATATGCAGAAATGATGAGAATCATAAAATATATCTTATTATTTCCAAACTAAATGTGTTACCAACTCAACTTCTTTGCCAGATCTTGAAAAAATGTCCATGGCCATCCTAGCACTATTAACATGGAAGGAACATATGCTCAATGAGAATTGAGGTGGAAAGAAACAGCAGTCTCTGTAAATTTTAATAAAAGTGTTTTACTGTTATAAAATTTACAAAAAATACATGAACATGTGATGCCATACAAGTTAGAGGTCTTAACATTTAAATTTTATTAGCTTTATGGTAATACTACTTTCATAATCACATTACTTTCTGTATTTCATCAGCCTGAAGTAAAGCATACTTTTGAATAGAGCAATATTCAATGTTTACATTAATACTCTGAAGCAAATGCCTTTACAGCTGAGTCATGCTGTGTTGTTATCATTTTCCCTGTCTCACACCATTTTGAATGCCTCTTTGGTTGCTTGAGTTAATATTTGTCTCATGTCTATGTTTACTTAGTTTTCTACATTTTTATTATCAATACATCACCTACATTTTCCTCCAGTCACTTAAATTTGCCCTCAGCACTTTTAAAATGCCATGTTTTTAAACAACTCTTTAAAGAAGTTATCTCTTCTGGAAAGAGCTGACCCTCTCAAATATGGAGATGTACTGCAGTACTCTAAATCTATAATCTCCTTGACTATAATCATAAAAATTCCCTTTATTTCTCTTGTGCTTTGATAATGCAAAATATAAATGGAATAAGCATTGCTAAGAAAGTAATTTAAAATAGAGTTGGGAGGCCATTAAGGAAGTGGGGCATTTGCATATCTTGTGCCTCAGTTCTCAGTTGCTATTAAGTTGCTAAACTTGTTGCTAAACTTAACTCAAGGCTGAGCCATAAAATCCTGGACCCATAAACATCCTAAAATAACTGCTGCATGGACACATGTAGACTTTACTTCCTTTCTTGTAGTTTTTGCCCCCCTCATTTGCATATTAGAATTAATCAATCCTTGTTAACCTAGCCAGTAATCCTTAATTTGCATGAAAGAATTATACTTTGTGTTTATTGCCTTTTTAAACCCTTGCCTTTCTTTGTTCTCTCTAAAGTTTGGGTTGCTCTTTGAATCTGTATCTTTCAAATTTAAATCCTTTAAGACCCCAAATAAACTTCTAATTTGTTTTACAGTCTCAGATCTTTTTATTGGTTAACAACTTCAATCTTCTGTTGGCTAGATTTCATGGTTTTGTCTTCCTTAGTTCTCGCTCCAAATTTATGTGAAATATTTCTTCCTGTACTTTCTTGACAAGTAGTATGCAAAGGTAAATATTTTAAGAACTGAATATCTACAAATCGTTTACATTGAAACTTTATATTTAATTATTAACTTACTAAATACAGGATTCTAAGCTCTTTGTAAAATTCCAGTTGGAACTTTTTTTTTTCCCTTAGAACTTTAAAAATACTGCTCTATCATATGTTGGCTTCCAATGTTGCTGAGAAACATGCGACCCTTAAACTTGTATGTAAAGTCTTCTTGGAGAAACAAAACAAAAAGAGACTTTCAGTATTTATTGAGAATTGATGATAGGGAACTGTCTTTTGCAGCCATGACTTCAGTAAAAATTGTGTCTGAGAGGATGTGATGTAGGGCACAGGAAACTTCTGAGATATGGACCAAAATTTTAGTATATCATTGTGAAATTTGAGAACACTAATGGATGAAGTGAAGAACTTACATAGAGATAGACATTAAGTTATATATAACATCAACAATCAAAATGGCTTCAAACTTCTTTATAGCCACACCGGAAGCCGGGTATTGGAAGTCCTAAGATACTGGGGCATCCTCTGAACATCCTTATGGAAGTAAGCTCTAATTGTCCATAGCAGTGATCACACAATATTATGTTGCTCTTTCTTTTTGTTTTCAGCTTCCCTGGTCCCTCTCTTACCTCCTGGGAATCGCCTCCCAAACAAGCTCCCTGCAGCCAAGTTCTTGTCTCATGCTTTTTTGCTTTCAGCACTCAGGTTGACAGAGTGCATTTATTGTGCTAGGTACTATACGACACTTTTCTTTTTTATTTATTTTTTTAAGACAAGGCAACCCTTGGTTGATCTCATAATTGCAAGGACCTTGTCAGCTTACAATCCCTTATTTTTGTATTTTTCACGCTTACAGCACGTGGTCTTCCTAGATGGTCTCCCATCCAAGTACTAACCAGGCCCTACCCTGCTTAGCTTCCAAGATCAGATGGTATTGGGTTTGCTATAAGACATTTTTAAATCAAATACTAAAGTTCTACAATTTTGCAAAATTTTCTTTAATTATTTGTTTTAAGATTTCTTATGTTGTTTTCTCTTTCTTTCTAAAATTTATTTTATTTGAATATTGAGTTTCCTGAACACATCCTTTATTATTATTTTTTAATCTATTTTTCCCAACTTCTGTATTTACAGTAATAAAAAAGAGTTCCTGTATATCTGATAGCAGAATTTAAAAATACAGCTCAATACAAGAATTAAGTCTTCCAAAATAGAGTAAAAACAAGAAGAAACAATTTCTGCTTCTGTGAATTAGTAGTTTTCCATCTTGGCTTCAATCAATGCCTAGGCTGACCTCCAGACAAATGAAATAAAAAACTTATGTGGAAGGGTGATGGTGACATCTTTATGAAAGCAAAAATTGTTTCTTCTTGTTTTTCCTCCACTTTGAAAAACTTATTTCTTGAATTAAGGCATATTTTTAAATTCTGCTATTAGATCTTTAATGTACAAGAGCTTTTTTTTATTACTGTGAATATTTCAAGTTTATAATACTCTGTTTTTATTTTATAAATGCAATATATAAAATGGCAACTCTTTGCCCATAGATGGGACTTATAAAAAGAGAGATTCATTTTCATGAAGTCAGAATGTCTTTCTTTATACCGAATAGATTCCACAGAGAAAAAAATTCCAATATTCTGTTTATAATCCACTGCTTACCTAGATTCCCATCATTTGGTGAACTAAGTAGTGTAGGGGCCACCTAAACTTCTATATATTATTAAATGTATATATGTACATATAAGTGTGTGTACATGTGTGTGCATGTGTCTACAATTTAAAAAAATTTGCTGAATATTCATGTCAACTGTACTTGAAATTGTAACCAAACAATAAAATCTGTAATTTTCTTTATCAGGCAGTGAAATCTCATTCTGTTCTTTGAGTGATTTACTCTATCATGATGTTACTCAAAGAGGAATTCATTATCTTCTTCCAATGGCCTTCGAACATACCAATTTTTGGTCATTTTGGATTATCTGTATTGAAAATTGGCAACTATTTTTATCTTTCACATTTCCTCTGAATTCAGCTTTATAGAGTGTGATAGGCTAACCAGCACACATTCTCTCACCTCTCAGTATCCAGAAAAATATAGTTTTAATTTCTTTTTTTTATCCTTATGTTTATAATTTTGTAGTGTCATTGTTCCTTTTCCTATATACTTAGTGTGATTTAGTAGCAAGCAGAGTTAAGTGGTCACACTAACAGAGCTAAATCCAGAGCATTTAAGTTAACAGCCAGTATTTTTGATTGTCCTTTGAAATAATTTCTTCGTGTTTATACAGAATGATCCAGTAACTATCTTTATTTGGTTGGCTCTTTCCTCATTAAGGTGATTTTTTTTTCATGAGTTATCTAAAGTTCGTAGGATGATATACCATGATCCTGTAGTACTTTGTGTAGATATTTTATACTTTAGTGTTATAAACCTTGACTGTGAGTTCTTCAGTGTGGGTTTATGTATACAATAGTTCTCCCTTATCCACAGTTTTGCCTTCCATGGTTTCAGTTACCTGAGGTCAACAAAAGTCCAAAAATATTAAATGGAAAATTCCAGAAACAAACAATTCAAAATTTTTAAACTACATGCAATTCTAAGTAGTGAAATAAAATCTCATACCATCCTGCTCCATCTCACCACAACATAAATCATCCCTTTAAACAACATATGCACCCTGTATATGCTTCCCCACCTGTTGGTCATTTAGTAGACTTCTTGGTTATTAGATTTACTGTAACAGTATCGTAGTGCTTGTGTTCAAGTAACCCTTATTTTACTTAAAAATGGCCCTAAAGCATAAGAGTAGTAATGCTCACAATTAGGATATGCCAAAGAGAAGCCACAATGTGCTTCCTTTAAGTAAAAAAGTGAAAGTTCTCTACTTATGACATTTTATCATCTCACATCATCACAAGAAGGATAAGTACAGCATAATAACATATTATGAGACAGAGAGACCACATTTATATAACTTTTATTACAATATATTGTGATAATTGTTCTATTTTAGTTTATATTTAGTTATCAATGTCAATTTCTTACTACGCTTAATTTATAAATTAAACTTTACCATAAGTATGTATGGTCTATACACGTTTGGGACTATCTGCAGTTTCAGGCATCCACTGAGGATCTTGGAATGCATACCCTGCAGATAGTGGGGGACTACTGGAATCTTACTATGAAAATAGCCTTTCAAAGTAAATCTGGATTTTTGATGTTATTTCTTCATTCCGCTTCCTCTTTTCAGTTAAACCCCTGTAGTATATATATATATATATATATATATATATATATATACACACACACACACACACACACACACACACACACACACACACATACACACATACATAATTGTATATGTATAATTATATATATATATATATAATTTCTAACAATATAGTATTTTGAAAACCTGTATATTTTTTTGTAATTGTACTATTTAGTATTTTTTTAAGACTTTGAAATGTAAGTATTCCTATGTTGCTTTTTGCTTGAATGTATTATGTCTGTATTTGTAGCAGAATTTTTATCTCAGTTGTCAACAGATAATTTTATTCCAACTGTGCCTTCTTACAGACACATTAAGAGCAATTCCCAGTGGTGTTTTTGGCTTGCTTAGAATTCATAATAAAAAATGTTTCAAGTTCCAGGTACCTAGGAGGTTCTCCACTCAACATGTGCATGGAAATTTGGCAATTCTTTCCTGGCTAGAAATATGAGATTGAAGGAGCTCAACTACCTAGCATATGATTTTTCCTTCACATACAATATTTTTAATTCATTGAAAATCTTAAGTCTCTGCTTTGAAATGTTAGAAATATTGAAGTGAACAGTGTTGCCCTCAGTATCACTGTTGCACCTTTTATACAAACTTTGTTTCAACACAGTAAAAAATACTCACTTGTTACATAAATGTTTGGAGAATTTGTGAAAACTGCTATCTGAACAGAACAGCCATACAGGCATCAAGATGTGAATGCAATATAAATAATTCTTGTCACAATGCTCTCTTCCCCAACTGAGAACACATGCAGTTTTCTCCCCATATGTAGAACAGCACTGGTGTTCATGTTTCCTAAACATTAGCTATCTCTAAGATCACCAATATTTGTATTTCTGGTTTGATTTTACATGATTATATTTTAATATGTAATTAAAAAAAATCTTTTAGGGACATGAAATACTTCAAAACCCATAATATACATTGTAGAAAATCTAGGAAGCTGAGTTTTTTTGTGCTATATGTTCTCATTTCTGTTCTTCAATACTTGATCTTTAATTGTGCCCTAATAATCCTGAAGAACCTTTCTTCTCAGCAAAATACCAATCTATTCATGTCTTAAATTCTTCCACTTTTATGTTGCCCCTTTCTTGACAAATTCAATACAGCAAGCAACATTATTTTATTTATTAGAATTTTAATTTCTTTCAATGATTTTTTGTAGTTTTGAGTGGACATCATACACTTCACTTGTTAAATTTAATTCTTAGTATTTATTATTTTGATATTCATAAACTGAATTGTTTTCTCAATTTTATTTTCATCATGTTCACTGTTAGTGTACTGTTATACAAATTTATTTTTTGTGTGTGTATTGACATTGCATTCTGAAAGCTTGCTGAACTAGCCTATTACAATTATTTTTAAAGGTGGTGGACATTTATTAGAATTTTCTAAATACAAGATCATGCCATTTGAAAATAAAGACAATTTTACATCATTGTTTCTAATCAACGTGTCATGTTTTCCCCTGTCTAAAACCTCTAGTAGAATGTTATAAACAAGTGCTGAGAGTAAATACTTTCTGTTCAGGAACTTCTATTTCTGATCTTATTGGGAAAAAATTCAGTTATTCATCAACAAGTATGATGTTTGCTATTTTTTTTTTTTTGTAGATGCCCTCTATCAAGTTGAATAAATTCTAATCTATTCCTATTTATGTTGATTGTCTTTATCATGAAAGAGTTTTGTGTTTTTTCAAGGTGTTTTTTTTTTTTTTTGGTCTATTGAGATTCTTGTGTTACTTATGTCCTTAAATTCTATTAATATGGTACATTACATTCATTGGTTTTTATAAGTTAAAACTTTACATCCCAGGGATAAACATGTCATGGTGCATAATCCCTTTTTATAGGTGGCTAAATTTGTTTTTCTAGTATTTTGTTGGGAAATTTTGCATCTATATATATAAGATCTATTGATCTGTAATCTTCTTTCCTTGTGATATTCTTGTCTGGCTTTGGTGTCAGAGTCATTCTGAATCATAGAATATGTTGTAAATAAATTTCAAATATGAATAAAGAAATAAAGAGTAAATAAAGTATAAATATGTGGAAAATATAAATAAATATTGACCTCATAAAATAACACTGATATTTTGTGGAATACAATACATACATAGACATTGTAACTAATAGCCCAAATATTTATCAAGAGCCAAACAGATAAATTATGTTGTACTCATACACAGAATAATATATGATAATGAAATTGAATAAATTATTGCTACACAAATATGATATTGTGATAATTAATTATTATAAAAATAATAATAAATATGAGAAGGTAGTCACTAAATTAAACATACTATATAAATTTACTTATTAAAGTGTAAAAGAGATTAATTAAACCATGGTGTTAGAAATTAGTTAGTGGTTACCTCTCAAAAGGGATGAAGAGTTAATGAGTGGGCTGGACCACATTTTGAATACCGATATGGAGCCATATAAAGAAAGCTTATTTCTTACTTCAGATGTATATGTGTTGGGAGAAGGCTTAAAGCCAGCATTTCTTTATTAAAAAATTTGTAAAACCAAAATTGGGAGACTTTGCCTAAAGAACATCAAAGTCTTCTGCAGTGATGTAAAATGTGCCATCTCTCCCACTAGACTGTGAGCATCTTACAGAATGGTAATGACTTTGAATTTTGTGTCTGAAGCATAAAGTTGATTCTCAGTAAATATTTATTTCATTAATCTTATTTTCACCCTATTGCACAAATAAAGTGATTCAAAATTCTATTTATATTACTATGATTTTATAGTATTTAAATGGCCAGCAGAGGGAAATCGTAATGTGTTACAGTACTTTTGAGAGACTATTACTCATAAGAGAAAAAGTACTTCTACCGAATTCTTACACCTTATTTGTCCTCTGGAGAGGAAAAGAATGAATTCTGCACTAGATAACCTAGGTCCAGGTTAATTGAAATTGTCCTCAGGTGCTTTGGATTTAATTTATAGCATTCTTTTACTTCTACCTTTATCCTATGAAATTTCTCACCAATGCCAAATTGTTTGGTTTGGTTTGTTATATTAATGGGATAATATTTTCTGTCCATTCAAGTGCCCACATTTCAGAAAAAAAAATAACAATTTTTCAAAGTGTATGATTGTATTAAATTTATAACATAAAATTATTTATAAAATAAAAGATCTCTGCTCAGAACACACTAAAAGATAGACTTAGTATTTGTCACCTCTAGTATGCTTATAAGCTTTTTTAAAGAAAATTGCTTCAAGAAGCATATGATCAAAATAAGAAATAGTCAAACATATGTTATGTCTTTTTAATAATTACTTAAGATGGTTATTATTGTTTTCCTTTTCACCTTCTGAACAACAACAACAACAAAACTAGTCTTTATACAAAACAAAAACAAAGGTTCACATTTTCATAACAAAGTTAAGAAAAACTAAACTGGTTAGACAAAGCTAGTATTACATTTGCCTCTATTTCATTTTGGTGTTAACAGAATGAGTGGAGTGCTTTTATATTTCAGATAAATGCTTCCATAAGAAAGAACTATCTATCTCCATTGGCCTCTTGCCTTTAGAGACCTCAGGCTTATTTTTAAATAAATTCTTAGTCAATTTGTGTTGAGCCAGGCTCTTTGGTTAAGTGGGTATGCTTTTTGAGGTAAGTAGATTGAATAATGTTTCAGTCAATTATATAAATTTTTCACATATTTTTGGAATGCTGAAGGGGTTTTCACTTTGGTTCTCAATCCAGATAAGTGACAGTGGCTACTTGGATAGTGGCTGCTTTCAATTATAAGGCTCCAGAGTAAGGAAAAAATAGACCAATGTTTTGTATATATAGACACTAGTTTACAACAGGGAAATACTCAGATATTATTATGAGATGAAAATATCAGAGAAAACATTAGTAGAATAATATAGAAGGTTAAAAAATAGATTCATATATTATAAAGACAATATATTTTTAGTGAGTAGTTTTTGAAAAATTTTAAATGTCAGTAAATCTTACACATCTTTAATGTTGCTTGATAGTTAATAACAACCATTAAAGATATTTTAGTAGTTTCATTGGTGGGACATCTTTATACCTCCCTCTTAATTTTGTCATGACTTTAAAACTACATTAAAAAATAAATTGTGTAACAAGTGTATTTGATTAGAGCATTACCTGTGTTTGTAATGATCAACATACTCTCCTTTTTTCCTATGTGTAAATTATTTTTTCAAACTCAGCTAAAATCTTAGCTTCTTTTTATGGATTTTCATAATCTCTCCCTCCAACAAACATAGGATGCAGTCTCTCTGCACTGACAACTTGATACACACTCATTTTAGGGCACTTTGAACATGCTCTCTGTTACTGTAATTATTTATGTACACATTATATATCCGCTGGCGGGAAAGAGGATTCTTGACTCTGGTTCATCTCCATACAGTATCTTCCAGAGTAAGTTGCTTGAAAAAAAAGTTCAATCAGTATTGATAAGTTGAAGATATCACTTTGTTGGAAAATACAAGTTATCAAAAGTATAGCCTTAACACAAAAGAAGATATATTACAGAGTACTCATCAAAAAAGTACCTGAAAACCACCAAGATGAAACCTTAAGATAAACTATGGACTTTGAGGGATTATGATAAGTCAATATAGGTTCATCCTAGGTAACAAGTGTGCTATTCTAGTGAGTGTTATTGATAATGTATATGTGGGGTCTGGTGTATGTGGGACATCTTTATACCTCCCTCTCAATTTTGTCATGAATTTAAAACTGTGCTAAAAAATAAAGTCTAAAAAAGTTTAAATGTTTGGGATTATAAACCAAATTTTTACTTTTAGTGGATATATTGGCATTGTGTAAATGATTTATGATTGTCAGCCCAACTTCCATATTCGTGGCCATTTTCTTTGGCAAAAATAGAAGAAAAAACAACTTGTAGAGAAGCCAAATAAGCTGGGACAAGCAAGGTTTTCTTTTTAATCTTATTTGCATAACCATGCCTTCTGACTCAAAATGCTTCTTCAGAAACACACTAAAATACCTGCTGAGAACCTATTGGTGCATTATTTTAATGCTGAGGCAAACTTCTGTTAATAAAAGATTTCACTTTTAAGTCCAATTAAGAAAAAAACTTATATGAGACAAATTACACAAATAGATAACATGAAAGGACTGCTGTCTTGTTATAGTCTCAGTCTCTTTCAAATTGCTTTGAATTTCCTTTAGAAAAAAAAATTCACTTTAATTCTGTTTCTTCTTTTCTTCCCTGAGTCATAATGTATTATCTAATTTGGAGCCATGGAAAGATTTAAGAATTCAGTTTCTTTTTCATAAATGTAAAAAAGTTTATAAGAATGAATTTATTGAGCTTTTTGCCTATATTTCATGTAAGTTGTGTCTTAAACTGGGTCCTGATAAAATAAAATGACCAAAATTTACATGCATAATGAATATTCCATATTTAACACTACATATGATGCAGATACACCATTTTTTCTCAATCTTTTGGACTTCTAGATAATATAACCAATGCAGTGGCAACACCAAGATTGGTTCTGAAAAACTCTGTGCTACAATCATGTAGCATGTGACATAGTTAAAATATTTTAATGTTAAAACATTGAAAATTCAAAAAACAGTGGCTTATAACAGTATAATTTTGATGATCCACTTTTTATATAACTATTGGCATTCTATTAAGACTTAATTTTTGTATCTATTTAAAGGGGACAAGGAAAAGCTTGAAAATTATAAAAAAAAATCTAGTTTAAATTCTACATTCTTATAATTATAAAATTGATTTTAAGTAACATAATTTTTTTGTTAAATAACAGCCATTAATATTTAAGGAAATACACTTATAGAAAACTATCCAAAGTGTTCAGGACTGAGTTACGTCAGTGGTGTTACAGATGGGAGAAGGAAAGATTTTTATGTGATGATATTGAAGACTAGAAAGCTAATTAAATATGAAAATATATTGCTATCAAGAATAACTCTGGATTTTCTTTTCAGTTGATTTGAAACTTACTGTGTAAGTTTCTTCATCTAGAAAATGCAGGTGGGGATAAAAGTGGGGCAGTATCAAGAATTAGAGTTTGTATGTATAAATAATTTACCCTACTTTTGCAAGAATCAGATGAATCCTTTAGGGACATTCATTTTTCCACTTAATAAATACTGCATCCCAGACATCGTGTTATATATTGGGCTACCAAATGAGTAAGTACAATTCTTTTTTCACCAGAGAGGCCTGACCTTCTTGTCCAGGACAGGCTACCCCAGCCAGATGGAACTGGAGGGTAGGAAAGGGTATGGAAGTCAACAGAAAACAATCTTAAAAATCTTAGAGCCATTTGAAGAACCATTGGTCCTTTCTGTGTTGTGCAGGTTTATGGTGCTAAGGTGAAGTCTACTGAGTTACTTTCTTCTTTTCAGTTTATATCAGGAATCAAATGCTCGATTCCTCTTGGAAAGCAACAGAAACCTTGAACTCTTTTTTTTTTTTTAATTTTGTAATCGGGAGCAGTATATTGTTGAAATTAGATAGCTAAGGTATGATACCCAGAAAACTAGACATAAGTATGGCTAATTAGTTATTTATTGCATTAAAACAATTGCTTCGTAAAGTAGATAAAACACTAAGGGTAAACATCCCATAGCCTCTGCCTACCATTTAAAAATATTTAATTATTGCAAAAACTATGACTAGGACCAATAAAATAAATAGATTTAAAAAAGAAAGTCCAAATCATATCCATTAATTACAACTAAAGAAAAAAAAATCAAAAAGAATTCTAATATGGTACACTAAAAGATAATCTCCAAAAAGATTTTTCACCAACCACTTTTTTAAAAAAAAAATAAAATGCAAGGGATTGATATTATATGACAGATTGACATCTTTTTATTTAATGAACATTGACTTATCACTTGCCAATACAAGATTTTAAAAATAATACTTATGTTGAAACTCAACATGTAATTCTGGTGGAAAAATTAATCACTGTCCAAATAGTCCACCATAAAAATAGCAAAAACTAAAGGGGGTAAAAACAATATAAACTAAACTATTTTAATATGTAGCTTTTATGATGTGTGCAATTTTGATGAAAATATAAGTTACTAATGGACAGGAAATAAGAGATTAATAAGTATGTATTTTCCTTACTCTACTTTATCATCGCATTCAGAGTCAAAATACATCCAGAGATAGCAATGTCCTTTTTCGGAGTCCTCCCTTATTTTATTACCTGACACTTGTCTTTCTTTTATTCATTCATTTTGCAAATGAAGATATCGTCAGTTAATATTAGAACCTTCATTATAGCAGAGTTAAATTAAGGTATGCAACTGATTCAAGGCCTTCTATTTCTCTGAAAAGAATAGAAGAACATACTTTTTAACTATTCGAAATATGTGCTTCTTTTCAAATTTCTGATTACTAGATAGAAAAAGTCATGTATTTTACTTTATTTTATATTAGTTTCTGCAGTATTTTACTTTTCTGGTATTATCTACATTTGTGTCAATCTAATCAGTTAAGTTTCCAATACCCACAATTCATCTCTATGAATACTTTTAATTAAATCATATTGTTCACATATTTTTAGAATAGAGTGAAAGGTGTATTGCCTCCTTCAAATAGACTAATTCATCATTAACTTTTCTTTAATGGAGGCTCTACATAATCTTAACAAACTTCAATTGCCATAATGCCTTCAGGAAATATGTAGTTATGGGAGCTTTTTTTCCTGAAACTAAATACCCCACGCAGTTTATAAATTATGTTTCATATACCTTTGTTGCTATTCTCTTTAATGTCTACCGGTTCAATTTTTAGAAAATTATTATCATCTACCTCTCTCTTCGTGCCTTTTAAACTGAAAAAACTGAAAGTTGTCTGGACAAATGTGATAAGTAAACGTCAATTTAGCAGGCTTAACATTACAATAATTCTAAATAACAAACTCTAACCTGCAGGTAAATGGATAATAGTTTTATGGTTCCCCTATGAGAAATTTGCAATGACCATTTTTTCTCACTGCTTAAAGATATTTTCTATAATAATTTTTTTTTCTGGTTTTGTTCCAGATAATATATGTCAGAAATCTGATGAGTAAATATGTAAGGCATTGCCATATGGAAATTACTGATGTACACTGGTATAAGTACTAGTAAATTCTACATTCTTATGATAATATATAAAATAGAACAGAGCTAAAGAGTACCAGGCATTTGAACTAAAAAAAAAAAAAAAAAAATCAAGATATAGGTGTTCTGTGCTATTTCCTTGTTTATATCTTTATTTGAAAGTAACTCAAGGTGATCCAACATTATAAAAAACAAATAATATACAACAAGCATTGGATCATAAGATTAAATAATCATTATTTTTAGCATATACAATTATGAGTTAACTTATCTATACCTGGATAGGATTCTTACTGATGGAGTATAAGATTGTGAAAAAGAATCCTGAGTCATCTAAAACTAAGCATAAAGAAAATCTGCTTGCAATGATCAGTATTGATCACTAAATGTCATGTTTGATTTCAATGGTGATTCTCAGCATCTGGTAATGATAATACGTAAGTCCATGTCAATAGAGAATCACTTCTGCAAGTTGTGGTTTGAACATGGGCTTATGGATGAAGCATTTTCTCATTTACTGCTTTTTCCTCTCTCTGTCAGTCTGCAATAAATTACCCAGTAACTCTTTACAACTCACAAACTTTAGAAGTTAAATATAAATGGACTACATTTGCAATGTTTTCTTGTCACATAAATCTAGGAAGCAAATTTTTTCTTAAAAAGACACTTTAATAATAATTATAAAAAAGTTTAATTCATTTAAGAAGAAAATAGTGGTAGGATTACTTCAAGTTGTATATAAAATTATATCACATATCTTTAAATGATAATTCAATTTCTTTATTTTAAGTTAAAGTTGAGTAGATATAAAGGCATATGTCTATAATGAAACAATATAGAAACACCAATATATTTAATGGTGTTTTTTTAACACCAATATATATAATAGTGTTTTTTAAACACCATAATTATTAACTTTCTAGGTTCAGAGAAGAAAAACCATGTCTTTTTACTGTGCCTACATTAAAACATTTGTGTTTCAAATATATCTAGAATAAATTGATTTCAATATATTTAAAACACATAGACCCACTTTAATCTCCATTAAATTTGCTGACTTTTTCTCTTGCCAAATTGTGATATTTGTATATGTCTGGGCATATTCTGTTTAGTTGTTTTCTTTACTTATTTATTCCATGTATCTTATTTCAGTGGATTGAGGTTAGTAGGGTAGCTCAGCCACTGGAAATATTAAAATTTGAAGTACTCTCAAAGAAATGACAGTGGCATTAGTGGAAGTATACTAAGTTGGTTTATCACAAGATATGAAAATCATAATAAAGGGAAATCAAAGCAAACTGTATAAGAGTGTTTCCCTTTGCCCCATTTATTGCAATTTTGCTAAATTTCAATCTTTATGAAATAATTTTCTTTATATTCCAATCAATATTCATACATTATTATGTATTACATGTTTATTTTCTGATTTTTCTGTTGGGATGAAAGTTGTTTCTTTCTATTATATGCCTACATGTAACTGACAAATAAGTATTTGAAAATTAATGATAATTATTTACTAAAAACATTAGCCAAGCAGTAGGTATTGTATTTGTCTATCTTTGTTTCTATTCTCCGCCTCCAGCTTTATTGAGTTATAATTGACATATAACACATGTAAGTTTGAGGTGTGCAAAATGTTGATTTGATAGATTTATATATTGCAAAATGATTATTACCATAACATTAGCTAACATCTCCATTCCATCATATAATTACCATTTCTCTTTGAGGTAAGAACATTTAATATCTACATGATCAGCAGTTTTTAAGTATATAATATAGTATTATTAGCTATAATTGCTGTGCTGTACAGTAGATACCCAGAACTGCTTAATCTTATGACTGGACATTTATAGCCTTTAACCAGCCTTTTACCATTACTTTGCTTCTCTTTTGATTTGTGTGTGTATGTGTGTGTCTTTTAAAGTCAGAAATCTAATTTTGGTGTTTATATTTAGCATACTTGCATCATTAAAAATATATATTGAAATTACCTTTGTAGACACTTTTAGCTTTTCATTTTTTTAGTCCATAATAAGGCACCAAGAATTACAGGTAATTTGGAATGAAAATTAATATAGTCTTTGAAATTATTACATTCTTTGCACTACTTTTAAAGCTATTGTTTTACTTAAAATATAACAGTAATGGTAATACATTTTAACTTTTTAGAGTTACTATACACTGTTAAGTAATATTGGAAAAGCACCTTTACTCTTTCCCTTCCAACTCCATTATGTTTGTTTCTGCTTCAGGCAGGATTTCTGGTTCTATAATGGATAAAGGGAATAAACGACAAAGTCATATGCATCAGAGGGAGAAAGGATTGGATGAGGCAGAATTTGAGAACAACATTTTCTAAGCCAGTCTTGAGAAATTACTTTTGCCTACCTGTAAGTAGAAGGCACTCTGTAGAACTAACCTAAGAAACGGGTCACAATAGCTCTGTAAGTCCCATTGGAATTAACTATCAGAAAATGCTAAGGAAAGTCAATAGTAATTTAAGATTGTAAAACCAGTACTGTGACTTTAAAAACATTTTTAGTGTTTAGGTTCTACCGCCTATGTATTTAGACAGATTCTCTGAGGTGTGGTATAAATTTATGTTTATTTTTTAAATGGCACTTTCACTAGTGACACCATATAGACAACATATCCTTTTAACCCTACTTCAAAAGGGCAATAAAATGGCACCCCTCTGAAAATGACTATAGTGCATTGTGTATGCTGTAATCGAGTATGGTCTGTTTTTGACATTAGAAATCTCTAAAGAAAAGTGGGAACTGAACAAAGGTTTAAAAATATTCATGTGGAATATCCAAGGTCATGTTTATAGTTAGGCAGTGTTACCACAGGCAAAAAATAATCAAAACTATTTTACCTTCAGAAGTAAGTTGTCATTATTCTATTCTGTTATACTGAACCACAAAACCCAACTCAATAAATTTAAAATCAAATTAACATTTGAATAAATATGGTTGTGATTTTGGTCATGAGAGAATAAGATGGATTGCTGTGATATCTTAGTGTCTGAGCATAGATAAAAACAGATAGATAATAAATATACGATAAATATTTAAAATCGATGTACATACAAATGATGCATAGAATCAATGTATATGATCATCATACATTTATGTATGTATACATACGTATGTGTGTATAAAATCACAGGATAGTGTATGTGTAAAGGAAAGAGAAATGGATAAGAAAAAAGTTTTTTTAAAACTATCTTCTACTCTTTGTTACCATCTCTTTCCAGGTTCCTGCGATTGATCATTCTTCACTTAGAAAACATCTCTTTCAGCTTTTTAACAATGATTGACCAATGAGAAGATGTGCTCCCCTTTGATATCAATTTATTCACATTTTAAAGCATTGTTAGAAATTATTAACTCTATTGCTGTTTTGAAGTTGAGAAATTGACTAAAACAGATTTGATCATCTTTAATTTCTATACAGATGTTGAAAAAAGATTTCCCAACTACTCGGGTATTATATAGCTTTAAATTTAATATTAATGACTTTTTTGACAGTCTTCTAGAAATAAGAAGGAAATCCTCACTTTTTAATATAGTTGGTTCTTCGCTCAGTATGTTTATATTTCCTTATACCTGAATATAAACTCCATAAGAGCAGTAAGAACAAAGATCACATATATTGCTTATATTTATATGCTTAAATAACTTATATAAATTTTAAATTATTTTAACCATGTAATTCATTTAAGGCCATATACACATACATGAAATATAGTACATGAAGTGTGCATAGTGAACATGGTTTGTAAGATTTAGGAATCTTATGAATATTAGTGATTAACTATCTAGGACTGATATTTTTAAAATGAAAGTGTAATCTAAACTTGCAATATATGTTAGAGGTTCATTAGGTAGAGGTTTGGGGAGGATAAATCAGAGAGAAAATAGAACTTATAGAAAGGCATACACAAAAGGAGATTATGTGATGTGTTTCAGCTTGGATGTCATAGTGTGGCTGCAGCTCAAGGTACATAAAACAAAAGATAAAGAGATGTGGAGGTATGACAGAAGCAAAAGAAAAAGACATTAGTTATATATGCAGTCCCAATGTTAGAGATACTTGCGTAAAATTTCAAGAAGTTTATACTTTATGCATTCAATAAGTAAGTGACTTTGGAATTACTCAAATAAGGTAGAATTAGGTATCTTTAGGATTACATCCCAAAGCAGTATTGCACATGTGAAGAATACCCAAAATTTATTTGCAGCAATGAGATTGAGAGCCTCAAAGTTAGCATACCTCTGAAGGAATCAAAAAGGCATGCTGAAACACTAAAAGGAAATGAAACTATTGACTTTTCTCTTTAATTAATGACAAAATTTACAATGGATTTACTATTTTATAATGTGTCCTTTCATGTTATTTAAAGGAATAATGTAAGCTATCTGTGTATGCTGAGCTCTAATATGTAATAATGAGTTACAAGGCAAAAATAATGCCTCTGAAAACATTTCCTAATGTTCAGTGAAACTTGTTTCTAGATAACATAGTAAGAGCAGTTTCTATAGTAACCTCTTCCAAGGAGAAATACTGAAATACAATAAAAAAAAAAAACAACACACACCCAAACACACATACACACATATATAAACACTCACACAGACATTGAATCCGATAAATAAGTTATCTTGTCAATTCAGAAGAGCTAATAAAATGAAGACTCGATTTTCTGTAAATTATTTTTGAGCAGAGTTTCTCATCAAGAATAGTTAGGTTTAGAACAGTTTAAGTACTTTTCAAATGTACTTATTTGCTAAAAAATACTATTAATGTACTTTATTTCCATTTTCTCAAGTGTTATGCATATACACATTTTCATTTTGTGCTGTCTCTCTTAATTAAGGTTGAATATGTTAAATATGATGAGCAGAAAAATATACCATAAACCGTGTTACAGTTGTTATAATGTAAGGTAGTGGAGACCAGAAGAAATACACATCTTTAACGTGGACAGTGAACACACCAAAATTGCTAAAGGTTTGCTTACCTTGATTCAGTCATCAGTCCAACTGAGGATTGCAGCTGGGAAATCAGGAGAAGGCTGAGACCTCAGTGGGACAGCCATGGAAGAATTAGGAAAACTCACCAGGAATAAAGATGCATCATTAGAGACCAAGGCTAAAATCATCTGCATCCTCATATTCCCAGTTACTAAGTATTAATATGGTAGTTGGACAGTGAAGAAGGCTCATAGGAGGAACAATGATTCATTTGAAATATGATGGTGGAGGATAATTCTATGGATGGCACCTTGGATGACCAGAAAAATGAACAAATGGGTCCTAGAGCAAATTAAACTTGAAACTTTGTTAGAGGCAAAAAACTGAAGATTTCCTACTTCTGGCACATTATAAGAAAGCAACATTCTTTGGAAAAGACAATAATACTGGGAAAAATAGAAGGGGGCAAGAAAAGAAGAAGACCAGATATGAGATGGATTGACTCCATAAAAGAAACCACAAGCGTGAGTCTGCAGGATCTAAGCCACACTGTTGGAGATGGGATATTGTGGACATCCCTCATTTGTAGGGTGTCCAGGAGTCAAAGCTGACTCAAAAACATGTAACATGCACACATCTTAGGCCAAGAAAATTGCTAAAGACTAGAAAAATAGTAACTTCTAGTTCCTGGGAAAGTATAGTGATTTTTTAATCTAGATCTATACTCTCTGTCAGTCATTGGTGCCTTTTGGAAGTCTCTTAATACATCAGAACCTATATGTGAATATTTTATAAATTCTAGAGATGACAAACAGGTGCTTTGTATAGCATATATGTATGTACTATATATATATATATATATATATATATATATATATATATATATATATATATAAAATATTAAGAGAAGAAACATTTTATTTTATGTTATATAAAGGTCATAAAAAAACTGTTCTGCATTTGGAGGCTCAAAATGTTTAGGTCAAAAGTTGGCATCAACTTTTTAACAACATGTTTAAATAGGAAAAAATACAAAAGTAGATTAGGTTCAAAATGTTGTTTTTATATTATTTTACTGTAAATTATTACTTTCAAAATTCAAAACCAATCTTTCCGTTTTACATGCAGCTAAATTTCTGATGCATTACATTGATGAAATTTTGATCTTGGTTGGGCTTTAGATATATAAAGAGTATTAAAGATGATATAACTTGATTCTTTTTAAAAGAATGGACTCTATTCCATTTCTCCAATATACTATACTTCTCAACTCCATCCAGATATTAGGAGGCTGGATGACCCTTGAATTAGATTCTATCAACTTTAGGTTGCATAGAGGTTTAGATAATTCAAATGATTGTGATTTCTAGTTCTTCACTGCAAAGTTCCCATAAAGTTTATGATATATGGTACCAGATTTCTTTTAAATTGTGCAGATATGTCTCTAATGAAACAACAATGAAACAAGAGAGTATCAGCTTTGGAAAGGACAGATTTGATCAGGAATTTTGTGTTATCACCTTTCAGCTATGCAATAATGTGGTGTTACCTATCCCAGAATGTCTTTCAAAATATTTGAAATACACTTAGTCAATTCGGCAGACATTTATTAACAATTAAGCTGAAGAAAGATAATGTATTAAATGTAAAGGATTCAATGATAAAAATCTCATGAGCCGAATAACTTAAAATTTAGCAGGTCAAATAAGACAAATACATATAAATCTCAAATATAATAGAATAAATTACCTAACAGAAACTAAATCAAAACATTATGTGTTGATAATTGTTAGTCATTGTTTTGTTGTATATTTTTTCTTAACCACACATATAATCTTGATTTTGACCTTTAGGCATAGAAGTATATTGCTAAGTTGAGTCAACAAATAAGTAGGGTTACTAAGTGTCTCCCAAACTGAATGATATTGTGTATAGCTTAGAACAACAAATTAGAACTCAAAATTTGAATGACTAAGTATGGAAATAAGTGATAATTTTGAGGTAGGTAGTCATTTCTCATTTATTATGTTAAAATTACATTATAAAGATATAGAACATACACACTGAGAATCATATGGTTACCTCCAGGCTTGGCTAGTTTAGCTTTTTGATAACTTGTGGCTGTTGTATTTCCAATTTTCTTCTTTTCTCCTTGATAGTTTTGTAGAAGCTTCTGTTATCTTGATGTTACCTCATATTGTCCTAAGTTATGAAACGTACATATATCTAATTCACCTTAATATTTTGTCTCCTTTTTACATATTGAGTGTTTGAGAGAACAGAATTCCTAAAGATTTTACAGAGATTAATTATTTTATTTTAATAAGTAATTACAAAATAATTCCACAGGAACTGAAACCACAAAAATAATTATATTTTGCCTGAAACTCCTTATTGCAAATGCAATTACATCTTTTGATCAGCGTATTCCTTTGAAACTTGTAAAAATTATTTCACATGTCACAGTGTCCATTTACAGTTTCTCTTCATGAATTTTTTCAGTTTTGATTGAAACTTAAAAGTTCTCTTACTACTGAGAAAAAACTTCAGATTTCTTTTTGTAGACACTATTTTTTTAATTTGATTACACAAAATGGATTCATAGTGATATCTTCTCACTTCTCTTCATTCTAATATCATTCTTTCAATACCTTTAGTCATGCAAAGTCCCTTTGCAGATTCCTCATTTTTATCTCCTTCCTTGTTAACCTCTAGTAAGTATTTTAATATCTTAGATTGCCAGAGGAATAAAGATCATACTGAGTAAATAAAAAGTGGTGAGCATTAGCAACACCATGCAGTTCATGTTGGTATAATTTCAGAGGCATGGAGATGGAAAATTTGTCAGAAACAGCTTCTTATGTGTGACTCATGGATGGCTGGAATTTCTTAATGGAAGCACTTCTTTGGTTTAAGAATTCATTCATAAATTTTAAAAATAATGTATCATTTTTCTAACATACAATTGAGCTGACTTATTTTTGTGAATAATACATTTTTTGTCAAGTCATGGTAAAATTATTACTAAAAATACATGAAATATACCTACATTATATTTTGTTAGTGTATTATTCCACTAATTCCATATTAACAGTGACCATATAATTAATAATCAAATTTATACTCTTTTGAGACAGTGTGCTACAAAATTTAAATTGTATGATTTTTAAATATTTTTTTATTAATCATCAAATTGATTTATTTATGTTGGTTGCCCTACAAACAATTTTATTCAGAATACTTTAAAAAATAAATATCTTCATAAAAATCAAAATAACATACATCGGGTATAAAATATTCAAAATTTGCATATCAATAAAAGTTCATATCTAGACAAGAAACTAACATTAATTAGGAAAACAAGTCAGACTTTCACAGGCTTCAAATGATGATATATGAATATATAACGAGAATATAAAAATTTCATTACCATTATTTTTTATTAGGTAGACACAATTTAATGCCAAAATGAGATAACAGTATATAACAACTACAATGTCTAAAATTAAGAAACAAAAACAAAACAAAATCCTTATATTTCCAAATGTTGGCAAGTATATGTAATAACTAGAATTCATACATTATTGGAGAGAACCTGATAAAAGCATTAAATGGTAGAACCACTTCAAACACATTTTTATGTATTAATAAATTTTAAAGTAGGTACATGTACTTACAATTACTTATGATTATACACTTTTACTTCCAAGAATATACCCAAGATAAATAGTATATGTTAAGAAAAAAAATGCTCATGGCAGTTTCTTTCATAATGGTCCAAAACCAAAAATAATAAATGTCTATCAATAAGAGCATGAATTGAAAAATGTATAGTGTTCTCATATTATAGTAGTATTCATGAATACTATTTAGCTATCTATCATCTATATCTGTCTATCTATCTATCTATCTATCTATCTATCTATCATCATCATCATCTAATCATCTATCCTCTATGTCTACATGAATGGATTTCAAATCTATCATACCAGCAAAAGAAGCCAGACACCACAAATACACAGTATATGATCTTTTATATGAAAGTCAAGAATAGGCCAAACTATCTACAGTGATCGAAATAAAACAATTGGTTGCCTTGGGATGGGGAGGGTTTGAATGGAAAGAGGTATACCAGAACTTTCTAAGATGATAGAAATATGCTCTGTCTTAACCTCAGTAGTAATTACATGATGCATATATTTGTCAAAATTTATCAAGTAGTATGCTAACATTGTTCATATATGTATATATTTTTATATAATATCTATCATATATATATATAGCATACATCATAAAGACATCAATAATTCAAACAAATAACTAGCATTATAGAAACATTTTCATATGAATTATATGAACATTCAAAAATAAGTTGACTAGAATAATTATTTATGTATTTTAGTCAGTGTTTTGTTATATCTGTCTCTGAAATATCACTATTTTACTAAAAATGTATTTTTATAGTGTTCTTATTTTTCTTCAAATTTTTCTGTGATCTTTTTTATAGTTACATCTTATGATGTATAATTTGAAATCATCAACATTATTAACTGGCATTTCTCTATCTACAATAATTCTTTTTATTGGGAAAATATTTTCTATAGGTGCTAAGAAACCAGTAAGCAAAAAAACATATTTTAAATGGAGACTATTTTAAATTATATTTTTTGTATCAAATAAAGTAAATATTTTAGCCAGTGGTATAATGATTTTCACACAGTATTTTCGATTCCTTGAAGAGTATCCTTTTTTGAGGAGTTGGCTCAGATCCTCTTAGTAGTAGACATGAAGATGGGATTAGGAATGTAAAAAAACGTAGTGAAAGAAATATCCATGAAGATAAAACAAAGGCAGCTAGAGGAAACAAGGCCAGCCATAGGAAAGGGAAGGAAGGAGGACTGGAAAGGCAGAGATTCCAATGGCAGTATAATTCTAAGAAGGTTTCGGTCAGACTGATGGCAAATGCTTAAGCCAAGGTTTCCCTTAAGAGAAATCCAAGCTTCATCCACACTCAATATCACTAAGGTGTTCAGTCTAGTTATTCTGCTTTCTTTAAAGTACAGTCATCTAAGTAAATGGCCTTAGGTCCTTTTGGGAAAGGATTGAGAGAATAATTTCAGTATATACATGCTATCCTTCCTTCTATGAACCCAGTTAGTTTTTCAGTCAATAGATTTCACACCTAAAAATTGGCTCACATCCAGTATAAGAGTAAGAAATGGTAATTTTTTATTGTGACTCTCCTTCTCCCCTGCAACCTTCCACCTTCACCTTTATCCTGTGACCTTGTGGTTCTCCATTCTTGCCTTTTTTTATTATAAAAGCTAAGTAATGTCTTTGTTGTCTGTCTGTCTATATTGCCTCTAGGAACACATCCTCTGATGTTCTTGTTGAAATGTTAAATCCCATGTTACAAAAATGTGCTTCTAATTCAATCCAGTCTTATATTCTGGACTTCTTCATCAAAATATAAAATATAGGAACAGGCTAATTAATTATTGCAGGTTTTTTCTTTCTTCAACAGGCCCACAACATCACCAGCCAAGTTACACTGTTATTTAACCACAGTTATTGTCCTAAATTCCAAGATTTGGAGGGTGACGTCAATTTTCTTGCAAGGTACAAGGACTGCAGTGTCTTTGACAGAGCAAAAGTGCTAACCCTTTCTAGGATAAAGTAGACCACCTTAAAGTAAAGAATTCAGACAGATCATCAGAGCTAACATCCTCAGGATCATCCACCCAGAAATTCACACCAAGTGTGTCTGTTTTGCTAGAGGGCCCTTACGCAGTAAGTCTAGGATTTTAACACACTTCTGTGATTTTTATCACATGTTCAGGCTGCTGCTTAGCCATATCTATTCTTCTACTGTAGGTCATAATGGCCTTTTCATAAACAACCAAAGAGGCCCTCGACTCTCACTTAGCTTCTTCTTAATGGCCACCCCTTGTCTCATTATTCTTATGAATGAGTTCAATGCAAATGAATAGTACCAGCCAACTTGACTATTTTTGCAGGCACTCTTCCTTCACACTTTTCAATGTCCTGACTCATCATTCCTGAACTATTGATTTTATAAATCATTTACAAGGAAAAAAACGCATTAAGTAAATTGTTTTTGCTTTGTTATTATTTTGAATGATTTACCACTTTAGAAGCTATAATAATATACTCCTATTTCAATTATATTTCACTCTGTTACAAATTACAAGACTATCTATTTCAAAATAGGAGCTCTATCAAAATTTTCTTCCAGAGTTTGAGAAATTCCAAAGCAATATAAAAATTTTAAATAAATCTCAGCCTCTTGTAAATTAATTTGCTCTATTTTGGCACTTATTTTTAAGAATAAAGTTTAATATTTTCCTGTTTGGAAGCTTTTATTTACTAAATGTAATTCACTAAAAACTTCCAAAACAAACATGAAAATTTGGGAGTGTAGTATTTAAGGATTCTGATGAAAGAGTTCCAATAATTCTTGAAACAAATTTAGAATATTACTTACTTTAAAATTTGATTACCATCATAGATCACTTAGTTAATTTTACAAAGCAGTTTTTGAAGACTCAAGCTTTTCTGAAGTTTAGAAAATATCAGGCAGCTGAAAAAGAGAAAGCATATTCTAATAGATCAAATTACATTTTCTATAAAACATAAACTTTACCACAAAATTTGTAGTTCGATGATTCAATACATGTGAGTTTGTAAATTTGACAATTACAACTGCAATTTTTTTCCCACATTTGGATACAATTTTCAACTAAATGTGTCTCATAACACAGCCCAAGATAAGTTCTAGTCCATATGTTTCTTTTAAATAAACTTTTTTTAACCAAGACACTGCTTTTCCAAAATTTATATTTATTATATTTATATTACCAACAGCAAAAAAAAAAATCACCTTCAATAGTGAATGTTTTAATTGAATTTACAGTTGCATTTATATCAGTGTCAAATGTTTACTAGTAATATTTCAAAGTTTTGCTTTGATTCTTCAAATCTGAGGTAAAATTTAAACTAGGTCTTTTTTCAATCCCCTTTTATTAATTCCTCTTTTATCAATATTGATTGATATACACATACATTAGACTATTTTCTATTGTCCCAAATTTCTTAGATTTTGTTTTCACTTTTTTTTTCCTTTTGTTTCTTTTAACTCGTATTCATGCTTGATTAACATACTGGAATTTATTAATATTTTTAATGAACTTTTATTTTTTTATTTTTTGCAACTTCTAGAAAACTGACCAATTACATTACAGCAATTGTAATTTTTCATGTTTACTTGTTTGTGGAAATCCAATATGTGTGTGTGTGTGTGTGTGTGTGTGTGTGTGTGTGTTGCTCAATGAGTGTTTAATCAACTTTAGTCTAGATGTTGACTAGATATAAGTTTTTCACTTTAACACCTACATCTTTCTTACCTAAGAATATGAGAAAAGATTTTCTCATTAATCAATCTGAGTATTCAGATAGAATTTGTGTTCTAGCTAGGTATATAATCCTAAATATACTTAAATAATCTGTCAAGAGAAGAAATGGTAGTGAATAAATGTTGTGACAACTGTATTGCTTCAATGGACAGTGACTCTACATTCTAAAAAGACGCTCATAACCATTACTTTTATATCGATATCATCTGGGCCTTTGGCTCAATGACTTTTTAACAACATGAGTTGAGGCCTTTTTCTTCAATAACCACATCCCTGTGCTAGACCAGTGTGGATTGGTCTAGGAAGAATGAGTCCACCATGTTACCCAACAGAATGTCCATAGGTGAGCTTTCAGGACTGAAAGCCTTTGAAAGATAGTGAGTAGAGGGCTAAAGAAAACATCAAAATGGTTGTAATACTGAGATTTATCTAAATTGTTCGTTTTGTAAATAAATTAATGTTTATTCAAATGTGGTTCTGAATATGACAATTATAAGCATTTAAAACTATTTAAAACTATGATAGTTTTATTTTTGTCAAGGTAACTCACATTTGGAAAAAAATCAATCAATAACAACTGAGGTCACCCCTTTCTTTCACCATCAAGATAGCATTTACATAAGCCTCGTCTTTTCCCAGCTTAGAAAATCACCAGTAGGGGGAATTCAGTTCCCAAATTAAAACACCCTAATCGCTGAGGAATTGTAGAATGTGATTTACATTACAATGAAGTTATTATATTGCCTTTGTGCATCAAAATAGAAAGGGGGCTTAGAGTCAGAAAATAAACTGCATATTAAAAAATAATTGAAGTTATGTTTCATTTCACGAACAAGTTTTGTGAGCATAAATAAGAAATCAACTCTGTAATTCTAAGGTACCAAAATTGCAAAATAATCCATCAATTTATTCACTACTACATTAAAGTAATATGGCCTATAATATACATTTCAATTTCAGAAACCCTACAATTTAAAAAAGAAAAGGGCATAGAATTGAAGAAACATGGCATTGTTTTAAAGATCCAAAAAGTGCCAAAGGTCCCAGGAAAGGAAATTTATCTTTTAAAAAAATAACTATTATTATGATCATCTAGGCAAGGGATGGTTACAACAATATTCTCATTAAATCTAACATTTTATAATAAATATGTTTAGCAAGTTTTCCATGTGTCGATTGCTTTATCTTGAAATAATCTGAGACTAGCTAATTTGAAAGCTATGCTAAAGAGTAAAATAATTTTTTCTCCCTATTTCTCTCATTACTTTAGCCATTACTGAATTGGATCTACTAACACATAAATTCTTTTATTTATTTATTTATTTATTTATTTATTTATTTATTTATTTATGGTTAACTGAAAATGATCATGTGCTTAATGATTTGTATATACTGTTGTTTCATTAATTATTTCATTTATCTTAGTTCATAGATGAGGGGAATGAACCTTAGGGGATTTGAGGACTTCATTGAAAGATGAGCAGATAGTAAGTAATCACTATTTATGCTACTCAAAACTTATACTAGTTCTATTACACTCTGCTATCTTTTGCTATTATGTCTCTTTCTTCCTTAAGAATAAAATTCAGGATATCAACAGGCAGCAAATCTCTGCACTGAAGTAGCTAGGTTCATCTACTTTATACGATAGGTGATTTTGGTTGTATACAGAAGATGGTAATATATCATAATGACACGTATAATGAATGACATGATTGCAGAATGAAAAAAATTCTGTGCCAGAGATTTGAAGTGATCTATAAACGTTTAATTCCTAAAAACTTGTTGATTAAAGTAATTGTAGCAAACCATACTTTTTAATTTTAAACAAATGTGAAGTGGAAGAAAAGATGAAATGGTCAAATTACTTGAATTAAGCAAAAAATAAACTGACATTTCTAATTTTGTTTTAACATAATTGTTAAAGTATGTTAAAATGTTGTTAGATTATCTATTTAGTATCTTTCTACTAATGCTAAAGTATTTGGAAGTCATATAAATTAACATTATCAGTTTTCTTTCCTAGAGCTCTCTGTAATATACTTACACATGACTCCCACCCCCACCCTCACCTCCCAAAAGGAAAATTCCTTACAGTGCCTTTAGTTAAAGTTAACAGGCCCACCATACCAATCTATGCACTTATTCACATTCACAGTTACATAATCACCTATGTCTCTCCACTGAAAAGTTTAATTCTTCTGTGCCAATAGATTTATCTCAGTTGCACATTATTGTTTCACTGAAAGCTCATCTGCAATTTCCCTGACCACTCTGTTTTTCACCATCCACTCAATCTACATTCCTTACTTAAATCATGTCTATAAACACTAAATAGCTTTCTTTTTTAAAAAAATGCTCAGAATTCTAAAATTACTTTTTAATTCTTCTATGCCTTGTCCTTACTACTAATTACGCCATATATTTCAATCCTATAATCATTATTAAATTCAGATGTTCTTAAATGAAGTTCAATTTCTTAGTTTAAAGGGATTGTAGAATTTACAAATTCCCTTGCATGGCAATTTTTTAATATATGTATGGCAAAAACTTACCAATCATCAATTATGCCACCGAATGCCAGGGATCATCCAGTGTCCAAATTCTGTACTGCTTTCTAGGACCTCTCCTTGAACAAATTTTCTTAGTCTGGTTCTGCTACTAGCAGAGATAAAGTAAAAGGCTAAGATGCTATTATTTTATTAAGAATACCAATTTCAGAAGGCAGAATTGGGAAACAAGGGGAGTCTAACTTCCATCATTTTATGTGAGTTTTGCATCAACATATTGTCATTCTTACATAGGCCTCTTCATTTCATGACCTTTAGCATCAGTAACCTTTTCTTCACTACAGCTCAATGATCTATTTCCATGACTTTACTCTAAATTCCAGGATTGTTTAAATGATATTCAGAACTTACATCAGACTTTCAAAGAGGGTCCAAAACAAAAATTTAAAACTCCCATATTTTTTCATCTTCTCTGATTTTCAATTATCTTAATACCATATTATATCTTATATTTTATCATGAGTTCAGATCCTGAACTCTCTCTAATACTTTTAATCATCTGGCCTTACCTGATTTTACATACTTCTAACACAGACATTAAGTCTGTGATCAATAACTGTGTCTTCAATTGGTAGTTTATTTATGGTCACATGTCTTACCAACATTCAATACTGAATTAATAATTTAATTAATTCAATCCTTCAGTTGATATTTATTGATAGCCTACTCTGGGCTTAACTATAGGATACAGTGGCAACAAGGCAAATAAGAGCTTATAATTTAATGAGTATACATAATAAATATGAATAAATAAACGAATATGTGAAATATGTCCAAAGATAACACTGTATTAGATACCTGAAATAAAATGACACAGTTAAATTTATTGTTTTTGGAGAGAGCTATGCTAATCAGTCACAATCTCCTTCATCATATCAAACTGATTATCTTGTTATAGTGTTAAGAGAAATTGTGAAGTTCAGTGATTAGAGGACTTTAATAGCTGCAAGAGTCAATATCATCTGTAGATTCATGGTCACTCAGATGAAATAGTTGTTGATTGGTAAGAGGTAGGGTTGTCAAATATAATCCATCTGATTGGCTGAATTTCAAAAACAAGGAGTTGATACTGATTGGTTTGCAAAAGAATGATCACTGAGATAAGTTGTCACTGAATGATTAAATAGATTCTGATTGTTCCTTGTGACCATGGGTATAAGCAATCAGTCTTATCCTAAGTTTCTAGTAACTTTTAAATTCTAAGACAACAAAAATAACAAAGGGTGATAATGGTTTTTGGGAGACAATTATCTATTGGTTTCTCACATTTCTGCACATTTTCTAAGCACAGATATTGAAATATTTTGTATCAAACAATCTTTTCAAAACTATATAACAAGCAAACATGGGAAGTAGAAAGAGTATCTTTCTTCAGGGCAGAAGGCAGATTTTTCTGCTGTCCAAAATAATAAAGATGATGAATCCTTCTAGGCCAACATTTGAACTGATTTGACTGTGTTCTGTTAAAAAATATCAAGGTTTCCTAAAATTGGGTTTCTTTGGTTTTGTACAAACAAAAAATTTTGTACAAAATTTTGCTTGTACAAAATTTACCTGGGCACTCTACATTGCTCTCATGGAACATAAGGGGCAAGGGAAATAAATGCAAACATGAAATTCATGATGCTTGATGTACAGTAATAAAGTTTTTTGTCTCTGAGTCAGGTATCTCATATATTTTGCTAACAGGAAACTGTAGCAAACTTACTTGTTCGTTTTTAAGTAAGGTAAAAACTCAGACCATTCCTGTTTCTTGACAATGATAATACCAAATGGTCCAGGATGGGAGAATCTGTCTTCTACAGTATACAAAAAGAAGCCTTTATAAGAATGGTGAATTATGACTTGAATTTATCTTCCTCATTTCTGTTCACTATTTAAAAAAAAAGGTTAAATTTTTAATAAGAATAGAACAATTCTGATCACTAGCAAACTGCAGATTTAAATCTATGGTTTACTTCTAGTCAATTCCCTTTCTGTTTTCCTGTTGTGTTTCCTAATCCAAATATATGTATTTTTTATGAATACTTTAACAAACTTAACTCTGGACAAAAGGTAACTCAACATCTTGTAGGGGGTGATCTTCAAAATTTCAACTATATGGGGCTTTGCTTTAAGAAAAATAATATAAGTGTAGGCAAAGCGACTAGCAAGAAATCCAGTGAGGAGTGGAGGAGTGAAAAATTCTGAAGCTTAAGCTTCATTAACTTTACTGTGAATGTATGTATTTCTCCATTACAAGCCAATAAACCTTACTTTCTATCTGAATGGAAAAATAAAAATAGAAACCAACTTTTAGTTGCAAGATTTTTTAAAAGGAAAATATATTTTTTCAATTTCTATAACAAATTTTCTTTTCTTTTTATATCTTAAATCACTATGCTTTTATACATTCTCTAATAATACTGCTTGGAAACCATAAAATTCACCACAAACTACTTAATTTTTATTAAGCTTTTTAGACCTCAAACTATTTATCTTTATCAATAGTAAATGCTTTCTTTGGAAATGGAATTGGGGTCAGTTTTACCCTCAAAACTTTTTAAAGTCTAGTGTTTTTAGAGGAAGTATCTCTAAACTAAATGTGCTGATAACATGGACTATGAGAAGAAAACTGATTTTGGAATTAAAAAAATAATAAAATAAAAAGATGGTATATCAAGCTTATTCCCAAACTGTGGGAGATAAATGGCTATAAAAAAAAAGGGGGGGGGGAGGTTACCTTTAATATCTTCCCTACAGATTAAGCCTAATCTCTTTTGTTGCATCCTCTTCAATGATACCATGATACTTAGGTATTCTCATGCTTTCAAGAATATTTACACAATATTCTCTGTCTTAGAATTTTCTAATCTCATTTGTACTTATTCTTTAATGACTCAAAATTTCTACATAGCATTCTTTATCTACTTCAGTTAAGAAAAGTTATTTTTATTGTCATATTACAATGATAACCCACTGACATATAATTTTTCTCCTTCTACTAGTTTGCATTAATTATTTATTTATATGTGTAACCCTCACTTCTGACCTCATTATAGGTAGATACTGACTGTCATTTATAGCTGTGTCCTTAGTACCTTCTTCACTGCTCCTTCGTACATCATAGTTACTCAAACATCATCCACTGAGTTGATCGTGTGATACTTCTTTCATATACACTTATTTTCATGTTTGTTCACACCCCAGGCTTGAACAAAGTGAGGACAGATTACGTCATCATTTTTATGTATCTTGCACTATATATACCCTTAACTAACACCATAATGCCCATGATAATGTTTAAATTTAATTGACTTGAATAAGATGTCAGGAAATACACATATCACATTTGTAAAAATTTAATTGAAACTAATTTAATGACTTAATTAGGAATAACAAGAAAAAATTAGAAAATATGATAGTAATATTTAACCTCTGTACTATTTATCTTTATAATATGTTAACTCAGGATATTTGTAGTATTTTATGTATAGATAAATAAATGATAGCAAAATCAAATTAGAGAAAAGTGTTTTGAAAAGAATATGTTCAGCCACTTTAACGGTCACTCAAAAACTGAAATTTTCTCTTTGATTTAACTGAATACTTACTATACTGTGAAATATTATAATGCTACCAAACTGTTTTCTGTCTATGAATATATGTAAGACAAATGCATAGTGAATACATAAACTTAAGTAAGAACAAAATACATTTTTGTTTAGGATCATTGTGTGAAATTTTATTCAGAAAATTTAGATATATAATGAGAGAAATAAATTTTTATAAATATATTTCATATTATGTACATTATGATAGCTATTAAAAAGAATTAAAAGTTTTAAAATACAAAGAAATCAAATCAAATTTTATCAGATTCTCTACTTTTCCATTATAGTTTCTACCTACATGTTACTTAAAATTTAAATGCATTGTATCTCAAAATATGCAGTGATAGTGAATGTTAGTATTTATTAGACAGGAGATATTACAATGTTTTACTTATAAATAAAAATAATTACAACATGAATAGTTTTAATAAAGTAAGGTTCAAAAAATATGGCATAAATTATACAAATGAATCCTAAATTTCCCAAATTATTTAAGTTGAATTATCACCTTGAATTTTGTAAATACAAGAAATATACCCTTGGAGAGTGGTTCAACATAGTGGTGTAGAAAGATCCAGAACCCATCTCCTCCCATGGACACAACAACTCTACTACTGAATATGAAAGGTTTTCTCTGAAAAAGACCTGAAAACTATTTGTATAGCTTCTCCGCAACAAAAAATAAAAGGACCATATCAAGATGGGTAAGAGAGGCAGAGACTCGGTCTCATCAAAAACCTCAACTTCAGTGTGGCAACCCAAATGGGAGGCATCTCATAAATGCAGTAATTTTGCCTGAGGAGTGAGGGGTTTGTATTCCACATCTGGCACCCCAATCCTTGTGACCTGCACTGGAGAGATAAGCCCTCAAAACATCCAGCTTTGAAAATCAACAGGGCTTACATCCAGGAGAACCATAGGACTCTAGAGAACAGAGAATCTGCTTTTAAATGGCTTTTGCACAGATTCACTTGCCCCGGGACAGTGCAAAAGCAGCAGTTGGAAAAGTGACTAGACCATATGTGGAGATTCATTTGCTAATCTTTAAGCTTATGTAAGAGGTGTATGAGACTGTTCAGACTCCTTCTGGAGACAGAGGTGCTGCAGGTGCTATTTCTGTGTTCTCCTTCTACCTTGCTCATATTTGCCCAAGTGGGTACTTTTTTGCACTCTCCCCTAACTTCTTAGCACTAGTGGGCATGCCTACATCTGCACTGTTCCCATGGCCCCACCAAAGGCAGCCAGTTAAGTGTCTTCCCAAACTCCTGTGTCATTCCTGTGACCACATTAAAGCAGGCATATATGTACAGCTTTCACGAACACAGAGTGGCTAAATGTGACCACATCAAAACGAAAAGCTTTTGCAGGGCTAAAGAAACCATCAACAAAACAAAAAGACAACCTACTGAATGGGAGAAGATATTTGCAAATGAAACATCCAATAAAAGATTATTATCCATAATATTAAGGAACTCATATAACTCAGTAATAAAAATTAATAATAATCTAATTTAAAAATGGTCAGTTGTTTTGAATATACATTTTTCAAAAAAATACAGATGGCCAACAGACACATGAAAAGATGCTCAGTGTCACTAATCAGTAAGTAAATGCAAATCAAAACCACAATAATACATCACCTCACACTTGTTAGAACGGCTATTATCAAAAAGACAAGAAATAACAAGTGTTGGTGAGGATAGGAATAAATGAGAGCCACAGTGTGTTGTTAGTGGTAATGTACAGTGTTGTAGCATTATGGGAAACAGCACGCAGCTTTCTCAAAAAAAATTTTTTTTTCAAAAAGATTTATCCTACAATTTAATAGTTACACTTCCGGGTGTTTATTCAAAGAAAACAAAAGTCATAATTTGAAAAGATATATGCACTCTTTTGTTTATTGCAGCATTATTTACAAGATATGGAAACAACTGTGCTAGACAGATGATAGATGATAATAGATAAATATATGATAGATGATCATAAATAGATAGATAGATAGATAGATAGATAGATAGATAGATAGATAGATAGATAGATGATAGACAGACAGAGATGAGAGATAAAGATAGAAATAAAGGAAAAGACAGTGGAATATTATTCAGTAATAAAAAAAGAATGAAATTTTGTTATTTGGGACAACATGAATGGACACCGAGGATATTACACTAAGTAAAAGAAATCAGAGAAAGACAAATTGCATATAATTTATGGAATCTAAAATAAACAAACAAACAAACAGGAGAAACCAGACTCATAGATATAGGGAATAAAAGTGCCAGTGGGGAGGGAGTCTTGGGGAGTGGGTGACTTAGGTGAAGGTGATCCAAGACATAAAGTTTCAGTTATAAAATTAATGTCATTGGGACATAATACATAGATGGAGACTATAGTCTATAATATTGTATTAACTTTATATGGTGACAGATGGTAACTAGACCTATTCTGGTGATTATTTCACAATGTATATAAATGTAGAATCACTATGTGTATACCTGAAAATAATATAAAATTATACACCAATTATGCTTCAATAAAAAAAGAACTGTACCTTCAATGAACTTTACTCATCCAAACATTGCCAAGATATAAAGAAGCTGTTGAAAAGTGTTTTACTTAGTGTGACTCTTTAGATACTATAGGAAATACTGATTCTTCTATGAACATCTTTGAGATCTTCTTAAATGTTTGCAAAATTAATCATGTTCTGTGGTTTTCTTTCTAAATTGTGTTTGATGTAGTGATAAAGGAACAAATTCTCTTTATAATTATTTCCAAGCATATTCATTCTAAGTGCTGAAAGTTCTCATACTTCTGAATTTTTCTCCTTAATACCCTTATTTCCCCCTTTCCGATTTTCTTACATATTTTTATTAGAAAGCAGAAACACTTCTACTCCTGCACAAGTATATCCCTACACACTAAAATATAAATATACTGCAGGGAATTGTATTACTTTGCATTTTATTTTTGAGCTCTTGATCTATTAAGCAATCCGCTTTATTACACTACTTCATTACTTTTCTTCAATTTAGAAATGATCTTTTTTTTTTTTTTTGCCTAAGGATGACTTAATATTTTAGCCAAATAGAAGAATGAACTTGTCTGAGGTCAGATATGAATCTCATAAGAAGATATGAGATAAGAGTGGACATTAGCAAGCAGAAAATAGCACAGATGGTAATAAATACTGATGGAGTTGATGCAGTTACTGGAAGAAAAGCCACTAGTCTGAAGGAGGAAATAATCAAGTCTGCTTTCATCTTGAAATTTTGAAAAGTTTTACTCCAGAAGAGATTTTTGATTTCCAGGTAAATATAGACATAAAAGCATTCCTAATAATGAAAACAGTTTGTCAATATACACGCATAAAAGACAGGGCCTGTTGGTAGAACTCTAAACATTTAGAGCCTTACTGACCAATAGAAACATGGTATAAGCCACAAATGTAACTTTAAATTTTCTAATAATCAGATAAAATTAGAGTGAAATAGCAGGTGAAATGTATTTTCAAAATATATATTTCTAACTCAATGTATCTGAATATTATAATTTGAACATGTATAAGTATAAAAATTATTGAGTTATTTTACATTTTTTAAAATTAAGTTGTCAAAAGTTAGTCTGTGTTTTACACTTATAATGCATTTGTATCAGATTAACCATATTTCAGTTGCTCAGTAGCTCATATAGCCTGTGGCTGCTGTATTGAACAGTATAGATTTTGGCCAACTTAAAAAAATATATGTATAGAACAATGGTATAGTAAATATGGAAGACAGAAAAAACTAGACAAGTAATTATAGGTAGTATTATGGAAGTGTTATAGGCAATACTAAGAATCTTGGATTTCACTACAGAATGTACGTATAACCATTGATTATTTTAAGGCAATGATCAAGTTAGGCATGTCCAGATTTACACTTGTAAATATAAATGATCCTTATGTGGCACTATGGAAGATGGACTTGATATCGTTGGAAGACCAGGGCAGAGGGACAAGTTAGATTGTTAATATAGTGGAGAATTGAAGAAAGTTTCCAAGAATTTGTAAGAAAGAAAGAGTGGAATAAGAGATATTTGGAATGAATATATTTTTCAGTACCTACAACAAAATTAGATAAAATGGATGAAAGTGGAATGGAGGAATTAAGGGTTGATCAGGCTTATGACTAGGTGATTTGATTTGTGAAAGATGAATAAAAGTTCCTGGTTTGGACAAGCTGACTTTCACTACTCTCTGTACAGTGCTGCTAGATTAATCATCAAGTTATTCTTTTAGTTGTGTTAAAAAGAAATACTTTCGCACAAAACCTAATTTAATTAGAATCTTTTAAAAATATTATTTCACCAACATACTATAAAGTATATTAAATATTAGATTAATATTTTGACTTTTGAACAGTGTCTTTATCATTGTAATCTACAGTCAGTTATGGCTCACTTAGCTATTGTGTAATCTATAAATACAGCATACTGAGTGTTAGCAGCTCAGTGAAGAGTAATGACTCTATTGGTATATGGAGTCATAACTATTTGTCACTTCCAGAAAATAGCAACAAATTCTACAAACTGAGACTCATTTGGAAAACCAGGCACTTTGCAATTTCTATTACAAATGTTCATGGTTAATTTTGGTGTAAAATACAATACCCTTTTATATTATCTAATACATTAAAATATTTCAAGTTTTAATGGACTGCTTTTCACAGCAACTCATTTTGTCCTAAGTACTGATTCTGAGATATTCCCATTCATGTTACCATTGACCACCTATATCTCTACTCAAGGACTCACAAAACCATTACTATCAAGGAACAAATTCAACTCTGTCCTTCCTCACAAAACATTCTATATTTAAACAGTGAGGGTTCAGAGTCTTTCAAAATTCTGAAAAAATAACAATTATGTGATCTAAATGGTTTAAAACATTCTAGGTAAATACTATTAACAGATTTTTTTTGTGTGTATTAAGTATTCAATACAAAATAGTCTCAGTAATTTGAGGTACTCTTTTAAATTGATGTAAAAAAATATGATAGATAAAGGGATACCTGTTTTCCTTTATGTTCATAACAGCTGATTAATAATAAAATTCTTAAAGATTAGTACCATAAACCACTGACTAGCTAGTAAATATTCCAATGCTCCTTGAATTTTGGATGCAGAGAACAAATTCACTTAATATGCACAATCAGAAAAGTTCAAACACAACCATATATTGTTAAATATATTTTCCTAGAAAAATGATAAAGTTAATAGCATTGATTTTGGTATTTTGATGTTTAAGTTAAGAGTAATAACTCTTAAGTTTACTCCACATGTCTTTAACTCAAGACAATAAAAAATTTCTATACCATCCTGAAACACAGCTAGAAAAGTTTGGTTGTATCCTCATAGTCTCATCCTGAACACAACAAACACCATTTTTAGAAAAGAAAATATTCTCCTTGGCTATGAGTCTATTTCTTCATCGTAAATACTATTCTGGATATCAGGAAAACAAAGCTCTTTTCTTTAATTTGATGAATTTCCCATGAAACAACTATAAGACAAAGAGCTGAAGCTGATGATTCTCTCTCCTCAGGCATCTGTACTATGACTATAACAGTGTTTTTCTCTACCCAGGAATACAAAGTTTCCAAAAATTGTAGTTTATTCCAATCTACACCTATATTTCTCCAAACATTCCTGGTATATGCACAAAATATTCTGAGTGTCTATCTCTACTGAGACAATCATTTACCTTTAGTAAGAGACAGTTTAACAGTGACAAGAACATGATAAAGTAAGAGAGGTTAGATGGATTTAGAAAATAGTTTGTAATTAAAATTCAGAAGACTTGACAGTTGTCTAGAAATTTGACAGAAAAATATATAGAGCTATTTTTTCTTTGATTTTCTGAAAATTTGCAAATTATATATAAAACCAAATAGAAAGGAAAAGGAAAACTGGATGTGTACATAATATGTGTGTGTGTGGGTGTGTATATGGCCATATATATATAGATAGATAGATATATTTATAAATATGTGTGTGTGTATTTATTTATACATAGTGTGTATGTCCAAATATGCGATATAAATATATAATATATAAATATACATATATAAACATATAAATTATACATATATGCATATACATATATAAACATATGTAAAATACATACACGCATTTGGAGGATGTGGAGTAATAAACTTTCTCATAATGTTTACAGAATTATCAAATGGTACAACTACATATGGAATATTTTGGCAAATCTAACAAAATGTGTATAATCGGTCAATTCCATAGGCAGTCCTAGTACTATTCATGCAATTTTTCTGTAAGTTTGAAATCATATCAAAATAAAAAGTTTGAAAAATAAAAAAGATTAAAAAGATAGAACTAAACCATACAAATACAATCATTTGTTTTCTACTTTTCAATATTTACTACACAAAAAATTTAAATTGTGCATTTCCATTTTCCATCAGTTCTAATTCTTTAGCCTTTCATCACACTCCCATTGTGTATATCATTAGATACTCTTCCCTTCATTTATTTTCTTTTTTTCAGCTCTATTTAGGCTCTGACTGAACTCCATGAAGGAACTAAACAGTACCCTGCCTACAGCCCCAGAGCTTCTCTATTGACATTGTTTGGGTCTCAAGTCTCATGTAAAACCTAGAGATGTGATAGAATGAATGCCCTGTGGGATAAACTTTTTCTGTTGGAAGATGTGAGCACAGTTTATATAGCTTCTTGTGGACATGCTTCCACTGATCAAGCCATCAGTCACATTTAGTAATAGCCAGATAACAGCATAATGTCTTAGTCTCCTTTTTCCTCTGCTACCTACATTACAGCAAGTGCTCAATTGGACATAGTAGGTTTAAAGGTGCCTAAAGCCTCAAGAGGTGTTTGTAAAAGTTTAGGTGTGTTAAGTAGCAACAGATGAAGGGGTCGTGGGAGAGAATTTGATTTAACAATAAGAAGCAACAAATTCTCAACTTTAGTAATAGTGTTGCTAACACTTGAGATTATCTGAGAATGTGGAAATTCATGTTTATTTGTAAGCTAATTCATGTTTATTTGTAAGCTTTTCAATTTCTTAATGGTCATTATTATTTTTTTTTTAATAAACATTCTGCTACCAACATAAGAAAATCTACACATCTTATGTAGTCTGGCTTACTGTGAGCAAGTATGGCCCCAGGTTTAGATGAATGAATTATATGGAATGAACAAACTTAATGACAGCTGGAACATGCGGCAGTTGGAAAAAATTGAGAGGGGAGATCCAATGTAAATATTTGTTTCTCTTTGACTTTGTATGTATCCTTTGTACTTCTGAAAATGGCGATATTTAAACAAAGTGTGTAATATAGATTGAGTGAAAGAGAAAAAAATAGAAATAAAATTTTAGTTGTGGTTGAAAAAGTGTGCTACATAAGACCAAAACAGCATATGGGTTCAAAATATTCACTGAAGATTTGATCGTTATCTAATTATAAAAATGAAGCAAAATTGAAAATGATAACATTTTCCCCAGTGAATTTAATATATTGTCATAAATATGGAAATGTGCATTTGGCCATAATACACCTCTGTCTCCATCAATAGTAATTCAAAATTGGAATAGAAATATCCAGCCAGAAATCTGATCTTTGGATCATTGTTTAATTATAAAGAGTCTGGGTTTCTACTAAAGGAAACATGACAAATTTGAGGGCTTATCTTAGATTCTAGAGCTATGGAACAACAAAATAATTTATAAGTAGTAACAGAATGACAAAACTAAAATCTTCCACCTTCAACTCAATTTCCTACAATTGCCTAGCAGTCATATGTTACTTTGTTTTGTTATGCTGATTAGTGCATCTGGATCTATGATGAAAAAATAACTGTTGTGGTATTACTGACAATCACAAAAAATAAGTGCGTGTGGTATGTGAATATTAATTATTTAACTTGACCTCAATAAAATTCACATTAAATAAAAGTTCTGAAAACAACTGCTATATGTCCTGTGATTAACTAAAATAAACATACAGCAAATATATCTAGAAATACTTTATTATGAAAGCAATGAAATACTGAAAGCAATAAGCAACAGATATAGAATCAGATATAAGTTAGAGACTAAGAGAGTGGAAAACCTGAATACAAATACTAATGTCACTTCAGTTGGATCATTAGTTTGTTAAAAAATTCTTATTCTCATTTTTTTTCATTTCTAAAATTAAGATGATAATGTTATTTATTTAATATGTGATTGAGGTGAAATATCTCATACTAATATGAAAAGAAGCAATCAAAATGTTAACTTTTTAATATTCAAAATGAAAATACTTATCAGATATTTGGTAATAAGATCTTATAAGCTCAGCACCTCAACGTGGGAAACATACATTTGTTTTCAGTTCGGAGAAGAAAGATAATGTTTCTGAGGATATCAATTATATGATTCTGGTTGAGTAGGTGGGTGTGTAGTGTATGACAGACAGACAAGGAGAGAGGGAGGAAAGAGAGAAGGAAGAAGAGACCAAAGCTAGAGCTCATAGAATTTAGCTTCACTATTACAATTAGAATTTGAAGGACTGCCTTAATTTCACTGTTAGATATCTCCCAGACATGAAATCTTTAAGAAGAAATCAAATCTTTCTAAATGTCCATTTTTTCATGTGAGATATTTTTTCATTTTGTGTGTACTGCCCTGGGAAATGGGAGGAAGGCTGCTTGAGTAACTTGCCTGGCATGCTGGGGTTAGTGCCCGGAGCCCCCTAAGCCTTTGGGTGAGTTTGGCATGGGGGCTGGTCTAATTTCAAGTTAAAATTTTTTTCATCTGGTGCATTATAGGTGGTAATATGTTCACTGACTTAAGTGTGACCCTCGCTCAGACACACAATCAACCCAGAGGATCTTGGTCTGAATCATAAAAATGAGGAGGAAGGGTTTACAGAGCGTTGTAAGGCTGAGCTGGTACCTGTTGCTGGTGAGAATGGGCCAGTTTAAGAAGGAAGAATTCTTGCCAGGACATTATGGGAGTCTGTTTACTTTTACTGTGGTGAATGCTGTTTAACTCCACTATCTGTCCTATTTGCTAGATAGCCAACATCGTGCTGTTTTCTGGTGAGCCTCAGATGAAATAATTATGAGAAAGTATTTCATAAGAGATAATTTATATAATCTTTAAGACTTTATAATTAATCAGTTAAAGGACACAGAATAAGTTTTTTGTGTGTGAGTGTGTGTGTAAATGTGAGTGTGTGTAGGAGTGTGTGTGTGTGTGTGTGTGTGTGAGAGAGAGAGAGAGAGAGAGAGAGAGAGAGAGAGAGAGAGAGAGAGAGAGTACATCTAAGCCAAGGGGAAGTTTCACCTTCAATAGAATTTCTTAAGAAGATTATTCCTACAGAGATACAATGTGTTTAGAATCCTATTCTCGGGATACCCATTTACAAATATCTGGTTTCTCCCCATCCCCTACCCACGTTTCCTGAAAGCAACAAAAAGATTAGAGTGTGCAAGAATAAATATACTGTGGGTATTCCATTGTACAGTCTTAAGTGAGAAAATAGGAAGTATTTCTAGTGCAAGCAGTTTTTATGATTTCAACTTCTTAATAGATACTTATATTCTCATGAATATTTTACAATGTCAGTGTCTCAATGTCATCTATATTACTATTTCTTTGACATAGCATATGTCATACTCCTGCTACTCCTAGCTTCTTTCTAAAATGTCTAATGAAATATTCATTCAGTTTTACATTTTAGAAAAGATCACACTAGGTAACCTTAACATAAAATACATTGAGTTTTATAAAGTTTCTATTGTACTTCAAGAATATCCAATTAATTATGAGATAGGTCTAAGTGGGCCAGAGATCTGGGCAGCATATGTGATGGCCTTGAGGTGTCCCACACTCATTCAAGCACATAAAACAGTCTTTATAGAATAAGACCACTTATTGATACACCACTCCATCTTGGAGGCATGATGGTATAGTAAAAAAATATATAGATTTAACATTAGATAATATTAGACCTGGTATTAAATTTTATCTGACTTTATAAATAGAGTGGATTTGAGAAATTAGCTTAACTCCTCAGAAATGTCAATTTCTTCACAGGGAAAAGAGACTATGAATACTCCCTTTTCAATGTTTCTGTGTAAATTCATTCATTCTTTTAAATAACGAATATTAATTCAGTATTTACAGTTTTCCATGCTCAGAGATACAGTACATGAACATCCTGTCTTCATCATGCTTATATTCCAGTATGGAAAATTGAAAATATAAATATATAATACGCATACCAGCTATTAATGAATGCTATGAGCAAGAATTATTCGGATAACACAATAAAGAGTGACAGGAGATGCTAATCAAACAGAGTAATGAGTAAATAATTCTCAATGAGATAATGTGAATAAACTACCCAGGGTCTATTAGCTTTATTATCAGAATTTATAACCATTAAGAAAAAAACCATAGAAGAAGCCACATATTTTTAAATATCAGAGTAGCTGAAAGTGATTGATTCAGATTACTTCTCTTACTTCTCACCAAATTTAATGTTTAATGTTTCTTAATGCATTGTTAAGGAACAGTAAACAATAATAAAGATTAATAAGGAGAAGATTTTCTTTCATGCTTTTTGTTACACCATTACCAAGTACCATAATAATTTCAATGTGATCTATAAAATTTTTGTTTTGATAATTTGTTTTGATAATTATTTTAACTTAGAGAACCAATAATTTTATAAAATAATTTTAAAATTATTAATTAAATATGTAATAAAATAAAATAAGCAACAAAATAAAATAAATTAAATGTTGCTCTATCAAAATTATACAAAGATAATCTAGAAGATTTTCAAATTAAAACATAATACACGAATATTTAAGAAAATTACTAAACATTGCAGAATCTTTTGAGGAAACTATTGAATTAAGAAGTGTGGAATAAATAGTATTTCTCTACCAAAATTATACTAAGTTTTGGTGTGTGGTAATCCTTGTCTCAGTTTGTCTTCCCCAGCTACCAGCATTAAACAGGAGCCTGAGACAAGAATTCTGATGAATGTAATTTTTTTTAAAAATAGTCCCAGAGAGCATGAGCAAAGATGAAAATTTAATAATAAGCTTGTATCATTCAGCCAATTCTAAAGGAAACTGGGGCTTGGTCCACTTGAGAACTTCAAAGAGCATATCGAATGAAGAACTATCCATCTGTCAAATTTTATGTAAATTTTTATCTTTAAGTTAATATAAGCTAGTTACTTATTTTAGAACTTTGCAATGCCCCAACAGTAGTCTCCTCTTATCTGTGGGGGATATGTTCCAAGAACTCCAGCGTATGCCTGAAACCACAGAGTACTGAACCCTATGTATACACATTACATGTTTTCTTATACATACATACCTTACAATAAAGTTTAATTTATAAACCAGGCATTGTAAGAGGTTAACAACATTAAAAATAAAAAAAAAAATTATAACAGTAAAATAAGGGTTACTTTGAACACAAGCACTCTTATACCAAGACAGTCAATCTGATGACCTAGATAGCTTTTAAGGCAGAGAGCTTATACAGCATAAAAATCCTGAATAAATGAATGATTTATGCACCAGGTGGGATGGAACAGGATGGCGTGAGATTTCTTCAGAAAGACACATAATTTAAAACTTATAAATTGTTTATTTCTGAAATAAACAATTTCCATTTAATATTTTTAGGCTGGAGTTGACCTCAAATATCTGAAACTAGGGTGAGCAAAATTGTAGTTAATGGGAGACTACTGTGTAGTACAAACTAAAAAAGGTGTAAAAAAGTTTCTCTCTCAAATATTGTTGCTGTTTTATATGTTAGTTTATTACATGATGAAGTGACAAGATTCTAGAATCTTGATCGCAAGAAAAAAATCAACCAACAAGATGCAAGGTACTAGTTAACAAATTATACACACACACACACACACACACACACACACACACACATATATGTGTGTATATATATATATATACATAATATATATTTTTTAAAGTAATTGGTACACCTATACTTGAAGTACTGCTTGAGCTATAAGAAAATTAGTGTGTTCTGAAATTGACATTTCAGTCTAGTACATGGTATGACAGTTTAGCTTGACAGTATAACAATTCTCTAAATTGTTAGAAATCATACTTCTTTCTATTCCTACTTTATGGTTTGTTTGTTTTTTTGAAAATATATTAGATAAATATTGCTGTATAAGATTTATATGTTTATTTTTATTTTTAAATGTTTCTAATTATAGACTTTTTCAAGTTCTCTTATAATGATAATTAAATTATTCCAGTGAACATTTTTCTTAGTTTTTTCTATAAGCATTTCTAATTTAATACTTATAAGTAACTATAATATGCTAATAAGCATTGAGATACATATATATTTTTATAAATATAAGTGCTTTATCCTTTCATGATTTTAATAAAAATCCACACATTCATTTATGTTATTGTTATTTTTCCTTTTGTAATAAAACATTTTTTACATTTTAAATTTTAGTACACTTTTTGGAAAAGTATTGTTATAACCAGAGTTTGACAAAATTCTTAGTCCCATTTAAATCAGAGGTATATCATTTTGCTGATACATAGTAACCAATATCCCATGAGCATGATTCTTAGGGATTCTTCATCTCAGGATCTAAACTGGAGATCTCACTTGCTTTTTTAAAATTTTCTGAAAGGCAGTGATTTTTTTTTTTTTTTTTTTTTAGCTTGAAATAGTCATCTTTCATATATGGCATTTTTATCTTCAGCATTATTTTTAAAATTTTATTTATAATTAATATCATATTTTTACTAGTAAATAAATATTACCAAGGGATTATTATGAGCTAAAAGAGCTATCACTTTGGGACATTTTGTGTAGTAGGTGGAGTAATGGTGCTTATTTCACTCTGTCTTATACTATAGTTAATGACTTTTCCTACCCTGGGAGAGAATAAATCTCTCAGGAGATTATGAGTTATTTTATGGTATGGTCTGTGCTTTATTCATCCTCTCACACAGACGTCCAGAGTCAAATAGAGAATTTTGCATATAATAGGGAATTGTTTCATGGTTTTAGTTTTTTTTAATTAATCCATGAATACGTGGGTAAACAATTCTTTCATGAGAAAATAAATTAGACAATTCCACTGATAAATATTATAATAAAAATTCTAGTATATGTTTTTACAATTTTCTCAGGTGTTGAAAAGAAGATATTTATACTTCATAATTTGTAGTTAGTTTTTAGTTGATATATAGAAAATATATAAAACTATGTCTGCTGAGGAAATATAATTAAAAACGAAACCTCCCGTAACCCAGAAAACTTCTCAACAAAGGTAGTAGAGAAAGGAAACACTTTTGCTATTTAATAAGCATTAAATCAGAATGTGATCTCCGTCACAGGTGATTGAGTAAGCAAATGCAAAGACAAGATGGATTCTCATCCTTTTATGTAGCCAAGCAGGTACAACCATTGCATATATGTTTGCAAAATGAACAATGACGAGTCTTTAAGTAAAAGGACTTGATCAAGCCATTTATCATACATAGTTCATCCTAGATTCATCTGGTAATTGGTGTGACTATCTGTGTTGTTAAATTTACTTTATTCAGAGGAAAGACAAACTTCTTACATCTTTATGACAGAAAGTAGTTTTGTAACTCGGAGCAAGATATCCACTAAAAATTTTAGGTTCCTTCCGTGTAAACTAGGAAATAGGTGTATAATCTCCCTTGAGTTATTATTCTGGGTTACAAAAATTTGAAGTATGCCTTAACTATTCCAAGTTATTTTATTAATTGTAAAAACTTCAAAATCCTTATTTTATATGGGCTTATTCTATTGTCATTCTGAATGGATAAATTATATTTAAGTTTTATACAAATAAGAAAGTGTTCTGTGTTCTCTCTATACCCCAGTCCCTTTCTGTTTCAACTACAATATTCTTGTGAAGAACATATAGAATTTACCATTCAGCAAACTTTGATTCTTTTTATTACCTTCAATGAGGATGATTATTATTTATGCCAAACCTGAAGCTTACAATTCTTGAATCTGTATTCTGAATTTTTCTTTTATTTATATTATTATTCTATAAGTTTTATTCAGCTGAAAATCATAATTAAAGCTAAAAAGAAGTGCTTTATAAATATAGTTTTGATATTTCATGTACATTTACATTTCTCAGATTTTTAAGATAACAAGAATATTTATTAAGACTCACTCATCTTAAAACACTTTTTTTTTTTTATAGAATTCACAAATAAGACACACTCTTGTCCAACAAGTTTCCTTCTATGACAACATGATAGGCTCTGTGGTTAGCAAGAAGGAACAAAAATGATTCTTCTTGTCTCCAGCAAAGCAGTTTCTTCTCTCCCAAATGACACTTTTTTCCCATTGGCAGCACTAAACAAGGTTTAGAAATGTTATTGTTGTGTAAGTATCCTACATAATGATTATCGATTTGTAATTTAGTATTGATTCAGAGGAAGTTTTCAGTTCTGCCCTTTTTTACATGTTACAAACTAATATTTTTAGCAGTGGCTTCGAAAACAGAATTTCGAGTCTAAATGTTCCTTAATTGGTTAAAAATTGAGAAATTAATATTGAAGTGAAAAACAATTCTGAGAAATTCCTTTAATAATAAATACAAGCATCATCTTTTCTGAGAATCTATCCTTATCTATGATTCTAGATGAGGGACCTCTCTTGATATGTTCATCTGGAGCCATGTGTTATGCTCTATATTGGTATTTTATACACTTACCAGTTTATTCGTCTGTTTCCTCCATTTGAGTGACATGACAGCTCATGGAAAGTGGATAACAAACTCTCCAATAATTTAATATTTGAACTTAATAAATTTACAGTGAATTATATGCTGAACATTTATATAATGTTTACTCAGATGTTTATTAGTTTCAATGGAAGAAGTAATTTAATGAGGATTAAAGTTTAGAACATTCACGATTTTTATTAGGTCATTAGGAAATGACGTTTCATAGGAATGCAGAATAATAGGTATATACATTTGAATTTTTAAAATTAGAAACCTCTAAAGAGTGAGGATGCATAATCCATTCATGCAGCTGACAAATATTTATTAGACACCTTACTATTTCAGGCTCTATCCTAGATAGTAAGAAACAATGAACAGAGATTGTTCTGTCCTCACACTGCTTACATTTGAATGATTCCCAAAGAAATAAGTGTTATTTTAGGTTGAGTAGTCAGGGTGTTGCTATGATAGTGACATCTAAGAAGAGATAGAAATCAAAGAGCAAGTTGTGCAAATATCTCAGGAAAGAGTATTCCATGAGAAAACAGCGAATTCAAAGAACCTGAGATGGAAGAATGTTTTCCATATTTAAAAAAGAGTAAGGAGGCTGAAGCAGCAAGGACAGTGGGAAGACATTAGGTTAAAGATCTCAGGCTCTACACTAGGTGACATCTTACATTTGTAGGGGTGGAAAAAGTTTCTTAATGTTCTTAGGGTTCCTGGCTGGGTCTGAAAATTAAACTGAAAAAGTGATTTAACAGGGAAAAATATATGAACTTAATTGAATTTTTCCATATATACGGAAGCTTTCATAAGAGAATAGTGATCAGAGCAGAAAGTTTTGCACTTTTTAGGCAAATAAACAATAAATTTGTGAAGAATTTACATGACAAAGGTGTTTGGGTTAAGGGTAGTAAATGGTGAAGAAGTAAATGGGAAGATGGCAGTTAGTTTAACAAGGTTTGCTTGTATGGATATCTCAGCTCAAATTCCCTGTTTCTAGTGATAGAATATCTTCTTTCTCTAGGTTGTTAGGAGGGCACCTCTCACATGAAGATTTTATGACCTGTTTCAGGAAAGAAGGATAAGGGGAGGGAAGTCAGAGCAGCCTTCCTGATTCTGTCATTATCTTGAATTCCATTAGCTTAAGATAGTCAGTATGCCAATGTGCCACACTTTGGAATAGTGTGTCCTGAACTCCATCACAGACCATGTGAGCATTTGGTTTTGAATTCAAGTGTATTGTAAAGTTTATCATAGTGAATTTCAAGCAAGACTTTGATATGAGCTGACATGATTTTGAAAGTCTTTACTATTTTGTAAAACATAGACTCCTCCAAGAAATGAATCAGGGAGACCAATTAGAAGGCATTTGCCAGAGTCCATGTGGCTGGATATGATTGGTAAAAATGAAAGTGATGAGAAGACGCCAGATTATGTATGTATTGCATTGATAAAGCTGAGTAAATGTGCTGATTAATTAGATAAATATATAAATAAGTAAATTAGAACTGATGCCAGATATTTTGGCTGGAACAACTAGATAACTATTTTTACTATTTCTTGATTAGTTTCATTCTGCTCTTTCAAAGGAAGTTATAAACTTATAGCTGAAGACAAGATTTATTTACTTTAATAAATGACATAAAAATGTTGAATTTCTTACTAGGACTTTGATCTCTAGAAAGGAATTTTGTTATTATCTTTCTGTGGAAAATTATGTTATGAATCTGACTTAAAAATCTTGGCAATTTTTAATACTGTGAATTATTTTTAAAAAATTGCTGAGCTAATATTTTATAATGAAATAAACCCAGCATTATTTATCTTTAAATTTTGTGATTTATGTAATTTTTAATAAGAAATATGTTTGGTCTTTGTCTGGTATTCCTGATACATAGCTTCTAAAACTTTTGTCATTTTTTATAGAAGAACCATAGGAGCATCTTTTGTTAGAATATTTAATTTGTTTCCAATTTTTGAAATAGCTCCAGAGCATAAAGGTTAATTGAGTGTCTTTTGTTATTCATAACAAGTCTCTTTCACCCTCACCTGAATTTATGTTAATAATATAACTTTGGGATAGCCCTTAACAGGAGGGCTGGTTGCCAGGAGAAACAGCCATGTGATTAGAGGGTTGCAATTTCAGCCCCACCTCCTGAACTCCAAGGAGGGGAGAGAGGATGATGGTTGAATTCATCACTAATAGTCAATGATTTAATCAGTCATGGCTGTAGTGCAGCCTCCTTAAAAATCTAAAATGATAGAATTTGTAACTTAGCAAAGAATTTGTCAACCCACCACGACAGATAGCCAATTATGCTGACACCCAGATACAGTGAAAGAAAGTGGTGTTTATTATATAGTGTTGCACAGTGGAAAATGGGCAGCCTGAACTCCCTGATGATTTACAGATAAGGGATTTTGTAGAACATAAATGATAATTAATCATGAGTAAGGGGTTCAGTGTTGTGGGCTGTGTTGATTGCTCAATTCTTATGTAAGCTTCAGCAATCTGAATTATTCAGCTCCTGATGCCATCCTGTCCTGCTGTTATGTGCCTATGGCCAGGTGGTCTCCAACAAAAGTGAAGTCTGTGAAACAACTTTGGTTGTGTGAGTCAATGGCATTATCTGAAGAGCAGGAAGTTAAGAACAGAGCTGTACATTGCATGCTTAACAGGTTACATTCTTTTATTATCTTAAGCAAAGTATACCTCTTTAATTTGTTTAAAAGACAGGACAATAGGCTTCAGGACATGACTACATTCCAGTGCAGCTATGACTCTTAAGAAGGGCTAATTCGATAATTTTAACTAAATTTGAATATATCTATTTTATTATGATTTCCTGTTGGCTTCAGATTCTAAGATCTTCCAGGCTGATGCCCATGTGCTGGTGCTGGGATAGTAGCACACCCGGGAAAGCATACGAGTCCCATGCCTATTCCTCAACACCTTACCTTACACATCGCTTGTATATAACTGTTTCTGAAATATATCTTTTTATAATAGACAAGTAATCTAGTAAATAAAATGTTCTCCAGAGTTCTGTGAGGCTATTACATTCATCAAACCCAAGGAGGGGACTGTGGGAATCTCTGATTTACAGCCAGTCAGTCAGAAGCACAGATAACAAACCTGACTTGTGATTGGCATCAGAAGTGGAGTGGAAGAGGGAAGCAATCTTGCAAGATTGAGTTCTTATGTTATGGAGTCTAATGCTGACCTCAGGTAAATAGTGTCAGATTGAGTTTGATGCAGGACAGGGCAAAGTTCCCCAAGTGATGTGGAAACCAAGCCCTGTACTGAGAGAAGAAGAGGGTCCTTTGGCAAAGAGTGAAGAAAGAATTCAACACACATGCCAAAGTCAGGGTCAAAACGAAAGTTTATTAGAAAAGGAGTAACACTCCATAGAGTGTCCTCTCCTCTCAGAGGCAGAGAGTAAGAGGAACAGTGAGAGAATCAGTGAGAGATACAGAGTAAAGTCACTGAAAGGTACTCTGAGTGGGAATTCAGTTTACATATCATTCTTTAGTTCCCATTTCATTTGATATGGACATTCAGTGAGGAAGGGGAAGAATATGTAGCATGAAAAGGTAAGAATATGTAGAGTGAAAGGACTGCTGGCTGTTACTAGCTTTTAATCCATAGGTTCTCCATGATTTTAGCCATAGGGAATGACTCTTGGTTTTTGTTTCCTCTTCACAGGTATGAAGAATAGCTTGTTAGTAATCCAGCAGGAATCTTCTTTTGTTCTGAAGGTGTCCTCCTGGTCTGGCTGCAGGACTGATCAGCACATTGCAGTCTCTGAAAGTGGCTTGATTAACATTTTAATTCTCTTGTCTCCACCTTACATTAAGTTAAATTGTAGGACACCCAGCTGGTGTCACAGAATTGCTTGCTGGAGAAAACTCTCACAATCTAGTATCAGAAGTGTTTTGATGTGAAGCATTCTGAGTGTGAAAGAAATCATCAAGAGTGAGTGAGTAAAAGAAAACACGAGTGTTTTTTCTTTAAAAGTTTATTTCTAGGAAATTTTAATAGAACATTTATAATTTTTAACTTAAATTTTAAGCGTCATAAAAAACAAAGGAAGGAAATTAAATGTTTATAAAAAGATGCAAATGTTTGCTGATAGTCAAGTTTAATATCTATTTTTTAAATCTATCACTTGTATAAAGTCTGCTAAAATTTTAAATATTTCATAATTTTTACAAAGCATACATTATTTTTATTCAACATGTTCTACTCTAAAAGATAAAATTTAATTAATCTAAATCAAGTTGCCAAAAAAATCTAAAATTCAAATTTATAAATAATAAAAGTTTTTTTTAAATAATCAAGCTAATCTTGAAGAAGAAAAAACCTAAAGGACATATTATTAGTAGCTATCAAGACTTATTATAAAGTTACGTGATTTAAGACAGCATAGTACTGGCACAAGGAAATATACAGGGACCAAAAGAGGAAGAAAAAAAAAAGCCTAGGGACAGATGCAACATATGCTGTAACCTAATTTATGATTTATGTGATATACTGGGAGAAAGACGATCTTTTAATAAATATTTTTGTGTCTATTGGCTAGCCATATGGAAAAGAGTGAATCTTGACTTCTACCTCACAATACTCAAAAATTCATTTCAAAATATGAAGATAAAACTGTCACTACTGGGGGAAATGTGAAATCCGGCTTCACTCAAATAGCGCGGGGGAGGACGAGGAAGATAGTGGATGGTGGACGATTGCGTTGTGTGTTGCTGTTCTTTGGTTCTTCCCTGCCAAAGCAGTAAAGAATTACAGGTCAGAGACTGGGAAAAAGTAAGATTTATTGAAACTTCATTTTAGAAGGAGACAGGAAGGCTGTAGCCCTGTGGAATTTAGGAGATAAAGAGAGAAGATAGTACACCCTAAAGGGAGGGGCAGGTTTCCAGGGAAGAGTGCTGTAACTATGCAGAAATGAGAAGATATGTTTATATTTGGGCGGTGATGGGAGGGCCTAGATGATCCATATGTGAAGTCACCTTGACTGACAGTTGACTGCTATATAACTTTTTGTCTACTGTGCATGTGCTTACCTAGAATTCAGTCTGTTATAATTAGATTTATGAACTTCCAGGCATACTCATGAGATTATAATGATGGTATAATGGGCAGTACTTCCTTTACATATGTTTGTAGCTGGTTTAGGCCAGCAGCTTTTATGGCCTTTGTGCTCTAGGATTTGGGGTAATTTATAACCCTAAAAGGGAAGTATTTCTGGGAGGACCTTAAGAAAGGTCTTCAAGGGAAGTTTCTATGGTTACAGAGCTGGGCCTTCACTCCTGTTGATCATGTCTGACTAACTACCTGACAAAACCATATAGCTTTTAGAAGAAAATGTAGAGAATGTCTTTTTGACCTTAGGGTGGGTGAAGACTTTTTAAAAATAAGAATATAAAAAGCATTAAGAATAAAATAAATAATTGATAATATGGATATCATTAAAATTAAAATTAGAAGCATCTGTTCATCAAAGGATATCATTAAAGTGGAGCACAGAAAGGGAAAATGTTCTAATTAAACACATTTAACAAATTTTATTTAAAAATTCCTATGAATAAATGAGAAAAATAAAGACAACTCAATACAATAACGGACAAGACTTTTGAGTGAGCACTTCACAATGAAGGATAATCAAATGTCCTATAAAAAAAATTTTTATCTATTTTATATCAGGAAAATGTAAATTATATTACAATGTGATACTAATGCACAGACCCACAAGAATGGCTAAAAGAGAAGGATTGAATATATATTATCAATGAGAATATGGTGGGAGAGGAACAAACTTTCCACTACCTTTAAGGTGCTTTTGGTTGGTCTTGGCCAGAATGATAAGAGTAGATGATCAGTAAGATCAGTAAATAGAAGTTTGTCTCAAGGGGTTATCTTTGATAATCTCTTATTCTGGACAAGGCCCCTAATTCAAATTCTTATAGGTAGTTAAAGAAGGTGCTGAAGTTTCTCTTGAGCCTGCTGCTAAAGTTGCCTTTAGTTCAAAACAATCTACATGCAACAGAGGCACATCTTGGGGTGACACATCTGAATCCTTGCAGTGCAGAACAACCAGAATTCTCATACACTATTCATAGAAATATAATCTGGTACAATCATTTTGGAAAATTGTAAGTTCTACTTAGGATGAAAATATGCATAATCAATAATTTGCAATTTTATTTCTAGTAATAAACCCCACATGTATGAATGCTTATGAAGCCAAGATATATACAAGAATTTCATAAACTAGGAAATAGCCTAAATGTCTATCAGAAGCATACAATGAAGTATTGTACTGTAATAAGAATAAAGAAACTATGTTACATGCAATAAAATGAATCAATCTCAGAAACAAAATACTACGCAAAATAAAAACAAACAGTAAAACTTCAGTGTTAAAATTGGAATTGTGATCATTTTCGTGGGGGAGGTGGTTTCTTCTGGTGATCCTTCTCTAAATTGGAAGTGTCTAGTTTTTGTTTGGGTTATGGATACTCTGGAGGATGTGTTCATTTTGTGAATATACATTAAGCTATATAATCATGGTTTGTTTACTTTTTCAAATTTCTGTTATACTTACCACCTCCAGCACTGCTAGTATCGTCTGTGCCACCATACTCCTTACCTATTCTTTAACAAAACTACCAGTTCCTTGTTTCCCTTCCGTTCAAACTCCCTATATTATGTGTTCCACATAGCCAGAGAGATAATTTAAAACAATAAATCCCTCTAATGGTTACCCACCTAATATACATCTGAATTTTTTACTGTGGTTTCTAATTACTCTTCAATCTCAGTTACTGGTAGTTTCCTTTGCAGTTTCTCTTTCAGAAACATTTGCCTTTTTACTGTTCCACAAAAATACCAGGCACAATCAAGCTCAGGGCCTTTGCACTTGCTGCTCCCTCTAATAAAAATTATCTTGTTGGGACTGGAAATTGGTATAGCCACTATGGAAAACAGTATGGAGGTTCCTCAAAAAACTGAGAATTGATCTACCATGTGATCCAGCAATCCTTCTACTGGGTATTTATCCCAAAGACTTGAAAACCCATATCCAAAAAGATATTTGCATATCAGTGTTCATAGCAGCATTATTCACAGTGGCCAGGACAGGAAAGGAACCAAAGTGTCCCATGACAGATGATTGGCTAAAGAAGCAGTGGTACATATATACAATGAAATATTACTCAGCCATAAGAAGAGATGAAATACCGCCATTTGCGACAACATGGTTGGAACTCAAGATAATCATGCGAAGCAAAATAAGCCAGACAGAAAAAGTTGAAAATCACATGATATCACTTATATGTGAGATATAAACCTAAAAGCAACAAATGAGCAGAACAAACAAATACTCATGGACATGGACTGTAGACTAGTGGTTACCAGAGGAGTTACAGACTAGTGTTTACTAGTGGGATTGGGGAGGAGTAGGGAGGTGGACAGGGTAAAGGGGGTCAATATAGGGGGCTAGGGTGATGGGGAAGTGGGTAAATGAGATCAAATGTATGGTAGCTGAAGGAAACTGGACTTTGGGTGGTAAACACACAATTGAATATACAGATGTCAAATGATAATGTACACCTAAAAATTATATAATTGTATTAACCAATGTTATCCCAATAAACTTAATTTTAAAAAAATTATCTTGCTTTTTAAAGGTTGCATGTTCCACTCTCTCATTTTAATCAAATCTTTTCTTAAATCTTATCTTTCTAGAGAGGACTTCTCTGACTTCCTCATCTAAAACAGCACTAACATACTCTTATCCATTACCTTGCTTTATTTTTCTTTATAATATTTATGAGTACCTGATATATTTATAGTTTTATTAGTTTACCATCTCTCTCATGTATATTGGAATAAAAAAAAATTAGGCATGAGATTGTATCTTGTTCACTGTTGTATCTAGATTGCTTTCAAGAGTAACTCATATGTACCTTTTTTATATGTTTAAAAAATATGTTGACTAGATTAATAAGTATAAAATACTGTATAGAGAAATAGAATTTAGTATGGCTAAAAAAACTGATAATCATTTACTATATATGTGTGTGTAGTGTGTGGTATGTGGTGTGTCTGTGTGCACACATATGTATATCTGTCTGTCTGCTCACCTGCCTATCTATCTATCTATCTATCTATCTATCTATCTATCTATCTGTTGTTGTTTATTATGCATAGGAAGGTATTCTAAACTTTTCTAGAAATGAATGCTTTCTACCTGGTAGACACAATCAATATTTATTTGAACAAAGAAGATACGAAAAAATAATAGAGGCAAGAAAAGACACAGGAAAAAATTTTCCAGAAAACTTTTTTTCTTTGAAATGTATATATTATTCAGATCTAAAAAAAAAAAAAGGATTTATTGATATCATAAGTTTGAATTTCTATTGATATCATAACTTGAACATACACACATACACATAGGTTAACTCTCACACATACTAAGTAGTCACAGCACTTAAAGAAAATTTTAAGGATAAATAATTACTCCTAGGATCTCTAACTCAGGTCTATGGAGCCACTACTTGGATTCCTGTTCTTCAAAGATATGATAAGGGATGACGTAAATTAGTTTATAGCTTTTTATTCTTAGAAAGAATTTTGTTCTTAACTTCTAATGTTCTTTTTTTGCCCTTCAAAGAAAGATATAAGAAGACTCTAAAATATTTGAATATCTGATGGAAATAATTAGTTTTTATTATAATTTTTGATATTAAATTATTCTAGTTGCATCCATAATTTCAAAATTACTACTTTAAAACTTGAATAATAATACTACATGCCTCTGACTCCATGAAGCTTTTGTTAATTTCTCAAAGTGATAGGCCTCTGCCTAGAATTTCAGTCCATAACATTTTGTTCATATTATCATTGAGCTTATTCATTTTTATATTTTATATATCTACTATAAATTAAATGTTTATGTCCACCTAAAATTCATATGTTAAAGCCTAATCTCCAATGTGATGATATTTGGAGGTAGGGCCTTTGGAAAATAATTGTCATGAGGGGGAAGCCCTTATGAATGGAATTAGTGACTTTATGAGAAATGACATGACACAAAAGAGCTTGCTTCTGCCTCTGCCACGTGAGGCTACAGCAAGAAAAGGCCATTTGAAAACCACAAAATCAGCTGTCCCCAGACAGCAGATTTGCCAGATTCTTGATCTTGGACTTCTCAGTCTTCAGAACTGTGAGGAACAAATGTTTGTTGTTTAAGCCACCCAGTCTGTGGTGATTTGTTATAAGAATCCAAGCAGACTAACATTATGTCTTTTATCACATATTATTACATTATATTATAAGATTCTTTAAAATGTTATAATATAACATAATGCTATATAATTCCATCTTCTCTTTCCTTATTGTCTAGCAGTACATGGGGTCGGTGTTTAGCTGATATTTGTTGAAGAAACAGGTAATATATTTGCAAACATTAATTTGTATTTTATCACGGTCAAATTTCTTGTGAGTTCAATTACTTGTATTTTAAATATTTTAATTTGTATTAAGCTCATCTGTTTAACTGACCATGACTTATATATCCTAATACTATATTTCATCTTTTCTCCTTTTCACTCATTTATTTTAATTAAACTATTATACTATCATTAATCACAAAGTTTCATTAAATCTGATAACCAATACATCATAGTAATATTAATGGCTGTTAATACATAGTCATTTTACTTCATAGTTGAAGAGGAAAAATAGATTCAAAGTCATAGGCCAATAGCTACATATCAATATCTTGGTGATAGAATAAAATTTTATATGCAATTTCTATTGAAATGCTTAGTACACTGGTTAAAGTGGCTACTAAAATTGGAGAAAAATAAACATTCTTGTTGTCAATCACTGAAAAAAAAGAATGCTTTTAATAGATAGTGTAAGAAAAGAGGAAATTAACCTTTTCCTGATACTGTGAGAAATATTGATTAAAACCTAAAGGAATTTTATTATTATCAATCATTTTATGTAAAATAGGTGTTCTTCATGAACATAAATTTTACAAAACAAAATAAATATTACCAATTTGTAATAATCAATAAAATTTCTCAGTCACTAAATTCTTAATATTTAAAATGAAGATTAAAAGTAGTGCTTAATTTTCAACAAAGTACCAGAGAGAAAACTATTTTTTCTTTCTAAAACTCAAAAGTAAAAATGAAGCCTGTTCTATAGAAATAAAACAATTTTTGGAAATAAAACATATAAAAGAAGCTCAACTATCCAGAAAATGGGTTGTATTATTATTAAAATAATTAACATTTATTATTAATATTGCTTTTATATTTAGAGTTTTCATTTAATGCACGTTCTGAAGGGTTTTCAAGACATTATTAAAATGTGTAAAACATATATCACCAAATTCTGAGTTGATTTGGAGTAAATAGGGACTACTAATAGTAATTACCAATCTTGTTCTGTTATAACAGAAGTAAATTTATGATGAAATAAGTAAGGAAGACATTTTCATGCTCAAATTCTAATATGTTCAGAAAAAAATAAAACAATCAAAACATCAAGCCCAATCATTAAGATATAATATTGATTTACCTAATGTCCAGTTTCAATTTTTTTTCTAAATTACCAGTTACTAATTATTAAAAAAAACACACAAAAAAACAGTTTTCCTGGTCTTTAAATAAATTGGTGCAGCCACTATGGAAAATAATATGGAGGTTTCTCAAAAATTAATAATAGAACTACCATATGATCCAGCAATTTCACTTCTGGGTATTTTTCCAAAGAATAAAACACTAATTCAAAAATATAACAGTACCCCTATGTTCACTGCAGTATTATTTACAAAAGCTAAGATATGGAAACAACCTAAGTGTTTACCGACGGGAGAATAGATAAAGAAATGGTGATATGCTCCCTTGGTTAATTTGGTTCCTAGGTATTGTTTTTGATGCAATTGTAAATGGGATTGTTTTCTTAATTTCTCTTTCTGAAAGTTCATCTTTGGTGTATAAAAATATAACTGACTTCTGAATATTAATTTTGTACCCTGCTACTTCACTGAATTCATTAGTTCTAACAGTTTATTTTGTGTGAAATCTTTAGGGTTCTCTCCATATAGTATCATGTCATATGCAAATAATGACAGTTTTACTTCTTCCTTTCCAGTTTGGATACCTTTTATTTCTCTTTCTTGTCTAAATATTAGAAGTAGCTAGGACTTCCAATACAATGTTGAACAGAAATAGTAAAATTGGGTATCCTTGTCTTGCTCCTGACCTTAAGAAAAACTCTTTTAACCTTTCCTCATTGAGTATGATGTTAACTGTAGGTTTGTCATATATGGTCTTTCTTGTGTTGAGATATGTTCCCTCTATTCCCACTTTTTTGAACCTCTATTTGGTCACTCTTACAGTCTACATTTTCCCTTTGTGAATATACTTTTTAAGAGAGTAAACCTGCTTAACAGACTAATTTCATTTCAACTTTTATATGCTATATTGAAAAAATACATTAAAAGTCTGTGGATTTCTAAAAAAAAAAACTGGTGAGATTACACACACACACACACAGACACACACACACACACACACACACTAAAATATTCAGCCATTAAAAAATAAAATCTTGCTATTTGTGACAATATAGATGGACCTTGAGAACATTGTACTAACTGAAATAAGTCAGACAGAAAAAGATAATTTCCATATGATCTCACTTATATGTGGAATCTAAAAAAAAGAAAAAGAAAAAACAACAACAATAATAACAACAAAAACAAGCTCATGGATTAAAGAGTAGATTGGTGGTTACCTGGGAGGATGGTAGGCAGTGAGTGAAATGGGTGAAAGAAGTCAAAAGGTACAAATTTTCAGTATTAAAAAAAATGTCATGGAAATGTAATGTGTATCATATGACTATAGATAATAACATTGTATTGCATATTTGAAAGTAGCTAAGAGAGTGAACCTTGAAATTTCTCATCATAAGAAAAAAATTCTTAACTGTGTATGATGATGGATATTAACTGGGCTTATTATATTGATCATGTTGCAATATATACAAATATCAAATCATAATATTGTACACCTTAAGTTAATATAATGTTATGTTAATTATTCCTTAATGAAAAAAAAAAGCTATAAAATAAATAAGTTACCTGGCAAAGTTTATTTTAAAAGCTTAATATTATGGCTTCTTAAAGGTGCAGCTCACCTTATGTTGGCTAGTCCTAAATTTCAGGCTGATTTTTACAACAAATTTGCATTTTTATTAAAATTTCTGTCTTTCTTTGGTCGCAGCCAAGTATACAAAATTAAACTTATTGTTTTTCTCCTTTTTTTTTTTGTAGGCTATCTTCTTCTTTACTTTTCTATTCTTCATCTTTAGAATTATGAACTGTTTTGGAGAGCCACATTTTACCTAAAATACTCCCCCACACACTCCATAGATTTTAGTGTACTTTGAGTCAAAGAGCTTTTAAAGTAAAAACAATTATCTTTTCTATATTATGGTATCTACAAATCTTTTGTATTTAAGGCATATCAGCTTTAGTTGTAGAAGGTACACACACAAGCAAGCATACACATATACTCCCACACATACATATGCACACATAAACACAGGCACACACATATGCATTTACACACATGCAAACTTAGCCAGGCCAGAAAGTCGAGGATTATAATAAATTTACTATTATATTGGAAATTATCTAATTTTTACATTAATCATATAATTTAAAAGTATATACATTATATATAAATATCTAGATGTGTATATAAAACATAAAATAAATGTAGATTTTATAACGCATTTTTCAATCAAAGTATTGTTCTCCTTCAGTTTTCTTTGTAGTACTAGACAGTAATGTGCATCAGAAATTTGTGGTGCTCATTTAATTAAAATAAGGACTGCAACAATTGTTAAAGATCTTACTTTCATGAGTAAGATAGTTTCCTGAGAGAGCATTGTATCTGAGTTATATATATTGCTACTTTTATTAGGTTGGTCTTCCCTAAGGAAGTATTAGGCTACCATTTCTGTGCAATTAGCAAGGATTTCCCTCTAGATTTATGCTTTTATCAGCGTTTAGGAAGAGTTCGTTCCCAAAATTAGTATACTGCTAATGTATACCTGAACCCTAGAGAGAGGAAGTGTCGATTATAACATGGAAGAGATATTCAAACAGAACCTACTTGACTGATGGCAAACTTAGACTTCTGCCTTGCCTGCCAGAAAGCTCATAATTCAATTAAATGCTGAAATGCAATAACAAATTCAGCCTCATGTGCTGCAGATCTATTTTTCTCGTTCATGAGTTCAGATCTCATTTTTTAAAATTATTTTTTAGTTTTTTATTTCAGTAATTTTTAATATTGAATGATGTCTCAAATTAAAAATTGATCAAATATACACAATATTTTAATAACCTAAAGTGATAGCTTTTTAATTATAAAATATTTTATTTAAAAATATAAAAGTCTTTTAAATTCTTTTAGTCTTGATTTATTAAATACCAATAAGCAATATTTTGGCCTATTAACCTCTTTATGTTGATTCAGTTAAAGACTGATATTTGTGTATATTTTAATTTTAAAAAGTCATTAGTATTCCAGAAGACTAATGAAGCCTCTGGCTTCATCCTCATGATGTACAGAGCTATTAAGTAGCATCTCTCCACAATTACAACAAAAAAACAGCTTGACTAACTTCAGATTCATGACTTTTTCAAATGCATTATGGCATGTGGCCATAGGGAAATAATGGTCCTCAAATCAAAGGAGAGGCAGTACTTTCAGGGAGAGAGGAGCCAAGATCTTGCACTTTCTTGGGAATATGAAACTAGACACCAATAAAAACAGTTTAGCTAGACTAGCTGACAAACTGATGAAGGGCTGAGTGTGGACTGGAGGGATAGTGTGAAAGTTAGAGTAGTCTGTATCACCTTGCAGACCCTGTCTCCAGGAAACCTATTAGGCACTCACATAAAGGTGTAAAAGATCTGTAATAAATGTATATTATGGTGCAGACATGCAGAATGGGTCATACCCATATAGGAGTGGCAAGAAACAATGCCTAAACAGTACTTACCGTCTCTATTATGCAATTAAAGCTTTTATCTGTTATAGGACATGCAACAGCACTGATGACCTTGAACATTGGTAAACCAATATTGCAACAAATGAAAGGATAAGTGAAGGTTCTAAAAATCTGTAACCAGGGGAGGTGCAGACAAACTGAGGAGGCTACACGTCCAAGTTCCAGATATAAGGCATAGGTTTCAGACTGAACCAGAATAACAGACTGCACATATTCATCCCCTACATTCCCCCTGCTCTCCATTGCCAAGCTAAGGAGCTTCTAATAATGAGTAAGATCAGAATGCAGATGAGGGAGAAGTAGAAAAGAAGAAAGGGTACACAAAGGCACTGATTCTGAGGAGCAGAAAAAAGGAAAGACCTAAAACTCAGAGTTCAACAGTAATTAATCTGGTAAACTTCATTCTACTTTAGACACAAAGTATCTCTACAAGAATTTGAAAACTTCTCAGCACTGTGGGTAACCAGAGTGACAATAAATCTCAAACTTAGTTCATTTCTTAACTAGATTAACACTGACCCCCATACTAAAGCTCTAGCCAAAGGAAAAGTGTGCTCATTTCCAGGCATGGAAACTATTGACCTCAGTCTCTTTTGTTCTACACAGTATGTCCAGATTTAAAGAAAATATTAAGAGGTATACAGGAAGGAAAAGAAATCATTGCAATCTCAAGAGCAAAAACAATCATTGATATAGACACAGTTATGACATGGAAATTGGAATTATCTAACAGGAATTTAAAACAGATACGGTGAAGAACGATATAAGCCGGATGTTCCAATAGGAGTTTCCAGCACTGTCTTCTTGCAGAAACATCAGTTTGAACAATTATTCATGTGTAAAGATGTGTTCATGAGAGCTAAGGAATCCAGCTGAGCAATTGTAACACCTGGGTGGAACACAGAAGTAGGAAGACACACATTGAAGATGGTAGGAAGGACAGTTTCATATTACCTGTGTCACTATTTCCTCAATTCTGAGCAGAGTAGTGCCAAGAGAGATACTCTCTACATGGGAGAAGGAGACTGAAATGAGTATTGAACTTCACGGTGAACGATAGTGCCAGGCATGCTCCAGTGAATTCCAGTGTCATGCTAGCTAGCCTCCATGACCCCTGGTTCCAGGTTAGCCCTCGCATACTCAGTCTCCAGGCCTGTCGCTGCAAAGCCAGGCTTCAAGTCAGGACCCATAGGCTCAGCCTCCAGGTTGGCCTTTTAGGTCCCGGGTTACAGACAAGCACTCTCAGACTCAGCCTCATGGCTGGCCACTGCAAATGCAGGCACTATGGCTGCTCTGGTGCCAGGCCTACCTACAAGTACCCAGGCTCTAGTCCTGCCTCCAAGAACTCAAACAGGCCCTGAGGACCCAAGTGCCAGGCCTGCCCACCTGCTAACCTAGACACCAGGTCAATCTGTTGAGGACTCTAGTAACAATCCACTAGGGGAGCCCAACAATTGGTCCACCAAAAATTTCTGGATGGATTAACAAGTGAAGAACTTTACATGCCTAAGCCATTTGGTAGAGACTGGAAGAGTAGCCTACTTCTTCAAATTCACAGACATCAACACAAGGTCATGAGAATCACCAATAAGCCCATAAAGAAACACGACACCAGTAAAGAAATAAAATAAAGTCCTAAAAATTGACTCTAAAGAAGTGTAGATCTATGAACTGTCTGACAAAGAATTCAAAATAATTGTCCAGCAAGCTCTACATTTCCAATGCATGACAGCCCTCTCAGCTCATGGACTATAAGTGTTATGGTGTTCATGAAGTATCTCGCCAGCATTTTGGAAAGTCTAAGGGAAGATGTGGTGAAAGAGGTCATAGTGGTAGGGAAGGAGAAAGACTGGAATAGAGTACAGAGAATATGTGGCCAAAAATAGTCAGTGAAGAGAAAACTTTGGTGTAACTAGAGAAGTTATGGTTGGATATTCCCATGGAAGCACACAGAAGTAGAAGATCAGAGAAAATAGGTGAGGGCAAACAATCTAAATGGGGGATATCTAGACAGGGAAGCTGTCTGATTATGATTGTACATTTTGGCCTGCCACAGTGGGGAAATACTGTGCAATGCTGCCCTGAGGTTGGCAGAAGATACACAGTTTCACAGGCATCTTGATATAGGTAGGTTAGAGTTAGCAGGAAAATGAAGGCAAATTCAGGAAAATAATATTTCAGTGGATTCCCTGATTACATCAGGACAGTCCATTATTCCTTGAAAGTCTAAGTGCTCATCGTGATAATTTGCCCAGTTTGCAGTGAACTGGAGGAGAGGCATCATGTGTTGATGTCTGTGAATTTGAAGAGACATCACCATTGATGAGGTCTCCAATTAGAGATATGTCTCTAGGGTGTCATCTGTGATGTAGGAGGTGGAATCATTTCCAATGATAAACTCTTGGGCTTGAGCAATGCTGTCTGTGGCAATGTCATTTCTAGTAATGAGCCCATCTCCATCTTCTGGAGTGGTGGCTAACAGGGGGGCAGGTGACCCCCTCTCACCAATGTGGCTATCCATTTGGAGTATTGTCATAGGCTGAGGATAAATTAGCCTTGCATAATTTGAAGGCTCCTCTTAGGAGTGAGCTGCCTATCTGGTGCCTGCTACCAGTGGGACAAATTTTTAAGAGCTCCCTGTGGTCATCAGAAATATAATGTGCACATGTATATCCCAGAATAAGGGGGATTTTATGGACGCTATTTAGAAATTCCTAAGACCAACTTGTGAGAGTGGTAGACAAATTATAACAGCATAGGCCATGTAACTAGATGCGTTTTATATTTGGACAATCACAGAGTCAGTTAGCTAGAAGTAATATTTGATGTAAAGAATTTGCATAGGAGGGAGTATCATTTAGACATTTCCTCTGTGGGGACCATTGTGTGTGAAGTGATTCAATTTCTTTGTCACTCAAACTTGGTGGCCCACTGGACTAAAACCTTCCAATAGGGCTCCAAAATCTCCTGTTTTTCTACCTTATAGTGCAATTGCATTTTGGAGTGGTGGTGTTCCATGTTTCTCATGGGTAATGGTTAGGCCCAAGGGATCTACCACAATCATATCACCCAAGCTGCATAAAGCAGAAAGAATAGATATAGCCATACAGAGTACAGACGTTGGATAACCTCAGGTTGGGTTTCTTCCAGCTGAGTTGTTTGTGTATTGACTAGTGGCGAGCGTGGTTGCTCTTGGTGAGAAACTCATGGTTTTTCTCATCTAGCATGGGGTAAGGCCATGACTTGTAGTTTTTTGTCATGTCCTCATCTCCGAATATGGCTCATGTCTACAAGTGAGCAGAGAGTTTATTTCCTTCATTTAGACACCCAAACTGTGCCACTGGTTGGTCTTGGGCAGTGATTCCTACTTCCTATGAGTTAGTAGGGAGGTGTAGTTTCATTAGCCAGTCTTTGTAGCCACTACATTTGGAGAGAGTAGCCAACATAGAGATGGCTCCTTTAAGGGAGCCCTCATGATTTTCAGTTTCCAAAGACATGACATTGTACTGATTTGGTGGGCTTTTGGCCTGAGGGGTATTTAATGTTGAGAGGATCATATTGGACTATTTGCCCTTGATCAGGTGCCCTGTGTGAAATAGATGGAGAGATGGTCAAAGAATTATAGTGAAAAGGGGAAGACAAGTCAGAGGATGAAATAATAACATTGTTCTGAAGAGTGAATGTTTGAGGATTGACAGAGATGACCAAAAGGAAGATTTTAAGGGCTGTGTAATAGTTGGTATGTGGGAATGAAGGAAGGCCTAGGTGGCAAGAATTAAGCAAGATGAGGGCCTGGGGCAAGAGTTTGGTCCATTTTGAAAATTGCTTGCCTAAAAGTAATTTAAGGAGTATGTCTTTAGGAGGTCATTATGACCCTCAATGAGGCCAGCCACCTGGGGGCAGCAGCCTAGGTGGAAGTTTAAAGAATATTATGTCGGAGAGCCTATGTTTAGTCTCCTGAGAGGTGAAGTGGGTACCTTGGTCAGAATCAATAATGTCTGTCAAGGCATAGGAAATGGGAATGAAGTTAATAAGGAAAAAGATTACCTGTTTTGAAAAGAAATTCCAGGTGGAAATTACCAAAGAGAATCTATGTATGTATCAATTACTGTGACAGTGTATCTGGAAGCCAGCATAAGGGGGAAGCGGGCCAATGAATCTAATTTTCTGGCCAGAGTATGGTCAGTATTCCCAGGGTAGTATGCCCCGCCCTCTGGGTAGCCTCCACTGTTTAGTTTGGAAGCAAAGAATGCAATTGTCTCCCACAACTTTGTCTAATGCAGAGGAAAGAGATTCTTCTCACTTCAGCCCAGGTTAAGGCATGAATTCTCCCAGAGGTTGTGTGGGCCCAAATTATCAAGCTATTAGGCAGGGTTGGTACTTTGAGGAACCTGTACTGGTATAGTGTGGAGGGCTTTCATGAAGGAGCCTATAAAGTTGTGGAAATGTCTTCTGGTGAGCAGTTAGCATGCCCAGAAATTTGAGTAACAGTGATAGAATTTGTACTCTGCTAGATCCTTCCATATGGGATTTCCTTATGAAAAAATTATCCCTCAGCTGTTGGCCAGACCAAACCATATAAGCCCATTAGCAACAGTTCAAGAGTCTGTAAAAAATATGGATCTGTGAAGGCTTCTTTAAATGGCCTCCTTAAGGGCTAGTTGAACATCTGCAAGTTCTGTCAATTGGGCAGAGCTGGGAGAGCCCTCCTTCCAGCTAGAAAACTTGACAGGTGCTTGAGGCAAGGTGAAATGCTGAGGCCCTCCAACTACCTGTATTGCATATAATGGTGGGGCTGCCATCTGAAAAGAACATTTATTCCCTGTTCATTTCGGACAGTAGGTCTAAGGTTGCTCTCCAAGTAGTCAGAGGAGAAGGAAAGGAGGTAGGTGCTAATAGCAATTCCAAGAAGTTCTCAGCAAAGGGCTGAGATGGGGGAAGCCACATCTTCCTGTAATTTGGAAAGGCTTTGATGTCAGACTTAGTCCTCTCCTGAAGGTACAATTTTCATTTTACCAAGGAGGCATTAGTGGCTTTGCTAATTAGTGGCTGAGTTTCTGCTGAATGACAGCTCTAACCCAGGGCATTACAGGAATTTGGGCACAGAGTAATACCATGTAGGGCTAATTAAGACTTTGGTTTCTAAAAGAGCCCAATAGAATACAAAAAGTTGGTGCTCCAGGGAAGTATATTAGGCTGCTTCTGGGGATTGGCACTTAGTTCAAATCAACACACACAAAAACAGGTAAACTTATGTTTGCTCTAGGAGGCATAGTAAGATGTGGCCAAGGACTTAACTCAGAATGCAAAGCCAGGAGAGACTACAGATGAGTGTTGTTGTACTGTCAGTTGGGAAGCTTCTAAAAATCACTGTTGGGCCTTGCCCCAATGAAAAGTGGCGAATTTGTGTGTGGTCACATATATAGGATGAAGAATTAGTAAGAGATGAAGGATGTGTTGCCTTCAGAATATGAAAAGGCCCAGTATATGTTGTACTTCTCTGAGAGTAGTGGATGGTTTAATAGTCAACGATTGATGGCTGGGGGAATCTCTCCACCCTTAGAGGAACAGATGATGCCTAGACACTTGACAGATGAGGCTGGGTCTTGGATCTTGGTGTGCAAATTTGCCCATACTGATTCCTCAGAGGGACCTCTCAACATAATTTCATCAATTTAATAGACAAAACAATTTTTTTTCCAATTGTAAGATATTTAATTCCTGGCAGCATATGTTATATGTAATTGCAGAGCTGTTTAAATATCTCATTGGGAGCCATGGAAATGTATATTCAGACCTTCAAAATTGAAAGCAAGTTGGGCCTAGTATTCCCCCACGATGGGAACAGAACAGAATACATTAGCTAAGTTTCCTTAGGGCAGTTATATGCTCTCTATCAATTCTCCAATATTAGAAATTCAAGCCTTAATAGGGGTTACTTGAGCATTGATGATTCAATAATCAGTGGTGAAGTGCCACTAATTAGTAGGTAGCTTAAGTACCAGCCAGATGAGGTTCTTGAAAAGGGGCATTTTGGGTTTAATGACTCCTGTCTCAAGCATATCTTTAATGACAGGTATAGGCCTTCAGGGCCCTGTTTAAGTCGGTATTGGGGGTTATTTACTGTGTTGATCAGAGGAGAAAGAGTCACTGATATCCATTCGGCAAGTCTCACCAGGAAGGCCAAAAACTCAGCCTTGTTCCATCTGGCATGGTGTCATGTCAATGCATCTAGAGAAAGAGAGAGCAAGAGGGCTACCACCAGAGAAAGCCATTTGAGATGAACAGTCATAATAATTACATCAGAGTGGATGTAATTATTTGATTGTTTTTTTTGGCAAAGCCTTGTAGGTTAAAGAACTTGCCTTTGGGATTTTAGAGGGATTGACTGGAATGACTTGAGCCCTGGTGTCTAATAGGACCATATTTTTTTGGTTTAAATTGACCAATCCAGCTTTAACCTGGAGAACCCAGAGCACTCCACCAATGAATCCTAGTAAAAGCAATATGACCCAGGTCCTGCCTCTCTCTCTGCCTACCTCTGCATTGACCTCCCAGGGTAGCCTGTTAAGTGTATATATGGCCCCTTGAGGCTGTTTACTTTTTCCGAGACCTGCGAGAAATATATTTCTCTATTTTAATTTCTCCTATGGATTTTTGTTGAACCACTGTCCGTCATCCAGTATCTTGTATTTTGCTTAACAAATGTTAACTTAGAAAAGTCATAACAATGGTATATAGTTTAATTAGACCAGCCACATTTTTTTGTTCTTTGTTTTGTATTATATACCTGGAAAAATGCCTTCGATTACTTGTTTCTATATTCTAGAAGGTATACGAGATTTAGACCAACTTTGTCATAAGCCTTATGGAAAAACTGCTAGTGTACTAATATGATGAAAATCATAACAAAAATAGTTTAAATACAAAGAAAACCTTATCTTTTGGATACTCTTCCAAGTGCAATTTATGTTCAATTTCTTATAATCTCTACAACGTACTCAATGTATACATAAAAAGACTGAAGACCAGAGAAGTTATATAACTTGATTGAGAAAACACAAATTTAGAAAGCTAAATTAAAGTCTAGCCATAGTCCATGTAGTGGAAAAAAATCTTGAAATCTACATTCAGACAGAACTTTGAATTTTACTTCTGCCACTTACTACCTTTTGACCTTAGCAGTATTAAATATCCTCTGTTGAAGAATGGCTTTTGTGGTACAGTTTTAATAATTTACAACCTATTTCAATTTTCCTTACCCCTCCAAAGTCGTTTAACCAAAGTAAGAAGTTTTAAAACCAGGCACTTAAAAAGGGAATGATGCCTATTAATCAGGGTAATAGACTCAAAAAATAGAAATGATAGGATTCTTCAGACCCTTTTTCTATTCCACTACTCCTAATTCCAGGTTAGAAGACTCTTATGGAATAAGAGTATCAACCTAATCCTTTTGGGATGGAGAGTTCTTAATGTTTTTTAATGATTCCCCCTAGATCTGATTTATCTGCTTTCATTTGCATCCTTTATTTCATAACAAAAATTATTATAAAAATCACTTAAAATTATACAGAGTTACCTATGTGCAACTGACAATGTCTTTCCCCATTTCTTAAATGTCTTTCTCAACTCTTAAGATCAGATGATCACAAATACAACTTTAAGAAATGTTCTACCTCATTCTTCAAGAGTCTCTATTTTTTCATATATAAGAAAGATCATCATATCTTTTTTTCTGGAATTTGTGTGAGAAAGAAATATCATGGGAGAAGAGATATATTTATAGTCTTCTGGATTCCTGCATATTTTGAATCATTATCTCCAGGGTAATCCTGGGAATCCCATGCCTTAGGCTTCTGGGGTTTTTCTAATTATATCCACATTTGGAAACCATTACTGTATGTTTTGTAACATGACGTTTCACTTTCCTAAATGAAAGTAACATGAAGTCTAACTTTCTTAAGAGAGAGAAAGAGAGAGAGAGATTGAGAGAGAAACATGGATCCTATTTATAACTGTAACATATACTAATCTCTGTCAAGACAAGTTAATATCTCAAGTTGGAAGTAGTCTTAAATGATCTCTTTCCACCAAGTGCCCAGTATATCTCCTCAAGGGATAGTATGGTAATGAGGGCTCAGCATTGGTTTCTGCTGCAAGTGAGTCAGACACTGATCATTGGTAGTAGCTAGCTCATCTCTGAGAAGAGAGAGCCAATGTTGAACCCATGTATAGTTTCCATTCCTGCTAGCATGACTATTTCATTCATGGACCCATTGGGCAAGCACTGAAGTGACTGAAGACTGACTTTCACTGGAAAAGCCATTTCACGCACCTTATGATCTATTATTTCCTATGTGGTGGTTGCTGTCTACAGGGCTTCAGAGTAGACACAACAATCTACATACTTGTTTGCCTTCCTATAGGTCCATCTGCATAGTACTTCACTTAACCTTCTTGTCTCTGATCTTTTAATTGAGAGAACCAAGCTAGTCACCACTTCTCCTTCCAAAACTATATAATATTCAAATGTATGCCCACTGAAAATATGTCTGCTCCCATCACAGTTTTTCAGAGTCACCACTGATTGGAGCTATATAGTGGTAGTGATTCTCTTTCATCCTACATCAACATATTAATATGGCCCATCTACAATATATTTTTCTTCTCTGTCAGCTGGCCACAAACAGTGGCAAGGGAAGTCATAGGTTATTTTGAAGGTGATACATCAGTGAAATAGGTAGGTAATATGTAGCCAAGACCACATGCTTATCTAATGTATTTGTAGTCTCTGGACCTGCTTGAATAAAATCTTGATTATAACATTTTTAGCCTACAATGGATTACTTTTGCACCTGCCAGACTGAAGGATCTGGCAGTGCTCAGCTCTTGATGGACATTTCCATCATGTATCACCTGATGTCTATGGTGAGAGTCCCACTTAATAGCATATCAAAACTGGCTTTTTGTACAGGGAATTGTTCTCTATTATAAGGATTGTGGAATCTATGCTATAATTTTTCCAGTTGGAGCTTACTAGAAACTTTGTCCAAGATCTTTATCTATTACACGTATCCCAAGAACCATTAAGTGTTCCAGATCATGTGGCTTCAGCAGCAGAACAGCAGGTACTGTATAGCCTGAACCAGCTCCAGTCCCCTTTCTTGTCCTGGGTCCTACTTAAAAGTGACACTTTTTAATTCACCTGATAAACCAACAAAAACAGTATTCCCAATGATGCTACATGTCTCCAAAATGCCTAAATTCCTGCTCAGGGCACATCCACTCCCTTGGTGGAACGTTGTTCTTTATTTTGGAGAATATATTCCCAAATATCCCAAACTGTCAAACCATTGGGCAAAGCAGTAAATCTTTACTGCTGAAAATCTTAGTTGAATGCTAATAGCTTTTGCTCTTTTTTTACTGATGGAAAATGAAAAACTGCATTCTCCCTATCCATAGTCACATGACAATTTCCAGAGACTGTGCTGGTCTAGTAAAAACAGTGCATCTGAAATAGAAGGTGCAGTTGGGATTACTTGTTTATTAATTTTATAGTGGTCTATCATCATGCTCCATAGTCATTATGCTTTTTGGAAGGTCCATTTCTGTGAAAGAAATTGGTTGTTGACAGGAACGTCCTTTATGCTCCCTTTAAGTTTTTGAGGTTGGTAAATGACATGCCTTCTGATCTAGCATAACGAACTGAGGAAAAGACCAATATTAGGAGATTTCAGGAGGACATTATGATTCTTACTCCACAGACAGTGAACAACTGCGAGGATTTTCTATTATTCATGTGAATATTCTTTTTACCAGTCCTTGATATATATTTTTAGATGTTAACTATATAAACCATACAATTTTCTTATCGAAAAACCATGTACTTTGCCTTTAAAAGTCTCCCCACTCTACCAACCACTCCCTATATCCAATCATCACACAGCTTTAGAAATAAAGTTTTAACAGTGTATTCTTTCACTCCCACAGGAAATATTATACTGAATTTTGTAGCAGCTTTATTCTTAATAAAATTTACTGTATTCAGTTTTAGAAAATCTTATTAAGCTTTGCCTTTTTTACATAAATACAATGTACATATTCTTCTGTGATTTGATCTTTACTTGTTTGAGATTCATTATCTTATATTGATATGTTTAAAATTCATTATAATAAAATATGGCACAACCGACTTCTACTTTTTTTATGCTTTCTGTTTTGTTCCATCTGCATTTTTCTTAGCTAGACTTTTACAGTATTTCTTGGAATCTAATAGAAATACCCTCTTACCTTCCTCTTCAACAGTGTAGTTTATTCTTGGCTATTTGCTATTTGTATAAAAGGTACAATAAATATTCTTGAAATTTCTTGAAAATTCTTGAAAAATCATTTAGTATCACATGAAATCTATAGACAAACTTAGAGTAAATTATATAACAATATTTAGTTACCCAATGTGTGACTATATTGTGTTTATGTGTATATATGTTTATGTTTGTATATGTATGTTTGTACACATACATATATGGCCTTTAAATTTATTAATTAATAGGAAAATCATCAATTGTTTATTTTATTTTTATTTAATCATAATTTTATAATATAAAATTAATTTCTAAAACAATTATATTATTAATATTAGTATCATAATATTAATTATGTGAAGTAATCAATAAACTTATATATGATATCAATATAAACTTTTACATGATTTGTATAACTTAGTAAAAAAATGATGTGATATACATATTTGTATTTTGTTTTATTTTACAAGTATAAGTTATAATTTAAAAAATTTATTCATGTTTGAATAAATTTTTTTCTGGTGAATAAAAACAATAGACTTTTATGTAATATTTACCAAGTTTCTTTAGCTCTAATTTATTAGTGGATTTTTATACATTGCTAAACATACAGTATTATACTATACAATTAATTAACTAATTAACTTGAGGAAAATCGATCATATTGACCACCCTAGGCTTATTTCTGGTGTTAAACAAATATTTTCAACATTTGACCATTGTGTGTGATGTTTCTTTTAGGGATTTTTTTTTTTTTTTTGTCTATACGTATTTTATTAAGATAAGTTTCCTTCTATTCCCTAACTTGTAAAACTTTCTTCTTTTTCAGAAAATCTCGATTTGATGCGAAATTTTAATTGTTTTCTTGCAACTAAAAAAATCAGATTTTGTCTTTTAAGTTATTATATGTTAAATTATAAAACCTGATTTTCTTATGTTAATTCAAATTTGCATTTGTGGAATAAACCAAGTCTTTCATTAAAAATATAACAACTTAAATAATTTTTTTTTCACTAATGTATTTGTAAATCTAAAATGGTACTGTTGATTGGTATATATGGGGTAATTTGGAGAAATCTTATTAATAAAAATTTTACTCTTAGAATCAGCAGTGTTTACTTATTGTTCTACATTTTTCCCTGATAACCAGAAATATTTTGGAATAAATATAAAGTATATTTTTTTCTCCTTAGATTGTTCTAATAGTTTTCTTCATGAGACCATCCTTCAGCTTCTTTTTGTTTATTCATTAAATAAAACTCAATATTGTAATAAAAGCAGGGGAGATAGAATAAAGGGCATATTAATTTTGCTAATTGTTTGTCTCACTTCCAGGAAGTAAAAATAATTCTTCCCACTGTGTTTTAGTTACTATAAAGTATTTTACTTATTTTTCCGGCTTTATTGAAGAATATTTGACTATTAAGATGTATATATATTTAATGTGTACAACTGCATGATTTAATATACTTGGACATTGTGAAATCACCACAACCAAGTAAATAAACACATGTGTCACCTCACAGTTACCATTTTCTTTCTTCCTTCCTTTTGGTAGCAGAAGATAAAAAACACTTAAGACTTACCTGCTAGCAAATTTTAAGTATGCAATACAGTTGTTGTTAACTGTATTCACGTTATGTACAGTCAATCTCCAGAACTTAGTCGTCTGTCATAATTGAAAATTTGTACTCTTTTATCAAAATCTTCCCATCCTCCCCTGACCCCAGCCCCTGATAACTATCATTGTACTTTCTGCTTCTATGAGTTTGACTATTTTAGATTCCACATATAAGTGAGATCATGCAGTATTTGTTTTGTAATTTATTGTCTTTTTATGTATCATTAGGTGCTTCAATGCCTTTAAAGATAGTATTAAGATTTACTATATTTGTATAAATCTATATTATAATTAATGTCTCTCCCTCTCTCTCTCCTCTCTCTTTCTCTACACACACACACACACACACACACACACACACACACACACACACTTTGTACTTTGTCAAAATAAATGTATGGCTTTCTATATATAAGCATACACTTACATAAAAGCTTATTATATTCATATCTGTTTATATAATTAGCCATATGCATGAATGCACATATACCACTTTAAAAAGATGTCCTCTTATTAACAGAAGAGAAGATTCAGCACAGTATCAATTAGGTACCATATTCTCTTCTAAATTTGAGGTTAATCATTTGTGGCAAAACGTATGTTGCTCAGCAAATGTTTATAGAATGAAGCAATTAACATTCACCTCCCTTAAAGTATTCTTTGCCAATTGGTAAAATATAATTGTTACAAACTTAAAGTAAAAATAACTGTAAATATATTTATTATAAAATTATATATAGTTCAATTTGTAATTTAAGTTTTATGTTTTTAAATACTTTTTTTTAATAATGACAGTGCTTTACAGGTATAACTCTCATGTAATAAACTTTTAAAAATCATTGGTGCAATGTTACACTAATTTTAACATAACATCTGCATTGTAAATTAAATATGAAATTTCATATATGTAGTTCATAGATTATTGGATAGATTATATGGAAAAATCTAGTCTAAGAAAATACTAGAATTAATACATAAATTTAATGAAACAGGAAACTAGTTAAAGTAAAATAAAAATTAACTGTATTTATATATCCTAGCTATAAAAATTAAAAAAAAAATACAACTACCAAAACAATTTCATTCAAAATAGCATCAAACTATCAAATTTTCCTTACTTTTCTCCTTCCCAATGAAGTAAATGTGAAACTCATGTTGAACAGAATGCGTGGATGTCCATCGTAATGGTGATGGTAAAGAGCCATAATGAACTTGTGAGTATTCTCAGAGCCTAAGCTGAATCAGGAATCCTCCAAAGGAAGGGGAAGATTATGTTCTATTGTAGAACATTCCAGCCTGACCAGTGTAAGGAGGATTTCTCACTGTGGAGACACAGCTCAAGGAGGCTTGCAGTATGGAAGAGATTGTAGAGAAATAGAGCCATACGTGTATAGTTCAAAGTCATTGAGAACCCAATGCAAAAACATAAAAAAAAAAAAGAAAAAAAGAATGCCTTTGCAACTTCGTGGAATGAAAAATTTCCGTAAACACCAAATTATTAATCATACATAAAACAAAATTATAAATTGGACTTTATCAAAATTAAATATCTACATTTTTTTTAAGTTAATTCTGTTGTGTCCTATTGGAAATATCTGTCTTCCTCAGGCTGCAAATATTTTTCTGTCTTTTTCTTCTAAATGCACTATTGTTTTAGCTTTCTTTTTTTTTTTATTAGTAATATTTTTATTTTTTTTTATACAAGGCAACCCTTGATTGACCTCACAGATTGCAAGGACCTTGTCAGCTTACAATCCCCTATTTATTTATTTGTTTGTTTGTTTGTTTGTTTATTTATTTATTTATTTATTTAAATTTTTTAGGCCTACAGCACCTGATCTTCCTAGGAGGTCTCTCATCCAAGTACTAACCAGGACCAATTCTGCTTAGCTTTCAAGATCAGATGGGATTGGGCTTGTTCAGGGTAGCATGGCCATAGACAGCTTTCATGTTTTTACAACTAATTTTTGAGTATGTTATGAGGTAGAGTCAATATTTGTTCTTTTTTTCCAAGTAAGAATATCTAGTTGCCCAGCACAATTTAGTTAGAACTTCTCTGTTCAATGAATTGCAATAGTGACCAATACATGTGTGTCCGTTTCTATACTCTTTTTTTCTATTCTGTCAACTATTTCAATGGTTCTATTGCAATTGTTGTAATTTTTATAGTAAATCTTAGAATGTGGCAGTATAAATCCTCCTTTTTTTCAAGATTACTACAAGTACTCTAGATTCTTTGCATTTCCATATTCATTTTAGGACTATTTTGGCAGTTAATACAAATAGTTTTTGAGATTTTGATTGAAATGACATTAAACACATTAATTCGATAAGAATTTAAATCTTAAAAAAATTTGTCTCTTCCAATTCACTTACACGAGGTATCTATTAACTTATTTAGGCTTTCTTTATTTTTCCCACTGTATTCATAATTCTTCTGTCTCATGGTTCCTCTTATCTAATCTCCTGCCTCATCCTTTCTATTGCTTCATAGATTGGATTTACTTTCTTCTCTTGATTTCTTTATGTTTGCCAACTATACTAATTTCTTACTGACACTGTTACAAATCACAATCATAGTGACTTCAAACACCACAAATTTATTATTTTACAGTTCCAGAAGTCAGAAGTCTAAAATTAATGTTTCTTTCTTCTCACTACCTTTATTTCTGTTATTGTATCCCCCTACCCTGACTCTGAACTTCCTTCTTTCCTCTTATATAGACACTTATGACTATATTGAGCATCCAGAGATAATTCAGGATAATCTCTCCATTTCAAGAACTAATTTAATCACATCTACAAAGTCTCTTTTTTCATGTGAAATAACAGATCCACAGGTTTTAGGAATCAGAATATAAATTTCTTTGGTGGGCCATTATTCTTTCTACCACACCAAGCTTACTGTTTTCTGGCTCTAGCAGAAAATGAGGCTGAATTAATAAAAAATAAAAATGATCCACCTAATACAGAGATCTTACAAATTCTATTAGGGAGTTAGACTATCCTCCCCCCTAAATAATAAGTTACAATTTGGAAGTTTTTATAAAGGAATGATATACTGATATATGAGTTTTAGAAAGGTCACTTTGTTCCAGTGTGGCAAGTAGACTGGTGGTGAGAAAAGGATTATAGACAAAGGAGCAGTTAGGAAACTTTTGTAGTGATAAAACGAGAGACATTGTTTTATTTTATAATAGTCACAAGGCTGATAGAAAGAAGTGAATAGAATAAAAAGATATTCAGAAGACTGAGGAAAAGGTTTTGTAAATCTACTACCTCAGTCTATTAGACATTAATTTAATTTGAGCAAACCCCTTATTCTTACTGCTTGATTTTCTGGTATTACGAATCAGAGGAGTAAAAAGTTAAAAAACACCGTATAGTTCTCAATGTGTATGAATTTTTCAGTGTTGCTCATAATTCCTACACCTATTCTATAATAGCATAGAATCAATTATTCTTAAATCCTGGCAACTACTTCTCCCTTGACAAATTCTAATAAATGGGTATATAGTTTTCATTAAGCAAGATGAATAAGCTTTAGAGAGCTACTTTGTAGTCAACAATAATATAGTGTACACTTAAAAATCTATTAGTAACATAGATCATACGTTAAGTGTTCTTTCTATAGTAAAATACGATTTAATTTAAAAATGGAAAAATAGTTTTCTGTGAGTGGTAAACACTAAATGGAAGAACAGACAATAAAATTACAAAATAATAAGTAGACATTAGAAAAGAAAATAAGGCTTTGCTGTATATATTTACTTCTTTAGGACAGTACATTTAATTGGTTTTTGTAACTAAGCATTTACAATTTTTTTTAATTAGCCTTGTAGTTACTGGAAAATAAACCACTAATTTTAGCGATAAGTTCACTTTCAGTTCTCATTTACACCATTTCTTGGTCTCCCTCTCCCACCCCTCTCCCTCCTCTTGCCCTTCCCCCTCTCCTTTTCCCTCCATGTGTGTGTGTGTGTGTGTGTGTGTGTGTGTGTGTGTGTGTGCGTGCTTGTGTGTGTGCACATATGTGCTCACTACATAGATATTGTAGTGCAAATTTGAGAAAAGCTGTACCAGGGCCTAGATGTTATTTTAAAATAGAAATGTCTACTCTTCTTTGTGGCAGGTAGAACATTATACAATCTTTCCAAGATATGTTTTTATTTATATCAGAGAGTCATTAGGAAAGCATTTCTTTATAGCACTTTATTATGTCATAATTCTTACTAGAAGTCCAAAGGTTTTTCTCCCAGGGTCTACAAGAAAGAGATCTGTCAATTTTTTCTTGACTAAAGTTGAATTTTCATGCTCCCTGGGAACACTATTTTTTCTATTTATCAATTTTATTCCCTTACACTTCTTTTATTATAAAAATATAAGTAAAAAAATGGGAAAGGAAACATTCTCTATGAGCTCATTTCAGTGTATACTTCTCAAATGTCTATCTCTTTTAAAAGGCTATACTATAAATTACATAAGGACATTCTGATTTTACTTTATTTTAGAATAAATTTACTTTTATTTAATTAAAAAGTAAGAAAATAGCATTATTGCAAAACACTGATAAAAATGTCAAATTTCTGATTTATATTCTCACAGAGCATAATACAATCTGATTTATGACATTCTAAGTGAATTGCTACACTGTTGTGTTAATGTTACAGTCACCCTATAATAAGCCTGATAAAAATGAACAATATCATCAAAATAGATCATTTTGTTAACAAAGAACTTACCTAATAGGGGACAGTGAAAGAGGTTTATCAGTACTTTTAGTTTCTATATGTGAGTCAGGAAGATATTTCCGTATTATTTCCACACAAACACATTAAATGTCAGTTTTTTTTTCTCAAAATATCACTATTTTAAGATGTTTTAATTATATTAATACTAAGTAAACTATATCTTGGTCAACACATTTATTTTATATTATTTTATCCTATAGTTAATAATTGAAATAGTCTACATAAGAACTTCATAATATCACACTTTGTACTTAAAGACCCCAATAAATAGTTCTTGTCTTATACATAAAACCAGAGGTTCTACCTAAATCCCACAGATTATCCATCATTTTTATTCATAAAACAAGAAAATAACTTCTGTGATATGAGCCATGCCTGTGGTTATAAAGAAAAAAAGATATTTTTAATGAGTGTAGCTGTAATTTAGTTTTGGTTAATTATCATTTGGCAAATCATTTAATCTTTTTTGAGAACAGTTTGCTTATCTGTAAGACAAGAAGGATATATATATTAAATACCTCTAAGTTATTGTTTCATTTTATCATGTACTTATGTTCTTTGTAAAAGCCTTTATCTTAATTTACTGTAATGCCTACTGAAGACAATACACATACACATTTCACATATGTCACTAAGATATTGGGATTTTCATATATCTCAGAAATTAATGATCTAAAACAGTAATAAATATAATAAGATAAACACTTTTCCTTTACTGAGTACCTGCTAACATTTAATTATTGGAAGGGATATACATAATAAGTAGTTTAAGTCTCAACAATATGTGTTTCTTTTTCATTATTTGAGGAAATGAGCTCTAAGAAGATAGCACTCTTTCCTTTGTAAAATGACTAATAAATATTTAAAGTTTCATATATTCAAATCCTTAACTGCCATGCTATATATTTTTTGCCAAAATTGAGGAAGAAAAACAAATGTGTTTGTTCATTGATACAACCAAAATGGTTGATTAATAAAGTTCTTTATAAAAAAAAATTTTGAGCTTAAATTTTCTCAAGAATTGGAGATTTTCCTCTTAGTATAGTATTCTAAAATTACATTCCCTATATTTTGAGTTATCAGCAATAATAATGACTTGTTAATAATTTGTTATGTAAAATCCAAATGGATTCACGAGAATTTTTTTATTAAAAATTATTGGGGTGGCATTATTAATATATATATATATATATATATATATATATATATATATATATATATACAATGGAATATTATTCAGTCATAAGAAAAGCTAAAATCCTGCCATTTGAGACAACATAGATGGATCTTGAGATTATCATGCTAAGAGAATTAAATCAGATGAAAAAAGTTGAAACTGCATGATTTCAGTCATATATGGGATATAAAACTAAAAGCAACAAACATGACAAACAGAGACTCATGGACATGAACAGAGAGGATCAGTGATCTATGGGAATTTTAAAAATGAGATGCTTTTAAAAATACTGCTTCTTGCTGATTATTCTATGATTCAATCTAAATAGATTTAACACATGTAGGTGTTTTTAGTCAGAAAAATAATTAATGAAATAATTATGAAACATCATTACTAATGTCAGAGGTAAATAAAAAATTTGTTTAAAATTGAGATCTCATTTCTCCTGAGATAACTTTTTTAACAGAAGAAAAAGAATAAAATAATTTTAGAACTCATTTAATTTGTTATTTGTTTTCTAGAAATTTTTTATAAATCTCCTAGTCTTTACTCAAAGAATAATTGTATGTATTTTGTTAATCTAGTTAGATATGAATTAATTTATAGTTTACCTATAATTACTTTATGAATGATGATAATTTTGATTTGATTTGATATTTTATTATTTATCTTCAATGATTGAGAAGTATGAAAGATAATACAAGTTTACCTAAAATGTTTATATAAATTGCTGACTCATTGACAAGCATTATAAATTTGAGTAATTTTTAAACTAAAGTTTAAAACACAACATTTATGATTGTCTGACGTAAATTTAATTTATTTAATCAATGTTAAAAATTAAATTTTAGTTTTTAAGAAGTTAGTCATAAATTGCTAATTAGCATTCTAATCAGGATTTTGTGTCAATTTTCATAAACTTGCAATGTTCCATGAAAACTATAAAACATGGTATAAGGGATTCTGAAAGTAATAGCATTGATCATATTTAAAGAGATTATATGCTCTAGTGTTATTAAAAATAAAATCACTCCAAAATAATAAATACACAAACTACTCAAACAGAATATTTGCAATTTCTGAAAAGTATTAGTCATAATTAATAAATGTAAAATTGTTTTTCTTATGTATTATTTCATTAGCAAATTGTGTTTAAATTTAAAGTTTAGCAATCTTATCTTGAATATCCATAAAAGTAAATACATAATAATATTAGATACTTTTGTAAATATTGAGGAGTCTATTCTCCAACTCCAACAATGTATAATAAATATCCCTCCTTATAAATTATGCTTCTTGTAAACATTTTATTACATTAAATATTTCATTTCTGCATACAACAGAATTTAACTAATTACCTAGTACATTTTTCACATTATATATAAATAAAACCGTGTTGAAAAATCTTTGCTTAAGAGCTTATCTTCAGTACTTTTCTTAGATAACTCATAAGAAGAGATTGTCTTTGTCAAATAAATGAATGTTTAAGGCTTTTATAACACATTACTGAATTGTCTTCAACAGTATGTGAATGTAGTCTCTCTTGAGCTACAAGTTCTATTGTAGGAGGATTGTAGTTACATTTTTTTCAATGTTTTAGTATTCATATCTGCTATATATATAATATGAATTGTGGCATTTAGCACAAAAATTGTTTTCTTTATCTATGAATTTTTGAAGTAGAATTCTTCCTTGTATTATATTAAGATTCCTATCCCTGCTTCTTTTATTTTTTTTAAAATCAGCTGGATTCCTTTTTCAATCCTGTTATTTTTAACTTTTCTCTCAATACTTTTGAAACCCTGTTACTTATTATTACCATAATATTTGGTTTTACTTTGTGAGCCAGTCTGAAAATCTTTTGAGAGATGATATAGCCTATTTGGCATATCCATCATATTTCTGGTATGAATAGTCTTAAATCTTTTTATTAATATTATCTAAATAATTTTCTTAATTTGTCTAATTTCTTTTCTTTGTCTTTTAAAATATTTTTTGGTTTTAAGAATTTTTTAAAATTAATTAATTAATTTATTTATTTTTATGGTGACATTGGTTAACTAAATTCAATATGTTTCAACTGTACACTTTAACAGTAAGGTATATATATATATTTACACTCTATGTTTACCTCCCATAGTTAGATTTCTTTCTGTCACCACATATTTGACCCCCTTTACCCTGTCTACATCCCTCCTCCCTCCACCCGCTACCCTCTGGTAACCACTAGTCCACAGTCCATGTCCATGTGTTTTTGTTTGTTTGTCTTGTTCATTTGTTGCTTTTAGGTTTATATCCCACATATAAGTGATGTCATGTGGTCTTCAACTTTTTCTGTCTAGCTTATTTTGCTTAGCGTGATTATGTTGAGTTCCTTTCATGTTGTCACAAATGGCAGTATTTCATCTCTTCTTATGGCTGAGTAATATTCTGTTGTATATATGTACCACTGCTTCTTTAGCCAATCATTTATTGTAGGACACTTCAGTTGCTTCCATGTCCTGGCCACCGTGAATAATGATGCTAGGAACATCGGTGTGCAAATATCTTTTCGGATATGGGTTTTCAAGTCTTTGGGGTAAATACTCAGAAGAAGGATTGCTGGATCATATGGTAGATCAATTCTTAGTTTTTTGAGGAAACTCCATACTGTTTTCCATAGTGGCTGGACCAATTTGAAGTCCCACCAGCAGTGTATGAGGTTTCCTATTTCTCTACATCCTCTCTAGCATTTGTTATTACTTGTTCTGTTGATTATAGCTATTCTAACAAATGTGAAAGAATATCTCATCGTGGTTTTGATTTGCATTTCCCTAATAGCTAGTGATGTTGAGTATATTTTCAAATATTTGTGGGCCATTTGTATGTCCTCTAGAGGAAAGTGTCTGTTCATGTCCTCTGCCCATTTTTTGATTGAATCATTTGCTTTTTGTTTGTTTGTTTTTTTATAGAATTATATGAGTTCTTTGTATATTTTGTATATTAGGCCCTTATCAGAGGCATTGCTTGCAAATATATTTTCACATTCAGATGGTTGTCTCTTACTTTGTTGATGGTTTCATTTGCTGAGCAGAAACTTTTTAGTTTGATGTTGTCTATTCATTTATTTTAGCTTTTACTTCCCTTGGCTTTGAGGTCAAATTCATAAAATCCTCTTTAAGTCCAAGGTCCTTGAGTTTAGTTCCTATGTTTTCTTCTGTGCATTTTATTGCTTCAGTTCTTATATTCAGATTCTTAATCCATTTTGAGTTAATTTTTGTGTGTGGTGATAGAAAACAGTCTAGTTTCATACTTTTGCAGATGGCTTTCCAGTTTTCCTAGAACCATTTATTCAAGAGGCTTTCCTTTAGCCACTCTATGTATTTGGCTTTTTTTGTCAAAAATTATTTGCCCATATATATATGAGTTTACTTCTGGACTCTCGATTCTGTTCTACTGGTCCGTGTGTTTGTTTCACTGCCAATACCATGACATTTTGATTACTGTCTCTTTGTAGTATAATTTGAAGCCAAGCAGAGTGATGTCTCCAGCCTTGTTCTTTTTTCTCAAGATGGCATTGGCAATTTGGGGTCTTTTGTGCTTCCATACAAATGTGATGATATTTTTGTCCTATTTCTTTAAAAAATTCTCATGGGATTTTGATGGGGATTGCATTAAATATGTATAATGCTTTAAGTAATATGGTAATTTTAACTATGTTGATTCTTCCAATCCAAGGACATGCAATATTTTTCCATTTCTCTGTATCTTCTTTGATATCTTTTAATAGGATCTGGTAGTTTGCATTATATAGGTCCTTCACATGTTTTGTTAAATTTATCCCTAGGTGTTTTATTCTTTTTGTTGCAGTTCCAAAAGGAATTATTTTTTCTACTTCTTTTTCTGTCACTTCATTATTAGAGTATAGGAATGCTATGGATTTTTGAACTTTGATTTTGTATCCAGAGACTTTACTGTATTTGCTTATTATTTCTAGTATTGTTCTTGTGGAGTCTTTAGAGTTTTCTAGATAGAGAATCAAGTCATCCATAAATAGTGACAGTCTGACTTCTTCATTTCTTATTTGGATGCCATTTATATTTTTCTCTTGCCCAATTGCACTTGCTAGGCCCTCCAATGTTATATTAAATAAGAGTGGCGATAGTGGACAGCCTTGTCTTTTTCTTGATCTTAGAGGGAAGGTTTTTAGTTTTTCACCATTATATGGCCTTTATTATGTTAAGGTACTTTCCTTCTATCCTGATTTTTTTAAGTGTTTTGATCATAAAAGGATGCTGTATCTTGTCGAAGGCTTTTTCTGCATTGATTGATATGGTCATATGATTATTACTTTTTAATTTGTTTATGTGGTGTATCACATTAATTGAGTTACATATATTGCCCCTGAGATGTGGCCCACTTGATTGTGGTGTATAATCTTTTTAATATGCTGCTGTATTCGGTTTGCTAGTATCCTATTTAAGATTTTTGCATCTGTGTCATGAAAGATATTGGTCTGTAGTTTTCTTTTTGTTGTGTTATCTTTACCAGATTTTGGTATCAGATTAATATTGGCCTCATAAAATGAGTTAGGAAGTATTGCCTCCTCTTTGATTTTTTGGAAGAGTTTGAGGAGAATAGCTATTAAATCTTCTTTGAATGTTTGGTAGAATTCACTGGTGAAGTCGTCTGGTCCTGGACTTATTTTTTGGTAGGTGTTTGATGATTTTTTCAATTTCCATACAGCTGATTGGTCTATTTAGATTTTCCAGTTCTTCTTGATTCAGTCCAAGAAGATTGTATTTTTCTAAGTACTGGTCCATTTCTTCTAGGTTATTAAATTTGGTGATGTATACTTTTTCATAGTATTCTTGTATGATCTTTTATATTTCTGCGATATCAGTGTAATTTCCCCTCTTTCATTCCTGATTATATTTATTTGTGTCCTTTCTCTTTATTCTTTAGTGAACCTGGCCAGAAGTTTGTCAATTTTATTAACCTTCTCAAAGAACCAGATCTTCGTTGCATTTATTTTTTCTATTGCTTTTTTTTGTGTGTTCAATTTCATTTTTTTTCTGCTCTAATTTTGATTATTTCTTTCCTTCTGCTGACTTTAGGCTTCATTTTTTCTTCCTTTTTTAGTTTTTTAAGATGAAGCATTAAGTTGTTTATTTGGGCTCCTTCCTATTTTTGGAGATAGGCCTGTAATGATACGAACTTTCCTCTTACCATCGTTATCATTCATTTCTATATATCTCTTGATCTCTCTTTTTATTTCTTCTCTGACCCAGTTATTCTTCAGTAGTGTGTTGTTTAATCTGCATGTATTTGTGGTTCTTCCTGATTTCTTTTTGCAGTTGATATCTAGTTTCAAAGCATTATGATCAGAGAATATGGTTGGTATAATTTCAATCCTCTTATATTTGTTGAGGCTATCTCTGTGTCCCAGTATGTGGTTGATTTTTGAGAATGTTTCATGTGCACTGTAGAAGAATGTACAAGCAGTTCTTTTGGGATAGAAGGCTCTTTAAGTGTCAATTATGTCCAGTTGGTTTAATGTATCATTTAAGGATGTTATTTCCTTATTGATTTTCTGTTTGGATGATCTGTCAATATCCGACAGTAAGGTATTTAGGACCCCTACTACGATAATGTTTTGGTCTGCTTCTCCCTTTAGTTCTGTTAGTAATTGCTTTACATATTTCAAGGTTCCCTGATTGGGAGAATAGATATTAATAAGTGTTATGTCTTCTTGGTGCATGATTCCCTTTCATTATGAAGTGTCCCTCAGTATCTTCCTTTACCTTTTTTTTACTTTGAAGTCTATGTCGTCCATTATTAGTACCACTGCTCCCACTTTTCTCTGAATGCCATTTGCTTGAAATATCATTTTCCAACCTCTCACTTTGAATCAATATTTGTCTTTGGAGCTGAGATGTGTCTCCTGGAGACAGCATATGGTTGGGTTTTGTATTTTGGTCCATTCTGCAATTCTGTGCCTTTTTATTGGTGAGTTCAGTCCATTTACATTTAGGAGAATTATTGAAATATGAGGTCTTCTTATAGTCATTTTATCTTTTGCTTTCTGGTAGCTCGATGTTTCCATTGTTTCCTTGTCCTTGTGTTTCCGTTTTCTTTATTTTGGATGGTTTTTGTGGGTTTTGCGTCTGATTCTTGTTTTATGTTATATACAACAGTTCTGAATCTTTGGCGTGTGGTTATCAGTGCGAATATGTAAAGGACAGTTATATATATACATTTGTCCATTTTCTTCTGTGCATGCTCTATCTCCATTCCCACTTGCAAATTTGGATCTTTAATCCTCTCCTTCTCAGTTGTTGTTGTATCAATTTGTCCCTATGTATGCTGAATGTTCATTACTATCTTGCTATAACAATTCTCTTCTTATTATTTAAGCTTATAATGGACTGTTCTTAGTAAGGGTTGCACTTCTCTGCTTCTATTTGCCTGATAGCCACCTTACTCCTAATTATGTGTTTTATTATTTTTTTTTCATCATTTTATTTTAGGTGAGTTGACCCCTTTCAGTATTTCCTGTAGTGCAGGCCTCAGAGTAGAGAATTCCCTCAATTTTTGTATGTCAGGAAAGTTCTTAATTTCTACTTCATATCTAAAGGAGAGCTGGATACATTATTCTAAGTCGGTAGTTCCTTTCACTTAATAGTTTAAATATTTGATTCCGTTCTTTCTGGATTGTAAGTTTTTATCTGAGAAGTCTAGGATAATCTAGTGGGTTTTTCTTTATAAGTTACCCTTTTCTTCTAACTGGCTGCCCTGAGAATTCTCTCTTTGTCATTGATTTTTGAGAATTTTAATACAATATGTCTTGGTGAAGGCCTTTTTGTGTTGAGATAATTGTGTGGTCTGTTGACATGTTGAATTCCAGACTCCAGCTCATTCCTTAGATTTTGGAAATTCTCATCAACTATTTGTCTGAAAATTCATTTTAAAATTTTATAGAAAAGCAAAAGGCCAGTGAAAGCTGAGAAATTATTGATAAAGAACCAGGTGAAAAGATATACCTTGCCAAATATCTAGACTTCTTTTAATTCTGTAGTAATTAAATGTCCATGTTATTAATTCAAATGTTATATATATATGCGCCACCAACAAGGAATAGAGTCCAGAAATGCACCATACATTAACATAGCCTTCAAATATGACAGACACTGTGAGGAAAGAATAACCTTTTAAATTGACAGATGATGACTTGATATTCATCAGAATGGAAAAAAAAATTGAATATCCTCCTTTACAATATATAAAACTCAGGCATTTTCAATGACTAAATATGTAAAGTAAAAGTAAGGTTCTTAGAAGATAAGACAAAATATATTCACAATCTTAAGATTATGAGAGAATTCTTAAATAAGATATGAAAAAGCAACAATGCTAGGGAGTAAAGGAGAATATAACAGAAAATATGACCATTGCACAAACTGTTTATTGTAATTTTCCCAGTCTGCAAATTCTTTATCTCAGTAGACAACATTTAGATACCTTAGTAACAGTTTGACTGTATAATACGTCTATCGAATCTAATAACTTTTTAAAATTTAGAATATCTCTGCATTTTTAATTTTATTTAAATATATATTTTGCATTTTACTAAAGTATTAGTTGGCCAATGACTGCATTTTTAAATATGTGGTGAGAGAAGAAGCGAAACAGACATTAGAATTAAATATATATATATATATATATATATATATATATATATATATATATATATATATATATCCGGTAAGACACTTCAAAAGTAAGACAGCCATGAGCTGGGAAATGGTTGAAACATATTATTCGCCAATGAGTTTTATGTTAAAAAATTATATATATTTGTAAAAAATTCGAAAGCTCATGGGCAGCATGCAGTACTAAAGCGAAGAACACGCTATGAGAAACAATTCCACGCCAAGTCTAAGAAACCAACAAAAATTCTATTGTACCACCCAAAGACAGAAAGGGGAAATTTATAGCACAATGGGAACATGCGAAGGTCAATCACCAGCCTGTTGGATAAAGAAATGGTGGTGTATCCACTCTATGGAAGAGTAACCAGCAGTGAAGATCAACCAGGCACAGCTTTGGGCACCCGGTGAACTCAGCGCACAGATGGACACAGCTCTATCCCCTCTGGTTCTGGGGGATATGCAGGAGGCTGAAGGGACAGACTCCTCTAGAAATTAAGTAGAGTACTGGGGTGGAGGAGTTCTTGTCCACAAAGCCATCCCCTGGTTGGTATCCTGAGGCCAGGCTGGGGCTGGGCTGGGAAAGTATGAGCTACTTGCTGGGGGCCCTGTACAGGGAATCCCCAGGCCTGGTCATGGCTGGAAACATTGGAGATGCTCGAATCCTCCAGAGAGGCTATGCAGAGGAGGCTGTGGTTTCCATCAGCCCCCACTCTACCCCCAACACAAGACTGCAGGCTGCAGGGTGAATTTCCTGGCTTCCTCCAGTCCCACAGTTACTGGAGCTCTTGCTATAGCTGGCTGCTGTCTTGAGTGTTTAGCCCAGTGGTTTCTGAACCACACTTGCACTTAGTACTTGTTCTTTTCAAAAGTGCTTCTCTCAATCTCATTGCTATTCATTGCTGTGGACTGTGTGCTCCTGCGGCTGGTCTCCTCCAGGTGTGGAGGGGGACCTGAAGAGGGTAGGGTACCCATAAGATATTTAGGTTCTTGAATCCTCCTTCCTGCTTTGTTCCTGTGCATGAGGCTCTTACCTATAGGCTTAGGGCTTAAATCCTACCCTCCATGCTATATCCACCTAGCTGATGCTGGGACTTTCTCTCTCACCATAATGTAAAAAATAGACCACTAACTGCTTAAACCCTCACAGTAATGAAGTATCTAAATCTGAAAATAAGTAGAGAATTTAAAGTGTTCATCAACAAGTCAATGTTTTAATTCCATATTTTATCAGTCAGATTCTCAAATGTGTACACTTTTCCTTGCTATCACATTTAGAACATGACTTTTTAAACACATCACTTATTTTGACATGACAAAATTTGGCAGTGATTTTGGTTCTTCATAAAGAAAGCTTTCTAAAATTATAACATTATTAATTCTCTTAACTTGTACATCAATCCCACTTGGATGACATAATGACAGGGAAATGCTCTGGGGACATGGGAATAATAACAGAGGATAATTTTTGAAAAAGACAATATGCCTCGCTTTGACATTCTTAATTCTAAAGCAGTCCACAAGATTTTTAACTCCCCAGAGTACAGACCTGTAAAATGAGTGTTAGTGAGACTTGTAAATAAAATGGAACATTTCTATGGTAAAGTTATGTTATATGGGAAAGATTAAGTAGTTTTGCAGCTGTAATTAAATTTCAAATAAATTGACTTTAAGTGATCAAAAGGGAACTTATTTTGTATGAGTTTAAACTAATAACTTGAGCTTCTTTTTAAACAATAATTTCTAGTGTTAGAAATAGTAGAAGTCCTAAAAATTCACAGCCACAGAGATTCCTTCTTGGTTTCCTTTGAAGAATCAAACTGCTATGTTGTGGAAAGGATCACATGACATGGAATGGCAGGTGAAGTCTAAGTTATACAGCTCCAAGAAACTAAATTCTGACAACAACTAGTGAGTTTAGAAGAGGACACCGAGTCTCAAATTACATCATGGACCCATCCAACGCCTTGATATTAGTCTAAGGAGATGCTAAGCAGAGGACCATGTAATCTGTAGAGAAAATCAATTCCTTATTCCAAAAAAAAAAAAAAGTTTATTGAGTTCCTGTAGTTTTCTATTAACTTTACTCTTGTCAATCATTGGAGAAAGCACTGGTAACAGAGGTCTGAGATTCGTTTGTTTGCACAAAATGCCTCCATTCAAATATTATGGAGTCCATTGTTTCAAAGTTTGTCATAGAGTTAGTTAAGGAACCTGGTTAGACTATGAATTCAAATTACATTTTAATTCTGGAGTCAGAGTATGAAATTGTGCACCTGATGTTTAACTCTATTAACAATAGTATCAAATCGTGAATCCAATTTTTAACTGTATTAACTTGGGAGTAAAAGAAAAAAAACAAAATTTTAAATGTATCGTAGAATCTCTGAGGTACACTGATCTTGCCTCAGTTGAATTTAAAATCTTAAAATGTTAATTTGCTTTCTGAAAACAACCCTTTGAGATTAGAAACATTCAGCCCAACCAAATATGTAATACTCTATATCAGTGTGGAAGTCATCTAAATTCTTGGCTTAAAATTGTTCATAATATTCTTTTAAAAACTTATATCTTCTTGCTATGTATCTCACTTTAGCTTACATGTCCAGAGTACTCTGTACACTTTCCTTTATATGTACTCATAGCCTAATAATTGCAATTGTAACTGATAGAACACAGATTTTAATCAAAATTTAAATATATTTGTCAGTTATATATGTAAAGTTTGGATTTATTTTCTTTTTTTGATTCTAAGACAATATAAAAAATTGCTCTATTATCTATGGGAATTTTCTCCCTTTTCTCAAATATTGTTATGTTTTTTATGTTTTATAAGGTTTATCTACCTGTGATACCTGCCAATTTTGTGAACCATTACTGGCATTCTCTGTCTTACAGAGAGGAGAGACATGGCAAAATAAATGAGTTATGAATTTTAAATGAGTTATTTTTTGGTTCAGTGAACACATGTGTGTTATTTAAAGCTGAAGATACAATAATAGAGTCAACAAAATACCACTGAATAAAGCATAATTTACTTTATTCTTCCATGATAAAGTCTGGGATAGAAATGATCATATTGCCCTTTACTTCGCTTAGTAGAAATGTAGTGAATTGGAGCCAGTTTAGAATTAAATACAAGTATGCTGATGTAGTAAAAATAGCTCAGAAATCCTGTTTAAGCTATACAATTTTTAATCTTCATCAAAAAAATTGAAACTAAATAGAACAACAATGATTCTATGACTTGTTTCTCTTGTTTCCTTTGGACTTAATTAATTTAATGAAACCTCTTTAGGCATTTTTTTTTTTTTTTTATTTTAAAGTTGGTCCTTTGTAATACTGTTTAAAACCTTTGGCCAACACTGAATTCATTTGGTGTCTAGAAGCTTTACTGTTTTATCTTTCACATTTATATCTATATTTCTTGAATTCTTTAAGAGGTACAGAAAAAGATTCATTATCATTTTTATAACTACAGATATTCAATAGACTCAGGATAGATTAATGAAAAGATTATCAATCCCTACACTTTAGAACATAATGTTTTCATTAATTATGTGACTATAAATATGATTTATTTCCAAACTTTTTATTCTGTTTTGTCACATTTCTATAATTGGGTTCTTCTCATTCTTTTCTACATTCTCGTGATTCCATGTTATATAATTTTCTATTCCCCTAAGAACTTTGTTCAGTTTTTTTTTTCTCTGTTGGTTTGTGTTTCTTTTTATTTTTAATGCAGCTTTGATAAAAAGAATAATTTTTTCTTGTCAAAAATATTTTTACATGACCATTGCTTTAAAAATTTTTACTGAATTTATAATTCCAGATTGACAAGTTTTTCTCACTCAGTCTTTTAAAGTATTTTTTCTATGATATTTTTTCATCCTTTATTGTAAGCAATTCATTGTCAGTTTTATGCTTACTTTTTTTGTAGTTAAGCTGTGGACCCACCAATGCCAACCGCTTTTAATATATTTTCACTGCATTTCATTTTCAGGATTTTTACTACTGTATGCCTACATTACTTTTCTTTTTATGTATCATGTTTTGGTTGTATGTGTATTTTGTAAACTCTGGCTTGATATAGTTCATTAGTTTGGGAAAATTCTCTTCAAATTTTCTTCTTCCCATCCTCTTTTGCCTTTTTTCTGGTTCTCAAAGGTATGCATATTAAACTTTTGCAATGTGCCCCAAATTTTTTTTACAATTTGTTCTGTATTTCTTATCCTTTCTTTCTGTGTATCAATCCAGATACATTCTCCTGACATTCTCTAGCTCACTAATCTTTTCTTCTACTTTAGTGTCCTGTGAAGCATATCTATTCAATTTTCATTTTGACAATTGATATTTTTTTGTTGTTCTAGAATTTTAATTTGCTGTTTTTTAAATAAATTTAAATTCGCTGGTGAAAGTCTTTTTTATTTTTCTATTTTCTAGAATACTTTATTCCTAATTACTTTAATGTTGCTTTTCGGATAAATTACGAAATTGTAGCTATTGTCTTTTTTTTTTCTTGTTTGTTAGTCATTTGGCCTTGCTTACTGGAATGTTTGGTAACTTTTGGGAAAATGCTAGATATTGAGTATTAAAAATTAAGAGGCACTTGGTGATGTTTCATACTCTAGATATGATTTCTTTGTTTAGGTTCCTTGAGCACAGGCAGATTATCTTGATGGAATATAGGCTGAGTCAAGCTTTGTGTAGATAGGCTATTTCTAATTTGCCTTTATTACCACAGCCCTCAGTAATAGCATAGGTATTTATCAGTATCCCTTCATCTTGTCATGACCTGAAATTCAAACCTGTCTCCGTAGATCTGAAAAATGCTGAAATCTTTGATCATTGAGTTACCCTCTCAGAATCTAATTTTGACTTGTTTCTCCAACACTTTTCTCATACTTAGGGTCCATCAAGTTTCTCAAGGAAGAGCACACATAACAATTTTAAAATCTATTGTTCCAACCTCTATAGCTTGGATCTTCAATACCTGGCTGCCTCTGGAGCCCTAAATTCCAACTTCTGTCACCTTAGATCAATGAGGCTAATGTAAGCCTCAAGCTGCTTTTTTTTTCAATCTCTAGTCCTCTGCAGCAAGTCAGCAAATGATGCATAGGCAAAAGCGGTGTCAAATGTGAGGCTTATCTTATGCCCTCCTCTCCTGAAAAGTATTCTGATATGCTATTTGTAATATAAATAATTCATTCTAGAGAGTATTGGAAATTACAAAATTGCTAATGAAATTTTGAGTAAAAAAAAAAAAACTAATAAAATAAGAATGGACAATACACCAGAGGATATCTTTCTCCAGGCTTATAATTTAGGAGTACTTTTGCACATATGCACAAGGAAATATGTTCCAATAAAAGAAAAAAAAATTCTCAAATTCATAAATATCCATAAGTAAAAAAACAAATAAATAATAGGGGTTATATTCATAAAATAGAAAGTTTATCACAGGATGTACACTTCCAGAATAGCAGTATGAGGGTCTCTGAGGACACTTTCTCCAGCAAAACAAACTTTACTGGTGAAAATTCTTTAAAAATATATATTTAAGCTATTTTAAATGCTAGAAATTTCCTAAAAGACACACAGCAAATGGAGAAATATTTATTCAGAAAATTTTACTCAATAGAACAGTGAGATCTTATGGCATTTATGGTGCGAACAGTTTTCCTTCACATGGCTCAGTAAGAGAGAATTTTCTTAAATTCAAAGGAACAATCAGAATTGAGTAAAATTCCTGGAAGTTGCAGGCAAGAATATAAAGCTCCCACTACCTCAGCTACAAGTAAAAGGCTATATATAGGGCCTCTCTATGAGAGGCAGGCTGTGAGCATTTATCATCCACCCGGCTCAGTGTTGTAGAAGCTATACTCTAAGTAAGAGCAGCTATGAGGTCTGTGCTCCCTTCTTCTCTCCATTCCCCATCATGGAGTAGAAACCCTCAAGTGCAGAAGACTGAGAATACTAGTCCCAAATTTCTCTCACCCTAGTTTGCTTATAGGGTGGAAGTTCCACATTAGGAGAGACAAACTGAAAAAAGCCAGAGGTTACCATCTCTGCCCAACTCATGGTGTCATTCTAAAGAAGCGGACCATTACCCCAAGCCCAGATCCAAAATACTGGTACAAATGTTTTGGTAAGTGGAAAATGTAAGTCTTATGGAAGAGAGATAAGTCGCTCTCTCTAAGTGAATTGATATTATTTGGGACAAAGCTTGAGAAAGTTAAAGTCTAAAGACACTGTTGAAAGCAATGGAGATTTTGGTTATAAGTAATTAAGAGGAGGTAGGTAGCCCCATGATAGCAAAAAGTCAAAGAATAGAACACTTAGAATTTCAACACAGAAAACCAGGGAAATAAGTAGCTAAAAAGAATCCTCTTGAGGCTAGAGCAAAGCTCAAAGCTTGGCCTCAAAGATTACCCCTGCAAAGGTTAATTGAGTCAGACCATAAAACAATTTATGTTTCGGGACATTGTCAAACAGTAATCAAAAACAACAATCGGTTGGCAATTATTGAGGGCTAAGAGCTGAGTATAATACCAATAGAAGCAGATCAGCTAAAAGCTTAACCGGAAAATCAAGGAAAGAGACTTCCAAGAGAATCCTGCAAAAACTACTGCCATCCCATGTTGATTGTGATAATATGTTAATCGGCGCCCTGTAAGGTGTTACAAGGGGATGAACACTTCACAGAAATAGACTTCACTGAAATAGTGCACCCAAGACACTAAACAATCAATACAGCAAACAACATTAATATCAATGAAAAGACGCTTCAAAGCTAGGTGGAAGTTAATATACAGAGTTACCAAGAAATTTTCTGTCATGTCCAGTTTTAGAAAACAAAAAAATAAGACCTGTAAAGAGGCAGAGAAAAGTCACACATACAAGGAAAAAAGTGAAAGTAGGCAACAAAAACCACCTTTTAGAAAACTCGGATGTCATAATAAGCAGCTATTATAAATATCTTCAAAGAACTAAGTTAACCTATTTTTAACACAGTTAAGAATATATATTGACAATGTATTGTATTATAGAGAATATCAGTAAAGAAATAAAAACCAAAAAAATTGAAATTCTGGATTGAAGAGTCTAATAATAAAGAAGAAAAATTAACTAGAAATGTTGGGAGCCCTTTGTAAGGAATTATCAGTTCCTGAAATCCCAAGGGAGGAGAAGCATCAGTTCCTGAAATCCCAAGGGAGTAGAAGTATCAGTTCCTGAAATTCCAAGGGAGGAGGTTTCTCTTGGCTTTATGTTAATCCATGATAATCGTAGCTATTGTTTCTGGATACTTGTGGTTTTGTTTTGAGCAGTTTATTACTTTGTTACTAGCAGTTTGTCACGTACTCAAGCTGTATAAGTATACGGTGCTAAATAAACTCAGTGCTGCAGCTTTGACCATATGCCCTCCCGAGATCTTTTTCTCTTTTCTGTCTTTTTTTCCTAACCCTCGCTCCCCAACTCAGGACCGTTCGACTCCATCCAGCGGGTTCCGGCATAGAAAAGATTAATGGTAGATTTGAATTGTAAGAAGAAATATTAGAGATTATACAATGTGAGGAACATAAAGAGAAAGGAATTAAGAGTATAAACAGAGCTTCATAGAAGTGTGAGAAACCATTAAGTGCAGCAGCATATGCCTGAAGGAAGTATCAGAAAGAAAAGAGAGAAAGGATCAGGAAAATATTTGAAGCTATAATGGCTCAAAATTTCCCAAACCTGATTTAAAAAACATTAATGTTAGTATACAAAAAGCTCAATAAACTCCAAGTAATAATAAATTTGATGAAACAAGTAAAGACTTATACACTGAACATCACAAATAATTGTTGAAAGAGATTAAAAAAGACAACTAATTGAAATATTATCTCATGTTATGGATCTGGAAAATGTGGTAATAATGATAAAATGGTGATATTCCCTAGTCTAATCAAAGTTTCAATGTAACTCTTATTAAAATTTCAGCTGATTTTTTTCTTTTGCAGAATTTTTAAACTGCCAAAATTAATATGGAAATACAAAGAACTCAGAGTAGCAAAAATATTCTGAAAAAAGAATAAAATTGGTAGACACACTTCTTAACTTCCAAACTTATTACAAAGTTGTGGGGCAATGTCATCAGGCTAGTCTTATGAATCAGTGGAATAAATTGAGAGAAAAAAAAAAAAAAACCTTTAAAACTTTGGTCAATTGATTATTAATAAGGATATTGTACTGTCAGGACACATCTGGATTATTATTTTCAATTTAATGGATATAAATGATGAAACTGCATCCAGGAAAAGGAACATGCATCCAGAGGAAGGTCATGAAGCATCTGGAAACCTAATCATATGACAAGGCTGAAGAAGCTGTGGTTGTACAATTTGGCCTAAAGAAGAAAATACATAAAAGGTTTGGGACAAGTTTCTTTAAATACCAGAAAGTTCACCATACTTTTATCTGTAATTACACATGAGGATACACACACAGCAAACAAGCCTCCATTTGAAAATGAGCATTTCAGCCTTAAAATTTTTTACAAAAAGCAGAACAATACAATATGAAATGAACTATTTACCAAGAGAGTGTACCGGAAGAGTCTGGTCGACAAGCTGCCGTGAATACTACAGAGGAGATATTTATATAATATTGAAATCTACACTAAATCTACATGTTTTTTTCCTAGTATAAATGTCAAAGACTTTATCATTCAAGTACATTTTTATTGCTATGTCTATATTGACAAATGAGAGCTTTGAGCTAGACTATTATAATATTAGACTATAAAAGAAAGAATGTGTTTATTTACCCTTCCAATTTACTAGAAAATTATTTGATGGATAATAATTATATATGCAATACAAATTAGAATTGTCCACATATTCATATACTTTGGAATATATTCCAAAGTGTGTGTGTGTGTGTGTGTGTGTGTGCGTGTGCGTGTGTGTATATGTATATATTATATATAAAATTTTATTTCCAGTCAAATAGTTGAATGATAAGCTTCATATTAATAAAATCTAAGTCTTTAGCTACTTCTTCAACATAGCTTTGAGATAGTTTTAATCTAAACTTGATTTGAAACAGGTTGTATTAACCTGATATATTAGATTTCCTTTAATTAATAACAATGTTTTGTATAATAAATAATTCCTGTAAAAATTTTTGTCAGTAGCAGTATCAAATGACAAACAAAAATTCAAACAATTTACTTTTTGGATAAGGAAATGCCTTTAGTCAAGGGTAAGCTTGGAGTCACCAATTTAAGGAAAACTCAAAGACCAGAAATATTTGGTTATCCTGCTTTTTCTTGTGATCTTTTTCCTAGATAATTTCTCTTTTAATTTTCTTTAAAAATCAGGTTTCTTTATATGATGTATGAATCATAAATATTATTTAATTAATTTTGGCTTCATGCCAAAGCCCATGAATATATGATTAAAATATTATTTAGAACAGCACTTATATGTTCTATTTTTTTTTTTTGTTTTGTTGCACTGACTTTCAGAAAAGAATAAAAAACAGACAGGTGAGAGAGAAAAATGAAAGTATAACAAAAGACTATTTACCTTTCCATATTCTTAGATATATCCTGCTGATCCTAATTGTGGCAGAAACAAACAAAAAAATCTTTATAATGAGAGAAAAGTTTTTGTTACAATATCCTAGGCAGTTTAAAATGAAGACTATATCTTGTCATGGCAAGACTTATACTTGATTGCAAATGCCTATTTAAATACATGTTCCAATAGACCCCCTACCACTACCAGCATGGCAGTTAGCAAGACTAAGGAAAATTATTTTAACGCAATTCTTCATAAGCCATTTACATAAAACAATCCAATTAAATGCTACTAATTCAAGGTCCATAAAGAAAAAAAAATGAACCATATATTGGGTGTGTTGGACAAAGGAGGGAGTGGAGATATCAATCACCTTTCTCTTAAACTTTCAGCTATTTGTCCCAGGACATTGTAATGTATTAGTTCTTACAACCCTTTAGCAAGAATGTGGGCAATGACAGATGTTATGTTTAGGAGTCTCTGAATGTGTATTGATGAACACTTAGCTCTCTATAAAAGTTACTTGTTTATTGGAAGAAAGTCGAAAGTGGCATGTTGAGATTCAACAAGTTATCAAAGAAAAAAGGATAACTTCTCAACGAGGTTTATTAAAAGAGTACAAAATCTTAAGAAAAGCACCTTCCGTTTGGCTAAGGATATTTTAGATTTTTAAATTAGCAACAAGAAATAAATTTCATTTTTTAAGAAATATAGATACCAAAGTACTTTTCTGCTGCTTTTTATTTATAGATGCAAAACAATAAAACACAACATCACTACACTAACTATATTGTTTCAACACTCAGCTTGTGAGACATATTTCTTTTTTCATATATATTATGGTTTATTATTTTGGATGAGTATTTTAATATTAGCTTTAGCTTATAAGCAGGGAGATGTGTTTTTTCTTTTAAATTTTCATGTGGAAAAATTACTTGACAGCTATTGTACCCAATCCTAATGGTCTTATCTTATTTGAGGCAGATTTAATAGGAAAGTTCATTATGTTCTTTTACAGCATTAAGCAGAAAATTGGAGCAATTTTGGAAAGAAATTGATTAGTAGAAACTTTGCAAGTATTACAGTGTCTATTTATCAAAATAATGTAAAATGATAGGGAGAAAATAAATTATTAAATGTATAATTTAAGTTCAATATACTTGAAGCAAATATAGCTCAGTCCTAATTCCTAGAGTGTTTACTTCACTGCTGGGGCCTATTTTTATACAGGGTTGTAATATTGGAAACAGCAGCTTAGTTCCCTTTGATTCAGTGCTTTATCTCACTGATGGGAATAGAGATTAGCAAAATTAAAAACTAATTTTTGTGTTTTATTAGCAGTGATAAATTCACTTTGTTACAACTTCGTTTCCTATCATAGAAATTGAATATCAGAAATGAATTATTTTTTTTTCAATTTCATAGGTGCTTTAACAAATATCCTCTCATGTAGAATTTTTTACACTGTCCATAGATTATATCAGATAAGTATGTGGCATAGAGCTTTTCATGACACTTAGTAAAAATAAAATAGTACATGAAGAAATAAATCACTAAAGAGAATACATTACTTCAGTGTAACTTAAACAGTGTGCATTTAAATATAAATCTCAACTAAATACTTAAATTAAAAAGAAACAATTGCACAAAACTGGAACCCATTTTCTATTTGAGTGATGATCGTTATTCCTATTCTGGCCAGTCTTCCCCTCCCCCCTTATTGAGTCCTTAATAATTGCTAGTTACTTTACCAGATGCTTAGATGCTGATAGTCAAATGATAAAGACTAACAATATGATCAATGATGTTAAGAAATAAGATTCTGGTGAAGGACATCAGTCCATTTACCAAAATATATTGAAAGTTAGGTTAGAACAGGCTTATGAGGGACTTTGTCTATGAAGAGATTGGGAGAGTTCTTTCAGGAGCTATTAATGAGATACAAGAATCCCTTAGGGGAAAAGAACAGAGAAGAGTAATGGAACAAAGTCTGATATGATTGTAACAAGAGGAGCTAGGAGGAAGATGAGTGATGATGCTAAAAGAAAGGTAACTGAGTACAGATAACCCAGGGACTTATAAAGATAACTTTAATTCTAAGAGGAAAATTAGGCAAAATAATTTGAATTGGTTGAACATATGTCACTCATAATTGTAAAACAGCCTTTATTCTTCGCTGTTTATGAAAAGTAAAATATTATTCAGCTAATTTATAAATTGCGTTGATACTTTTTTACTTTGACTTAGTCCCTTTTTCCATCTATCTTTTCACTGTCTCTTCATCCAACAAAAGTTTTAACATTAAATCTGATGAATTCAAAGTAGCCTACAAATTGAGTTAAAAGGAACTTTGGCTTATGTCAGATAAACTCTATGTCTATATTTGGAATTAATTTTTAGAAATGTAATTCAAGAATTCATGATTAATAATAGACAAAATTATACAAATATTTTAGAATAATTTATGAAGGTGAAATTCATATAACGTAATATTAACCATACCTGAAACTGAACAATTTGGTATGTTCACAATGATGTGTAATCACTACCTGTACCCAGTTCCAAAATATTTCCATCACTCCAAAGCAAAGTCTCTTAATATTAAATAGTATCCCCCCTCTTCATCATCTGATAACCACCAATCTGCATCCTATCTCCAGTATTTATTCCAAATATTCATATAAATGTAATCATGTGGTCTTTTATGACTGTCTTTTGTACTTAGCAAGTTTTGGAGGTTTGTCCACATTGAAACATGTGTCACTATTTCATTCCTTTTCACCTCTGAATAATATTCCATTGTAGGCATATACCATAATTTGTGTATCCATTCATTCATTGATTGACTTTGGGTCTGTTTCCACCTTGGACTATTACGAATAGTGCTGTTATAAGCATTCCCAGATACTTATTTGTATTTGTTGAGTTTCAATTCATTGGAGAAAATGTCTAGGAGTAGAATTACAGGATCATATGGCAATTCTATATTTACCTATTTTCGAAGAACAATCAAATTGTTTTCTATAGTGGCCAAACTGTATTTGCATCCCACCAACAATGTATGAGTGCCAACTTCTCCACACCTTCATTACCATTAGTTATTTCACATTTAAAAAAAATTATAACCATTCCAGTGTGACACAGTACCTAATTGTGCTTTTGATTCAGACTTTCTTGATGACTAATGATGAGATAGTTTTACTTATTACTTTCCAAAGTGGATACCCTTTCTTTCTTTTTCATGCCAAATTGTTCCAGAAACTAATACATATATCTCAACCGTAATCTTTTGTGCCAAACAACTGTGGGTTTTATTGCACCTTACGGTGATTTGGAAAAATGCCTGTCACTTTTTCACCTTGAGAGAGTTCCTAGTTGAGCAAAAATAGTGATAAACATTTTGCTTCGGTCCTTCACATACCCCCTAGACAAGTTAGAAAGGGCAGACATAATTCATTGTGAATAATGTATGCTCTGCTCCCCTCAGGAGCAGGCACCAGGTCCACACTAAGAATGCAGGTTGCCATTTTCAAGAGTGATGCTGAGCTGGGAGAAGTTGGAAAAGCAGCAGGCTAAAATGCCACAAATCTCTCTTATCATTTTTTGCCTTTTTCTATGTTTTGCTTTTGTTTGTTTGCTGTAAAGTTTTACCTGTTTCCAGTAGACAAAGTAGATTTTGACAGTTCCTGCTTGTTTCGCCATGCATCTCTGCAGGAGTGGACATTTTGAAGCAATCATTTTGCCTATATTATTCTTTCTCTCCAAATCTTTTTATTTGCACTCTTTCTATTTGTGTGTGTGGGTATGTGTGTGCATGGTATATATAATGGTTGCTTCATATATAATATTAATAATAATTTAATTTTTTAAATATTTGGTTAAAATTACTTACCAATATAACTTCTAAAATTTTCTTCTAGATCTTATTACCTTACGAAGCAAGGGTGTAGACACTCTATTTTAGAGGTTAATAATAAAAAATATTGAAACTTACTTTGCTCAAATGAATAACTATCATAGAATTTGTTCTTTTCATTGTGTCGCTCTCCAAATTTGACAATATGTAAAGATCTTCAGATATTTAAAATATTTCAAGTGGTCCAAACTGGAAAAAAATTATTTTGTCAACAAACTGGCATGATGTCAGACTATACTTATAACTATGTCTTATTTTAAGTAATTTCTTCAAAGTATATTAGAGTATATGTAAAACACATAGCAACATTATTGGCCACTGCACAAGGGTTCAGAAACATAAAAACTCACATCACAGACTTTGGTAAAGATAAATTTTCTGAAGGAACGTTTCAGTTTTGAAAAAAATTATAGAGAAAGTCTTATAATTATACAGATAGGAACTTAATGTGTAAGACATCATAACAGGGAGAACAAGATAAAACATTTTGAGTTCAGTTCATGTGTACATAGTAAACTTAAGCATCCAGATATATTCTAGTGTCAAAAATCAAATTATCTAACTTTTATTGAATATTTAGTTCCATGAAAATAAAAGTTCATAACATGTACACTCATAAGTTCTTAAAACTTTGCTAAAATGGACAAAAATAAAATTGTTAGCCTTTACTTATGATTCTTTAGAATTTTATGTCACTGATAACAATATTTGTTGTCAGTTCTTGGCTTATTAGTGTTGTCCATAGTGCCATTTGTGAATAAAAGAAAATCATTAATTTTATGATGGTTTTAAAATTAATATTTTAAAATTCAGTGCATTAAAGTTACAAATTCAAAATTATAGTTTTTTATGGTTTTCTTTTTAGTTTACAAATTTGCTTTTGTTATGTAAAAATATAGAAACATTTTAATATTAATGTGTAGGTGTTTACACTATAACTAATTTTTCTTAAACTTTGATTTGCACTTATAAATTAAAATATTTTACTTCCTTTTAAGAACTCGATATTTAGCTAACAAGTGAAATCTTCCAAAATACTGAAAAATTTTTATGAATCTAATAAATTAAACATAAGTAAAATTAATATGATTTGTCTTAAGACCTCCTATATATTTCAATAGTGTGTATTATCATAGTAAAGAAAAAACTTTAATTAATTAAAATCTTTAATTAATTACTCAATAGTGTGTTTTATTTTTTAAAATTTAAAAAAAATTAAAAATTTTTTTGCAGTTGAGATATCTTGTGACTTTCATTCATCCTTTCATTTATCATTTCCCTAGTTATTTCCCTAGTCCATTTACTGCTTTCTTATATAATAAAAATGAATAGTTCTCTGATTCCAACCTGAATTTCCTACTCTGTGCATGACACTCAGTTCACCACTAGGAATAAGTACAAGATAAAATAAAATACCTAATGTGAAAAAGCTTTAAAATTTATTTAGATAAATTAAAACAATGCAATAGCATAAATTTGTATCTAATGATCTAGTCAAAACTTATATTATCCTTAAAAATTTGGCTTCCCTTAAAAGTTCAGTAAAAATATAATATGCATTTTAGATTTTATTCTATATTATTCCTTTTCCTAAAACATTTGAAAAATTTGAAGTATTTATTTCACTAATCTGTCATTACCGATAATGGATTATTATAAATGGCTCCTGGTAAAATATTATAAAATGTAAGTACATTTGCATTTAAAATTTCAGAGGAAGTCCAAATAAATTTGATACAATTATTTTGTGTTGACATTTCTAACAGTTAGTGGTTAATTTGAATGAAGCTCATGACATACTTGTCTAAATGAAAATTTAACTTGAATAGCCCTTTCAAATTGTGGTAACTCATTAAAACCTGTACTCGTTAACAAAAAATATATAAGTCTATTAGAGGGTATAGAAAGGATAAAAAGCACTTTCTTTAAAAGAAGTAAGTTAATTTTAATTAGAATAAATATAAAAATAACACATCAAATATTTTCTATCATTTTTATTACACAGAAACAGCCGAGATCTTAAAAATGAAGATTCAGTTAATTAAGCCAAAGCCTTAACAGATATAGAAAATGTTAGCAAGGATAAAGTAAAAAATAATGTGGAATCACTTGTTTTAACAGTAAAAAGAGACATTTGTAGTAACGTCTACAAGTAATCAGCACTTTAATTGTTCTAAAGGTACAGAATTTGGATCATGGAATTTAAAAAAAATTCTTATTTTAAATTTAATGAGGCATTCAAGAGTTACACATAATTACTTTTATTCTCATATTCTTCATATAATTTAAAGTCTTCTGTCATTGAAGTTTTCTCATTGAAAAATGAGAAAAATGTTAAACATAAAATTGCAAATGTCTATTTCATTTGTAAAATGATGGATATATGTTAGGTTTTATATTTTTATGCATTTATTTCTCAATAATTTAACAATTAAAAATTCAGTTTAATAACTACTCAAATGCTATGTATCTTTTCTCTTAACCCATGTCTATTTTGATTTTTTATTTTGTTTTTTTACAAAACATTAATTTATATGTTAATTATAAAATACTAGTAGATATAGATTAGTGAAAATAAAAACTATAGCTTTAAAATAAAATAAAATAATTTTAATAATTTTAATGTTCAAACACAAGTACCATTAATATTTTGGTATATAATCTTCATATTTTAATTTAGCACTTACATACATTTCTAAATATAAATGTAAGTATGTTTATATAGATAATTACAATGTAGATACATATATAGGAAGATTCCTTTGTAAACCATTGTAACTTATAAAATAAATTCAGGCCTACTTTTATTCAGTGATAAATAGATGATTCATATTTTTATCAGTACAATTTTTGTACTCACATAGAAAAGTGTTCTTATGTTGGCTCTGCTCCTTACCAACTGTGCAACATAGGAGAAGTTTGTGCACCTGTGAAACGGGAATAATAATAATAGCATATTCTCATGTAAATATTGTAAGAATCAAACGAGATAAAGTACTTCAGACCATACTTAGCACTTCCAATAAGGTTCACCTTTCTCTTCTTCCTTGACCTCTTTCCTTTCTTCTTCAAAAAATCTAAACATTCTCGATTAACAATACTTATTTTACCAAAATAATTCTAACTTGATATTGGCTATGTCTGTTTATAGGCTATGTGTTTTAAAAATTTGGAAAACTTTTATTGTATGTTACAAGAAATAATAGCATAGTAATGATTTTTTTTTTAAAGATGTAGTAGAATTTATTCAGAATGCTGTCTTAATCTAGTATTTTAATGTTATTTTGGGGTAGATTGTTTTTCATTTTAGGTATTGACTATGTGAATTTTCTGCTCTCGAATTTACTTGGATAATTTATATTTCATAGAAAATTTTATATTTCAATTATTTTTTAGTAGTTAACATAGACATTTTCATAGTTCTTTCTCATAAATTAATATCTTATGCATATAAAATAAGAATCCTTTTATTAGTTATAGTATCCTCTGTTTGTACAATAATAATAAAGATTATGACTCCAAATTTTGATATTTGACTGCTTGCAGCTCCTAAGCTTCATTTCTTCCTTTGCCATTTCTCTCCCTAATCTGAGTTGATGATAAGAAAGACTTCTTTTAGTGTCTTCAGGAGATTCAAATCATACAACGCTCTTCCTATTCAAGAGAACTTTAATTCTGACCACACCAGCTAAACACCATCAAAACCACAAAAACTACTGTTTCTCAAGGTATTTTCAGATTAGCTTGTAAAATATACTCTGTTCTCTTAGAAAGTCTTATTATAAACCTTTTCATACTCTTTTGGTATGTGTGTGTGTGATCATTAACATCCAAACCAAATTGAGGGTGAGATCTATCTGATTTCTTCAGGGTAGCCAAAATAAGTGCAAATATAATGGTAGTCTTTTAATTAACTTCTTAATTGATTCTAAACATTTATTTATATCTCTCCAAAATTATGTTCACCCCATAGAATTTAGACACTCATACAAATTTTACTGGATATTTTGTGAGTTAAAGAGGATAGTGTGTTCACATATATGCTATAACACAACTAAATACATTTTCTATTGCTCATTTTTGTTCTCATTTCAAATATTTTCTATAATGGTAGATGCTGATTTTTTAAAATTCTTTTTCTAAACTCAAAATTTATTCAGTGTAGGTCAATTTAACTAGGCCCTATTCCTCTATATCTTCATTTCTAGTCAATCCTGAAGCAAAAAAGTACCTAAATATGATACTAAACAAAAATATAGGCTAAATAAATGTAGATCTCTCTGTATGTAAATTATATGTCTAGAAGAAAGCACATTTTGTAATATAATTCTACTTTCGCTGTTTTCATACACAACACCACTTTCAAATTTGTTTGTTTTTTTCCACAAATGCTTAATAAAAACAGATTATACTTGGGGCACCCAGCTTTCTTCTGGTATATATTTGAGGTGTCTGTTAAGATATTGCTTCTTTGTTCAAGCTGAATTTTTCCATACTGAAAATAAGAACCCTATAGCACTCTCCCTACCCCAGCTGGATAGTATGAAAAGTTGGTGTATGAAAAGGATGCCTTTGGCACAAATACAAGACCATTCAGTATTCACAGGGGCTTGAGAGAGCATGTACTGAGAATTTAGGGTCTCTTGACACACTTGTTCCAGCCTCAGAATCTGAGCCTTCCTTAATATTTCTGACTATCCCACAGGATGGGGCATTTGAAGGATTTGCTATTCACTTCAGCCTTTTCTTTCAGAATCTCTATTTATTTCATACAGAGAAACTATGTATTTACGAACTTTCTTTTTCATATGGCCATAATGCCCCATTACCTGTGCTTTTCTCAGCACAGCATTGAGCTGTGCTCAAACCTGTCTACCACCATATGTATCAATAAGAAATGCTGAAAAGTTGTCTCAGTTTGTGAATAAATTGTTTTCTCAAAAAAAATCAATGTCTTAAATTTGTTTTTTAAAAAATTTTAAAGACAGTTTCTTTTTCACATATACCAGAAATATATGTATATGTATATTCAAGGAGTTTATGTGGAGACTATACAGTAGCAGTGGTCTCCTAAAACATTCAGGTAAAAGTGGAAGTGAGTTCTATTTCTAATATATTTAGTATTCTACTTATGATTTTACCTATATGAAATTGAGTCAAATAATTTCTTAGAGTATAGGTTTGAATTTATTTTAATATAGTCTTACTATTATTTCTATTTTTTAATAATTTCTATATGTGTAAGGTATAAAAAACATCAACTTACTGTTAGTAATAGTCTTCACTGTTTTATGCATCTGTTAGAGAAGAAGAGAAAACAAAATAAAATGAAATACTCCAAGTATTTTAAATTATAAGTACTGGAAATTAGATACTTAAAAACATTTTATCCTGACAAAAATTTCCAGGACAAGATGGCTTTATTAGAAACCTTATCACATATTTAAAGATGAATTAACACCAATTCTTCTCAAATTCTTCAAAAAAATAGAAAAGGAGGAAACATTTCCTAACTCATTCATTGAGTCCATCATCACCCTGAAAGTAAGCTAGATAAAGACATCATGACAAAATAAAATCACAAATCATTATGCCTTATGAATATGGATATAGAAATTCTCAACAAAATAATGCTAAACCAAACTACAGCACGTTAAAAGGATTATACATCATGAATAAGTGGGATTTATTCCAGCAGTACAATGTTGGTTCAACACAGCAAATAGATCAATGTAATCAGATTAACAGATGGAAAAAAAGAAAAAACATGCTCATCAATTTGTATCAATTGATACAAAAAAAGGTATGTGATAAATCCAAATATATTGTCATGATAAAAACACTCAGGAAACTAGGGAAAAAAAGGAAATTTGTTGACATGATAAAGGAAATTTATGAAAAAACCCACAGCTAACATCATACTCAAGTGGAAGACTGAAAATATCTATACTAAGATAAAGAACAAAAAAGGATGCTCACTTTCACAACTACTATTTAACATTGCACTGGAAGTTCTAGCGAGAACAATTAGGCAAAATAAATAAGTAAATAAATAATTCTAATTGCAAGAGAAAAAGGAAAACTATCTCTATGAGCAAATGACATCTTATTATATATAGATTTTTACAAAAAATAGACAAGTAAGCTCTAAAATTAATAAATTCAACAAAGTTACAGAGTACAGGATCAGCACTCAAAAAACACTTGTCTTTCTGTATACTCTCAATGGACATATAGAAAGGAAATTAAGAAAACAATTCAATTTACAACAACATCCAAAAGAATAAAATACTTGAGAATAAATTTAACCAAGGAAGTAAAAGATTTGTACACTGAAAACTACAAAACAATGATTAAATTAGACCTAATTAAATAGAAAGACAGCCTGTGTTCATACATAGGAAGATGATATTGTTACAATGTCAGTACAACCTAAAGTATCTACACATTCAATGCAATCCCTATTACATTCCAATAATTTTATTTGCAGAAATGCAAACAATTACCATATGACCCAATAAATTCACTCCTAAGGCTATACCCAAAATAACTGAAACTAGAAACTCAGATACTTGTACATCAGCATTCATTGCAGTATTATTTATAATTCAAAGGTGAAAAAATTTAAAGTTCATTAACAGATAAGTAGGTAAAGTGTGGTCTTTGCATACAATGAGATTTTATTTACTCATAAAAAAGAATGAAATTCTGATACATGCAAAAAAGAGATGAATCCTGAAAACATTATGCTAAATTAAATAAGCCAAACAGAAAAGGACAAATACTGTGTTTTTTTCACTTATATGAAATGTCTAGAATAAGCAAAGTCCTATATATAAGAAATAGATTTGAGGTTATCAAGGGCAGAAGGGAGGAGAGAAGAGGAATTATTGTTTAGCGGTTCCAAAGTTTCTGTTTGGAATGATAAAGTTTTGGAGATGGTGGTGATGAGTGCATGCAGTATAGATGGTCATGAATATAATTAATGCCACTGAATTGCAGGCATAAATCTCATGGCTAATTTTATTGATAAATAGGTAGATAGATGATAGATAATCTTAATAAAAATAAAATTAATAAACCAAATTGGAAGGTTGGAAGAACAGTGTTCATGGAAAACCACTGTTGTTTTCAGGAAATTAGAAGGCTACAGAAAGCATTGAAAATTGCCTCTGATGAGCATTGGTACCAATAGCATTGATATGGGTGACTCACCTAAAGAAAGCTTACAATTCAAAGTAAACCTCACATCTATATCATGCCTACATATCTTTCCTGTACTGTCACTGCGAAAAAAGAAAGTCATCTTCCTATATTATGCATTCTAAATATCACATCAGAATCCTATGAAAAAGAGATTTCAGAAATTAAATGATCAAATCTTTCTTCTATCTTGTAGATGGAATTGCAAAAGTGGGTAGGGATGATTTCAAGATGATAACAAAATCATCTGAGATTGTCCATCAGCTTATCAATTCAACATCCAAATACATCTTTACACTTAAATTTAACCTGCAAATAAAAATTATTGCAACCCTATTATGTATCTTCCTAACATGGTACAATTATTCTTTGTTTAATGATGGTGCTTGTCGACCACCCAAAAGGAAGGATCAAAGCCTCATTTATCATTTGTTTCCTTTTCTAGATCAACCATAATCTACCCTTGATAGATTGTAACATAAAGATAAAATTGTAAAGTTAACTACCATCATCATGTCTTTTATAAAATAATAGAAAATGGGAAAGAAGAAAAAAATGTATTATTGGTTAATATTTTTAAACATCTAAATAACAAAACAAAGGCTAATATAATTATAGCTATTACAATTTTCATGTTACAAGCAGTAGTGCAGCAATGTTTGGTATTTATTATCACTTTAACAACTCACCTCAGGTTCACTTTATTCTGAGCTAACATCTCAGCAATTACCACAGCTAGAAATGGTGATTCACCTGTGGATGTAGATATTCATTTCTAAAGGGTGGTAATTCTTATTAATACTGACTATATAGGGCTGTATTCATTTTCTATTAAGTTTTACCACTGGATATATTAAAAATAACCATTCCATATACAGAGAGTTTATAGTTTTTTACTGTTTGTCTCCCTACTATTTATTATCAACCTGATTTACCATTGTTAATAGAATTACCTTATAGAATTACCTTGTAGTAATGGAAGAAGACCTCAATTTAGCCAATGAAAGTTTTCACTTCTAGTTCAACAGAAACATGGTTGTCTGCTCTGTGGAAGACATTCTTCTTTTTAGATTCGAGGCTTCTGTAGTGAAAGCTTTTAGTAATAGGGAGTGATATACACACATACATATACATATAATTTCTTAGAAATAATAGAGAGAGGAGCCATTTCCTATTTAATCCCTGGTTTCTTTGATCCATGTGAACTAGCTAATGGAGAAATGATACTATAGATTAGTTACATCAGAGTATATTTTACAACTTGCTAAACATAACACCAATTTTCCAAAGCCAGTGCCACAACTAAATCTTCATTAGACCATTTTGTCAATCAATCTGGCCAATTACTACTTGGTGAGGATATATATAGATGCACCTGTGATTCTCATGGGTCTAAGTTCTTTTTCCCACTTTTTCACTTCCTTGTTGTAAAATTTGTTACAGGGTCACCAATACTGCAGTTTGAGGTATCGAGATTGTGAATATAGCATTTAATAATTCTATAGATGGTTGTACAGACAGAAAAATTACTGGCAGAAAAGGTAAATTTATATGTAAATTAATTATACTTTCTGGTGAGGGTATAGCATTAACTAATGTTAATAACATCTTTAATGTAATCAACCTGCTTTGAGATGGCTGCTGGCTGCTCCCTCTCAGAATGGTTTCACATTGGGTTCTTTAATTTGGTTTCTGCTGTTAACAGGTAGAATGGTCATCAAGAGTAGTGAGATCAGTTTTGGTAAGGTGAAGCTCATAAGTTTAAGCTCATGTATAAACTTCATCTTTCTTGAGCCCATTGATAAATCATTGGGATGGGTGGAGAAAGAGTCTGGCAGATGTTATTAACAGAAAGTGTTATCCATCTGATTTTTGAAAATGTCTTCTGTTACTTAGGTGAGGATTCTCAAAAAAATATACAAAGGTGCATACCCACTGGTCCATTCATAAGAGTCGATTCACATGATTCTTCTCCACTCCTTATTAGTAATCTTTCCATTCGTTCTTTCCAAGTACTTCTTCCTGAAATCAAACCACTAGCAACTGCTTATAAATGAATTCTTCTGGCTATGTCTCTTACTAGGCAAATTTGTCAGGCAGATTCACTGTTAAAAAAATTGTTTATTAGAATCTTTTATTTCCTTGCTGTTATTCAGGGCCTTCCATGATGTGAGACTCAGTGCTGTTCAGTTGATTTTTACTTTGTGTAAAATTCTGGAAAAAACCATATATAAGTCAAGCCACATTTTTCTTCTTGTCTTGTCAATTCTTCATATGAAAAATGTATGTGTATGCGAGCATGTGTGTGTACACGAAATTTTTTTTCTCTGAGGTTTTAGATTTGAGGATTTTGGTCTAGAGTAAAACAGATTGGTTAGGTTTTTAAAGCATAAGAATAGTGCTCCAAACTCTACATGTAATTATAACTATGTAGGCAGGCAGATAGGTACAAATTCCCCTTCCAGAGGATTAGGGGAAAAGGTAATATCTGGCTGGCATTGGAAATATGCACTTTGCTCCTCCTTTTTACCTCATTAAAAAATAGAAGAAAAGCAAGTGATTTCTATTTAATTTTGTCCATGTTTGTCAGAGTAAAACCTGTAGAATTAAAAGAGTCTAATTCAGCAGTTTCAATATTAATTCATATTTGTGAGAACATGTACAATATAAAATTCTTGTTAAAATTATTTGTGGTAGTCATTTCTTTTCAAGCAAGGATGATTGAGTCAATTTAGAAATGTTGCTATAAAGAGATAATATTTTTTGAGCAAAATAAGATAGGAGTGTGTTTTAATTAAAAAATAACTTATGAAAAAGTAAGTAAAGGTAGGGGAAAAGAAGGGACATTTTAAAGTTTGAATTAATTTTGTCTTTATTTTAAGCTTCTTCAATATTGCTAAAGTCTGACTATTCTTTGCTTTCCTCATGACTAGAAGCCAAACTAAATATTCCTGTCTTGATCCACAGCATTGCTGGTCCTTAGATTAGAAGAGTGAGCTGCATGGATTATTTTTTCTGGCTTTGTTAGACTTCTTCTTAGTAGAATGAGATTAGCATAAGCAGTCTCTTCAAATTATCTTAAGAAAGCTTAAATAATGTTAGCAATTTTACTGTAGGAATGCAACATCTATTTCATTTTGTTGTTGTTGTTCTTTCCTGAGAAAATAAAGTTGATTCCTACTGGCAAAATTGAGAGGCGGTCAAAGATGTGGTGAGGGCTCTGGGGCTAGGCTTCCTGGGCTAGTCACTTGAATCTTCCACCTACTAGCAGTGTGATATTTGACCAGTTTTGCTTCATCTGTAAAATGTGGATAATGATATACATACCCCAAAAAGTTGTTTTGAGTATTAAATGATTTAATACATATTAAGAAATTAAAATATCCTGTTATATATCAAAACTCAATACATATTAGGTCATGATATGATTATAAGAATTTTTGTAAGATTGAACATACTTTTTCATGTAAATATATTTTAAAAACTCCTAGTAAAGAACCAAAATCAATAATAAGGCATGCCATTTTTCCCCCCACTATAGTGTCAGTCAAAATAGATTATACTCCATTGAAACTGAGGTCTAAAGAAGCACATACTCCTTCTTTAGAGCTGCATTTATATGCGAAATCTGTGCCCTTAGTGATTTTTGTGCAGCAGATCAAAACAAGAATGGTTTAAACTAGATAAATGACATTTTATGAAATCACAAAATGTGCCTTTAAGCAGCATAATAGCTTTAATGCATTTTAATTAGCTATCTAGCAAATCAACAGATGTACATGACCAAGCTTGCATAATTTATCTACTAACAATAGTGTTGGTGTTTTTTATGAGCTTGTAACACTGCCTGCATTAATGCTCTTAATACATCATTGATTTCTGGCCTAGCAATTTGCAATATAGTTTTTAAAACAGTACCGTTTTGAAGATGTCAATAAAATATATGTTTTCCTTAATCAATGCAGATATATAGTATGGTACAAGTAATTTCTCAGAACCAACACTAAAATCTGTCAAAAGATATGTCAAAACTTAGAGCTTTCATAGATACATGAGTAATAATCCATACCAGAGTCTAAATGTCCCAATTTATTTTATCTTTTCTCAAGGAAGTATTTTTATTCATGAGACTGTATAGAATATTGGTTTAAGGGTCACACTCTGGAGGCAGATTACCCACAATCAATTCCTGGCTGTATGACCTTAGATAACTTACTTAACCTTGTCAAGACTCTGTTTCTTCCTGTGCAATGTTAGGTAAATAAAAATAATTTTCTTGTTGGACTGTTGTAAGAAAAAAATGTGTAAACTTGTGTGAGTTCTTTAGTTAAAAATGTATTTGATTTTAAATTAGTTTATCCAATAAAATGTGAAAGCAAGCATTTTAAACTTAATTTTTTCAAATATAAGGAGTATCTCTTATAAGAAGTAATTTTGCTATTTTATTGTTGTATATTTGAGGAAAACAACACTTCTATTGTTTTTTCTTGCATTCAGGAGGCAGAGTAACTAGTTTATGGATATGTGTGTGTGTGTGTGTGTGTGTGTGTGTGTGTGTGTATTACACATAATATATAATTTCCCCCTTCCTAATATGTGCTATGGTAGCGAGACAGCAAATAACTTTATGGAATTCAACTGACCTCATTGGACACAATCTATTATAGTGGCTCATCTATGCCAGTGCTTCTGATCTTTTGCTTCCAACTGGCCTTTGACCAAGAGAGAAAATAACTTATGAACAAATATTTGACCAATGGGAGACTGAAGCTAATCTCTAGCTTTTTTCCTTTCTCTTTGGAAAGTACATAATGAAAACAGAGATTAAGAGGTTAGGAAAAGATAGGAAAGAAACTTTATTAAGACCTAGAGACTGGTTATGTCATAGTTACAAATGCTTTCGCTTTGGAAAAATACACGGTTCAAATTCCATTCTTTGAGAAGGAATACACTCTATGTAGAAGGATTCCTCTAAGATACAATCAATACAAAGAACAAAATTAATTTCTGTTGGAATATTTTTCCCAATTTAAATTATTTTCACAGGACATTTAAGTGTAAAAAAAAATGACTAATGACTGCCATTCTGTCAAGTATAAAACTGAGTTCTCCACTGACCTTCTTATCCTTAGATAGCACAAAATCTCTGAATTCAACTTGGGTGATATTTAACATTGTATGACCGGCAAATAAATTAACCTGGAATAACTTCTAAAAGACTAGGGATTAACTTCTCTAAGAGAAACAGCTGAGCAGAAAGTGGTGGGCTACTAATCTGTTAAAATTTTGAACATGGAAAAATATTGGTTTTTTAGAACAGAATACTTGCTTTGCTTCCAACAGGTGAAGAATATGCCTGCGCCTTACTTTGCTTTCAGAGTTATGGAATGAAACATAATATGAGAACTCTGATATGATCATGAACTTAATGATAGAGATAGCAGAGTGAAATAACTAACTGAAAATGCCCATGATGCTATCAATTTAACTAATAACATCATTAACTTTAAAAGGAATTAATTTTTAACCCTTGATAGTAATCAAGTAGAAAGTTTTACTGCGATCAAAGCATGCTTAGGAAAGGGGAAATACAAGTTAAAATGTGTAACATGGGAAGGAGTAATAGTTGTACAATACTTGGAAGAGTTAGTAAAGGACATTTTCAAAGGGATTAGACTTAGGTGAAATCATTGCAAATCATGGATGTAGGATCACCACAAGAGAAATTTAAAATTTTGAGCTTGTTTGAAAAAGCATTATAGAAAAGCAACTAATCAGGGACTGGATTTCCCTGGCAAATCTATTTTGGTTTAAGGAGAATGGAGCAGAATTGGTAGGGGGCTAAGTCTAGCTAGATAAATGGACTGAAGTTGAACTACAGGCTAGCATAAGACATGTAGCTGATCCAGACATTTCTACATGTCTGCTTTTGAAACACAGAAGTGCAAAAAAGGTAAATGCTCTTGACAGATCTGCACTTGTCTAGAATGTCCAACTGACCAAATACAACCATTCTGCTTTTAGCTGATCCCACACAATTATATGGAATCCTACATGACTGAAACATTGATACATGATTACAACCAGAAATAAAGATATGATATGGGCATCTCAGTAAAAGTTAGAGAATAACCCAAAGACATCAGGTGGACCAAATGATGGTCCTTAATAGTCATTTCCTTATTATGGAAATCCAGAAACTACTCTAATTATATTTTTAATTGAAATGATGATGTTCAAATCTTTCTTTATTTTGTGAATTTGTTAGTAACCACTTAGTATATCATCATTATCGGCATCGCCATTATTATTATTATTATTATTATTATTATTATTAAATTTATAATTTGTTTTTCTATCACTTGCTAATGAGTCAGAGACATAATTTTAAAAATATGATCATGGAATACAGGCAGCAAGAAATTAAAAAAATGTAAGATACTTCAAATTAGTTATTACGTTAAAATGTGATAAAAACTAGTGAAATACCTATGCACAGTCAAAAGTAAAAAAATTAAAAACACATAGTTTTCAGAGAAAAAGAATAAAACTAAGCAACAGCCTCTAATTATCTGATGCCTTGTACTTACTGAGATTAATACTCTGTGGTCAATATATCTGCTACCATAGACCAATTAATAAATGAGTTAGTGATTCAACTTTAAGGAACTGGAATTCTGAGTTACATCTGTACTAAGCAATGCTCCATGTGACCCCCCAAAACACCTCTTTTCATGACATAAAGAGTGAATTGGTAGAGAAATGCCAGAATCTTTAAAAAATAAAATTACCTTTGTGTGTTTTTTCTTTCAAATTGGGAACATAGGGAGAAGAGCTATTTTCATAGTCTCTGATATCAGCAGAAACAGAAAGAGACAAAGACTCTGGAGTCCATTTGCTTTTTAAATAAATGATGCAAATATGTGTAAGGTTAACATAACAAGTCAAGTAAACATGCTAATCAGAATTCAGCAAATGGTATACTGTGCTGTGAACTTTGGATATGGTTAATTAATCATGGAGCTCATAAGGAAGAAATCAACAGGCAACCCATTCACAGAGCTATCACAAAATTTGTATAAACTGAGAAAAACACAAGTTATCCATGCCTTTAGAAAAGAAGTTTGATTTAACTATAAACATGGATAGTCATATCCTCCCACTAAAGTTTGTGTCACACACACAAAGCTCCTTGAATAACTGCTGGGTACCCTTGAGGAAAAATTGCTACAATACTATGCATAATTATTATTAATAATTCATCATAGCCACTTCTAACACAATCTGTGGTCATTCTCTAAGGTAACTATAAATCAGAAAAAGCATAATATCCAAATATCTCAGGACTTATTAAATTCTAGAGCTAATAATAATTCCAGGGAACATAAAACATCTAGGCCAAATGTTTGTACTGAATTCGTATTCAAAAGTGTCATGCGATAGATGAAGTCATAGCCACATTTTGTACCATATTGAGAACTAGTGAGATCTAAACATAACAATTGTTTTCTACTTCGGAAATCAGGTATAATTGTGATTTTTTAAAATTAAATATCTGGTAGAATTTTCCAGTTAAATCATCAGGGAATGGAGGTTCTTTCTTTTTCCTTTCCTTTCCTTTCCTTTCCTTTCCTTTCCTTTCCTTTCCTTTCCTTTCCTTTCCTTTCCTTTCCTTTCCTTTCCTTTCCTTTCCTTCCCTTCCCTTCCCTTCCCCTCCCTTCCCTTCCCTTCCCTTCCCTTCCCTTCCCTTCCCTTCCCTTTCCTCCCTCCCTCCCTCCCTCCCTCCCTTCCTCCCCCCCTCTCTCTTTCTTTCTTTTTTCTTTCTTTCTTTCTTTTTTTCTTTCTTTTTTTAGAAGGTTTTTAATTCAAATTCAATTCCTTTATTTGACTATTGTGTTATTTATTTTTTGAGTAATTTTGATAGTTTTGTTTTTCAGAAATCAATCAATGTCATCTAAATTATGAAATTTATTTGCACAGAACTTTTTAAAGTTGTCCCTTATTATCCTTGTAACATATGTGGAATCTGTACAACATGCTCTCTTCATTCTTGATATTGATAAGTTGTGTCTTCACTCATTTTTTTTTTATAGTTTGGATAGAATTTTATCAGTTTTTTTTGACCTTAGGGGAAAAGCATTCAGTCTTTTATCATAAATAAACTATTAGATATATGTTTTATATAGATGTCCTTTATTAGTCTGGGAAAAATTTCTTTTTATTCCTGTTATGTTGAGTATTTTTGTCACAAATGAGTGCTAGATTTTACCAAATGTTTTTCATGTATCTGTTGAGATGATAATGTGTGTGTGTGTTTTTTCCTATCAATTTGATGTTTTGTGTTAATTGATTTTCAAATGTTTACCCAATCTGATACTTGTGGAATAAATCTCACTGGTTAATTTTTTGGAAAAAATATTTAATAAATCAATATTATTTATTCTTTAAATGTTTGATAATATTTATGAGTTAAGACATTTGGGTCTCAACTTTTATTTTTTTGAAGATTTTCCATTATGCTCCCCTTTTTCTTGCCGTCCTTGCCTCTCTCTCTTGCCCTTACTATCCCTATCAATGATCAATGAATTATATTTTCATCCATATCATACCTTCAGAATAAAACATCTTCTCAGGATTTTGAGATACTCATATAAAGTTGTAATAGTCACTTTTCTATTTGAATTCATTTATTAAAATATTTTTCAGGTATTTATAAAAGGTTTTAGTTTTATTTTGTAGTTATTTCATTGCTTAAAAGGAAGTTTCTGATTGTATTTTCACATCTTATTTTTATTTCCTTTAAGAAGTCATCATCTATAATCAGAAGTTCTTTAAATTTTTTTGTCTTTTAATAATTCTTTTATTTAGAATAATTTTTTGTTTTATAGAAAAATTGCAAAAAATTGTTTATGGAGTTTCCATATAAAACATTATCATCATCTTACTAGTATAGTACATTTGTTAAAATTAATGAAACTATATTGAAATCTTATTATTAACTGTAGCATATACTTTATTCAGATTTCCCTAGTTTTTACCTAATATCTTTTTTCTGTTCCAAATCTCATGTAGAATATTGCATTACATTTAGTTTTCCTATCTCCTTAGAATCTTCTTGGCTATGACAGTTTTCTAGAATTTATTTGTCTTCTTATGACTTTAAGAATTTGAGCAGTATTGGTCATGTGTTTTATAAAATATCCCTCACTTAGAATTTCCTCATGGTTATATCAGGGTTATGAATTTTGAGGAGAAAGACCACAGAAGTAAAGCATCATTCTCATTGTACCAAGGGTTCGTGCTATCATCACGACTTATCACTATTGATATTCATGCTTATTAGCTGATTGATGTAGTGCTTTTCAGATTTCTCTCCTGTAAAGTTACCATTTTTCCCTCTTCACACACTATCTTCTTTGGAAGGAAGTCACTATGTCTAGCCACACTAAGGCAGTAGGGAGGTATGCACCACCACTATGAGGGTGGAATGTTTTCATAAATAATTTAGAATTCTTCTGCATGGGAGATTTGTCTGTTTCACCTATTGATTTATTCATTCAATCATTTAGTTATATAATTATGAACTCATACATGCTTACTTTGCACATTAATTTCATTTCTCAAATTGTTTCAGCTTTGGCCATTGGGAGCTTTTTCATCTGGCTTTTATGTCTCTTTGACATAGCCCCACCACTGTACCTTTTTGTTTGTTTATTTGTTTTGAGCACTTCTTTACCTTCTGACACTATAAAATACTCCAGGTTCATCTTGTATATTATTGCCCCCATCAAAAATCAGCTATTTTTTTAAGGATTTCTTACTCATTTTATTGGAGAACAGTGCTAGAAACCAAGATCTAAAAATTAAGTGTGTTTCTTCCTACTGTGATGTAGTTGCATTTAAGTCATCTCTGCTCACACACAGAGAGAGAGAGAGAGAGAGAGAGAGAGAGAGAGAGAGAGAGGGAGGGAGAGAGAGAGAATGAATCATTATACAGGCATACCTTGGAGATATTCCAAGTTTGGTTCCAGGTAACCACAAAAACAAATATCACAATAAAAAGAGTCACATGAACTTTTTGGGTTTCCCATTGCATAAGGAAGTTATATTTACACTATATTGTAGTCTATTAAGTATGCAATAATAGAATTATATCTAAAAAAGGTACACACCTTAATTAAAAATATTTTATTGCTGAACTTTCAGCGAGTCATAATTTTTTTGTTAATGGAGAGTCTTGCCTCTATGTTGATGGCTGTTCACTGATAAGGATAGTGGTTGCTGGAGACTGTGTTGCTGTGGCAATTTTTAAAAATATAACAACAATTAAGTTTAGCACATCAATTGACTCTTCCTTTTATGAACAATTTCTCTGTAGCATGTCATGTTGTTGGGTAATATTTTATCCACATTAGAGTTTCTTTCAAAATTAGAATTGACTTTCTCAAATGCTGCCACTACTTTATCAACTAAGTTTATATAATTTTCTAAGTCCTTTGTTGTCGTTTCAACAATCTTCACCGCATCTTTACCAGGAGTAGATTTCATCCAAGAAAACACTTTCTTTGCTCATTCATGCAAAGTGATTCCTCATCTGCTGAAGTTTTGTCATGAGATTGCAGCAAGTTAGTCACAGCTTCAGGCTCCACTAGCTCTCTTGCTATTTCTACCAGTTGGCAGTTACTTCCACCACAGAAATCTCGAACCCCTCAAAGTCAACAACGAGGGTTGGAATCAACTTCTTCCAAACTCTTTCTCCTTAATGTTGGTATTTTGACCTCTTCCCATGATTTATAAATATTCTAAAAGGCACACAGAATGGTGAATCCTTTCCAGAATGTTTTCGATTTACTTTGCCCAGATCTATCAGAGGAATCACTATCTGTGGCAGCTAAAGCCTTGTGAAATGTATATGTTAAATAATAATTCTCTAAAGTCAAAATTGCTCCTTGATACATGGGCTGCAAAATAGATGTTGGGTTAGTAGGCAGGAAAATAACATTAATCTCGTTGTACATCTCCATCAGAACTCTTGGTGACCAAGTGCATTGTCATTAAGCAGTGATATTTTGAAAGGTATCTTTCTTTCCTAAGCAGTAGTTCTCAACAGTGGGCTTAAAATATGCAGTAAACTATGTTGCAAACAAATGTGCTGTCATCCAGGCTTTGTTATTCAATTTATAGAACACAGGCAGAGTAGATTTAGTATAACTCTTAACTACTTTAGAATTTTTAGAATGGTTAATGAGCATTGGCTTCAACTTAAAGTCACCAACTGTATTAGCTTCTAACAAGAGACTTAGCCTGTCCTTTGAAACTTTTAAGCCACACATTGACTTCTCTTTCTAGTTATGAAAGTCTTAGGTGGCATCTTCTTCCAATATAAGCTTTTTATCTACATTGAAAATCTGTTGTTTAGTGTAGCCACCTTCATTAATTATCTTAGCTAGATTTCTGAATAATTTGTTGCTGCTTCTGCATCAGCATTTGCTGCCTCATGTTACGCTTTTATGTTATGAAGATGGCTTCTTTCCTTAAATCTTATAAATTTACTTCTGCTAGCTTCCAACTTTGTTCTACTGTTGGGAGCCGGAGATGTTGGGAGCCCTTTGTAAGGACATATCAGTTCCTGAAACCCTGAAGGGAGGATAAGCATCAGTTCCTGAAATTCCAAGCGAGGAGTTTTTCTCTTGGCCTTATGTTAATCCATGTTAATCGCAGCTATTGTTTCTGGATACTTGTGGCTTTGTTTTGAGCAGTTTGTTACTTTGTTACGAGCAGTTTGTCACATACTCAAGCTGTATAAGTATACGGTGCTAAATAAACTTGAGGCTGCAGCTTTGACTGTATGCTCTCCCGAGATCTTTCTCTCTTCTCTGTCCTTTTTTCCTAACCCTCGCTCCCCCACTCAGGACTGTTTGACTCTGCCCGGCTGGCTCCGGCATTCTACGGTTTCCTCACCTCAGCTTTTGTAAAATTAAAGAGAGTTAGGGCCTCACTCTGGATTAGGCTTTGTCTTAAAGGGAGTGTACTGGCTAGTTTGATTTCCTATCCAGACCACTAAAACTTTGTCCATATCAGCAAAAAGCTTATTTCACTTTCTTATCATTCATGTGTTCACCAGAATACCACTTTTAATTTCCTTCAAGAACTTTTCCTTCATATTTACAACTTAGCTAACTGGTGGAAGAGATCAAGCTTTCATCCTATCTCAACTTTTAACACGTCTTTCTCGCTGAGTTTAATCATTTCTAGCTTTTGATTTAAAGTGAGAAATGTGTGATTCTTCCTTTCACTTGGCTACTCAGAGGTTATTATGGGATTATTACAAATAATGGCAGAATTTTAATATTTTATTGTTGTGTCAGAGACTAAGGAGACCTGAGAAGAGGGAGAGAGACAGGGGATAGTCAGTGGGTGGAAGTCAGAACACACACATTTTTCTATATAAGTTCACTGACTTATATGGACATGCTTTGTGGTGCCCAGAAACAATTAGTAATAATATCAGAGATAACCGATCACAGATCACCATAATAAATATATTATGGTGATATATATATATATATATATATATATATATATATATATATATACACACACACACACACACACATATATGTAAAATAGTAATAAAAAAGCTTGACATATTGTGAGAATTACTAAAATGTAGCACAGAGACACTAAATGAGAAATTGCTGTTGGAAGAAATGGTGCCAACTCAATGCAGAGTTGCCACAGATCCTCACTTTTATAAGAAGTACAAAATGTGAGAAACATAATAAAGTGAATATGGCTATATACATACATATGTATAAGTGTTTCTGTACATAAACATCTATAACTATGTTAGGTCAAAATTATTTTTAATGGACAAATATATAGCAATATTTTAATTTAGGATGATTGTTTTTCAACTGTGAAATAGAATGTTATGAAGAAACATCAATGTTAGAAAGACAATGTAAAGATTATGGTGCAGATGGTAAGAGCTGGCTCTATTCAAAATAAATTAAGATCATTCAAAAATGTAGTGAATGTGGACAGTCAAAGGGGAAAACAAGAAAAGTTAATCTCGTTTTTTCTTCTTTGAATATTTGGATTGATGGAAAATTTTAGAATATAATAAAAGGTTTTAAGAGGGAGATTTGTCTATTTGTTTCTGATACAATGACCGCAAATTCTGCCTCTCATTGTGGTGAATTTATCCGGAAAAGAGGTAGAAGTATTTAGGAGTGTAGGTAGAGGTGGGCTTTCACTTGCGATTCACTTAATCATCAATTACCTCATATAAGCAAGGACGAAAAGCTTTGAGACAAGGATATGAGAAGCAGAATGAAGACTGAATTATTAATATCTTCCATCCTTTAATTTTGTTTAATAGAGGACTGTATAGATGCTGAAAAGAAACATTGTGAAGTTTAATTGATTTTATATGTATTTATTTAAAGACTTTTTGTCCCATACATGAAGAAAAGATGAATAGAACTTGAGAGTCAACTGTAACCTTTCTCTGTCCTTGGAATTTAGATAATTTTGGGTTGCATCACTACTTGTTACCCTAAAGATGTTCAATTCCAGCTCAAGAGGTCTATATTTCAAGAGGTCACCTTTCATGTGTGGATACAATTGTCCTGGGTTTGGTCACTGTCTTACATGGCAGTTCAATGTATGAGAAACTGCCCTTCTTTTGATTTAACTTTAAACCGATCATCTCTTAATTTACTGTTGGGAGCCCTTTGCAAGCTACTTCAGCACTGCTGCTGATAAGGAATTATCAGTTCCTGGATCTTCAAAGGAAGGAGAGCTATCAGTTCCTGGGATTCCTGGGGAGGAGATTTCTCAGTCCCTGGGACTTCAAAGGGAAGAGGTTTCTCTGGCCTTGTGTTAATCTCAGCATTTGTTTCTGGGGACCTGTGGTTTTTTTACAAGCAGTTTGTCACGAGCAGTTTGTCACGTACTCAAGCTGTATAAGTATACGGTGCTAAATAAACTTGGGGCTGCATCTTTGACTGTATGCCCTCCCAAGATCTTTTTCTCTTCTCTGTCTTTTTTCCTAACCCTCGCTCCCCCGCTCAGGACTGTTCGACTCCGTCTGGCTGGCTCCGGCAATTTACTAAACTTGACTGAATATACTATGGGGTTAGATGTGAAAAATCATATTTTAACATTGGAAGTAATTTTGAATAAGCCAGCTTCTTTGTGCTTAAAATTTTTTAAAAAATCGAATATTTATTAAATTCACTAACAGAAAGTGCTGCCCTGATAGATTTAGTTAAATATATGTTCAAAATTCCAGTATCTCAGATGTGGTAAAATATAATTCAAAGTGTTTGAAGCTGACTACTTTTATCTTTATTGAGTTGTGAATCTACCCTTAAGATATTTGTCACCATTTTTTATCTTTTTAGGAGTTATATCTCTTTATGACATCTCTAAACGCTGTTTCAGATATTTCTAAAGGTGACAAATGATTACAACAATAACATAAATTCTCACTTGTCTTCTTGTTTCCACTATGTTGGATCAATGATAGTTGAATTATAAAAAAGCTAAAGTTCTCCAGGACTTGTTGTTTTCTGTGTGATAGAGTAGAGAGAGTGCTGGGTCATTTAGAGTTACTTTTCAGGAGTAAGATGAGATAAAGAAAGAAGTGTAAACACCCTTAAAAAACTAAAATGAAAAAGCAAAGGTTGATAGAAACTGATAGAAGAAAATAAAATTTGGGGGCACTGTGGACTAACCACTCCTTTTAAGCCATTTCATGCTAGGAAACAAGATAGGGTTTGTCAGTCTGAGAGCTTCCTAATAATACCCCACGAGCTGAACTCTGCAAACAGAATAACATAACAAAGATCCCCAGACTCAGGATCCAGTTCTTCAATTTGAATTCCAGTTCCAACATTTAATGGCTGGTTCTTTGACTAGTTACTTTGTTTCTTCTTGCCTCAGTTTCTTAGTCTACAGAAAAAAAAGATTATAATATCAAACTCATAGTGTTTTTTGAACATGTAATCTGCCAATGCATGTAAAGCACTTAAAGCAGAATCTAGTGTGTAATAACACTCAGTGAGTGTTAATGATAGACTTGTCATGGAATATAAGTCCAGTTTTCATTTTGAACTATTCAAAAATATATACTGGAGTCAAGTGTTTGCATATGCCATGAAGTTTTTTGTTTTTGTTTTTGTTTTTGTTTGTAATTTTGAAACTAGATTATTTATCATTGATTTTAGTTCTAGTTGATCTTCAGCAAAATAAATATACTAGAATATTGTTAAGGTATCCTAGTCTCACTAAAAGAAGCACAATGAGGTCAATAATTGAAAATCCTAAAGTAGTTGATAAAATTGCTAAGAAAGTGTGCACAACAGTTCAATGCAGTAATTTAATCTGAATTAGTTAATGGATGCTCTCTAGAATTATGTGTTTGCTAAAGATGTAGTAATTTCTGGCTTTTTCTTTCTGCAAATCAATACATTACAAAAGAATTTTAAAAAACACTAGAATTTAACTTTTATTTACAGGGAATATGACCCGTGGTAGTCTAATGATTTCTATTTCTTTATTTAAAACTTAGATAAGTTTGCTTTTATCAAAAAATATTTTCAATAGGAAAAGTCATGAACATGTAAACATCTACATTCATTAAATATTAAAGCTTAAAATAACAAGTTGTCACTAATAAATTAGAACCTATACAGATAAAATGCTTTCATGCATTGATATCTTTTTAAAACATATTCAGTTTTGTGCCTAAGTACTACATTTTTCCAAGATAGATTAATTTTCTCTCAAGTAAAAAATAGTTCACCATTTAAATAGAGAAAATGAGTGCTTTTAAATTGTACTGATTGCTCTTCTAAAACTCCTCACATCACTGAAACTTATTTTTATAAAAAGTGTTGTTACATAAAAGTGTAGTATATCAGGTTACTAATAGCAATATACCTTGCGCATTGATTTTTTTCCCTCTTAAATGGGATATGGAGCTTCTACAAACAAATAACACAAAATAGAGAATATATTTTATTACTATAATGAGATGTACCTTACATTTTGAAGGTACATCATCCATACTTTGAATTACATAAATTCTAAAGTAGCTATAAGAGAAATGTGTTGCAAGCGGAACTATCATTGCTATATTCATTATATCAATTTTGCCATTATAGTAGTTTTCTCTTCCTTTAATGGCAGCTTTACATGAAATTTTCATAAAAATTACATATTGCTATAATATGAACGATTTTGTCTTCCCAAAATTCATATAATAAAATCTTAACTGATGTGATGATATTAGGAGGTGGGGTCTTTGGAAGGTACTTAGGTCATGAGAGTGAGCCCTCATAAACAGAATTAATGTTCTTAGAAAAGAGGCCCCACAGAGATCTCTTATTCCTTCTACCATGTAAGGTTATAGCAAGAAGACACTGGCTATGAACCAAGAAGAGGGACCACACCAGCATGTGAATGACCATGTAGATGCCTTGATCATGGACTTTCTAGGCTCTGGAAGTGTGAGAAATAAGTTTCTATTGTTTATAAGCTACCTAGTCTATGGTAGTGTTTTATAGCAGCCCCAATAAACTAAGACACAAATTTATATGATATATTTATATGGAGAATATTTTTTGAGTAGATATAAACTTGTTTATTAGAATAAACAAGTTTGGGATAATTAATTTATATGTTACTAGATCTCCTTTCATTTATATATCAATTTTATAGAATTTCATTTACTTAACTACAATATATACTCTACTGTTATTATTGAAAGAAAGCTGTTGGTTAGGCTACTAAGAAGAGCAGATACATAAAGAGTTTTAATTGGATTTTAAAAAAATAGACTTTTTCTTTTCTTTCTTTCTTTCTTTCTTTTCTTTTTTTTTTTTTTTTTTTTTTTTTTGGTATTAAGTGTCCATGCATTCATACTTATAGTTTTTTAAACTGTTAGAGTAATTGAAGTTTCTTTTGGGAAATACAGACAGTGTTTAAGAGTCAAGGGGGTAGTCTTTGCTAGGTGATGGGTAAAAAATGTACATTGAAGCTTTTTCAGCATGAAATATAAAGTTAATATTTCTTGAAGCTATCTTTAAAATTTCCAGTGTCTAGATTCAAAGTGCAACAAAAAGGAGGACTCCTCTCAACTATGCCTGTCTAAATGAAAAAGTCTTCCATTTGAAGAAAATTAAGAAGGCAGAAAACCTAATGGTGTCATTTTCCATACTCCTGGCCCAAGGACTAAATTAAAACATGGATTGGTTAAGAATACACGTGTATTTGTGTTATCCATTGTATACAATGTATAGTACTTAATGTGTTATCCATTTCATCTTGCGCAAAGTCAAATAATTCAAAACAGAATAGCTTGCTAGGAAATATCCTTATCCAAAAGCTGTTAACAACTCATCTGGTCAACAGATGTCTGGCTATATTTAAAGAGTTGTTTAGAAAAGTCATAACTTTTTGAAATATTGAATCATTTTGTAAAAACTGGTGACATCTAAGTTATTAAAATCTATTTTTGTTTCACATGTATCTTTGTCTTTGTATATATAAATGAAAATGAAAAGTATTCAGAATAGCATTTCCTTTATACATGAAGGTTTATATTTTCCTTTTCTATTTTTTGTTTCTTTTTCTATTAAGGTATCTTTGTCAGAATGGAATTTTGCAAAGAACTCCAAGTAATGAAACATAATTTATAGAAGAACCTGCATAAAAACTTTTAATCATTATGCATAAAATTTGGGTAAATTAATGCTTGGATACATGTGCATATATTTGTGTCTATATACATTTTTGTTCATTATTTGTGGAATTATAGAAAGGTTTTATTTTTAAAAAATGTAGTTGATTTTAAAACTCGCAGTTGTCTGTTAAAATATTGAGACTATTTCATGAAATGGCATATACTTGTCTCTTTGAATTTTTGCAGTAACTACATGAATGGTTTTTGATGAATTAAGAAAAATTTTCCAAGAGTAATCCCAGTCTCAACCCTGATCTGTCTTTCAGGTGTTACTTTGTATTCTACATAATAATAAAACTGAAATATTCAGGTAGCCACAGGTATATTAGGGACAAAGTGAGGAGTAAAGATATATTTTTTTCCCTTTGAGGCACAAAGAGAACGAAAAGTTAAGTACTGCCATGAACTTGACTTGGGATAATCAAGCCTCATATGCTTGAACATGAATAATTTGGCATGAATTATATATATTGTTAATTTAGAAATTATAAATATTGTTAATTAAGGAAACAAAATAGAGAATTTTATTACTCAAAATGCCAGAAAGAGGTATTCCTTGCATGAAAAACTCTCAGAGTGTAAGGCCTAACTTTATATACCAGTAAACTCCTAAATCTATATATTTATAATATTCATATTCATAATTCAGAAATCATTTAAAAATTTTTAGCTTTTTAAAAAAGATTTTGATGAAAAACATTATTAGTAACATGTTTTGTTCTATGGGGGAATGCAGGGTGGGGGGGGGATCAAAAGCCAACAATTCTAAGGCCAGCCTCATCAGGCAACAGCCCTTGGGCCTAGGATAACACCCTGGTGGCTTTAAAAATAGCTACTAAAGGGCTTCTGCGAGTACATTTTTCACTACCATAATCAGAACATAACACTGAGATCAGCATACCAAGGTGGTTACATCTGTAATTTTTTAAATCTATAGTTTTAGATCTATCTTCCAAAACTATGAACCCAAAATTGAAAGCACAGATGAATTAATTCACCATACAAATGTGAGCACAGCATTACTGGAGTTTTATTGTATGGGAATTAAAATTATTTTAAAAGTTGAATAGGATAGTTATTGAAATTGAAGTTAACAGCCAAAAGAAATTTTAGAAAATGGTATGGGGATTGGAAACATACATTTCAGGAAAAGCTTGAATGATCCAGATTTGAGTATTTCAGACAAACAGCTAAATATTTGCAAAATAGAATGCAATTTCTATACTAAAGATACCCCATGTGAACTTGCAGACTGTAAGTCTTTGTATAAATGTATGTTATTTTATTTATTTATTGAAGTGACCATCTATATAAGATCCTTTGAAGACTAAGCTCTTGTTACAAAATATAAATAAATAAATAAGCATATTTGGAGCTAGAGCTATAGAACTAAAAATTAGAGAAAGATGTGTGGAGAATAATTTCATATATGAAAGATGATTTTTGGATGATAGTTACAATATTGTTTTGTAGGCAAAGAATCAATGGAAATGAAGTGACTGTCAAAATTGGATGTCATAGAAGCCTTTATTACTAGCTCTGTAGTAGAATGCCTAATTACGTCTGGAAGCATGATTAACATGATAGGCATTCTGGATACTTATATTTTGAATTTATTATTACAAGTAAAAAGGAGAAGAGAATTATACTGTCTTTGAATTAATTCAAACACAGGTTTTGGAATCAAGAACAACTGAAGAAGATGATTTGATGATCAAATCATGACCAAGCATTGTAGAGAAAGTTCAGGCTTCAGAAGAATTGAGGGTAAAAGAGACATTTACATTCTCACCCTAAATTCTCACCTACTTAGACTTTAATTCAGTAAAATAAATAGAAGGACAAGATCATTGCTTCCTTCAGGTTAAAAATTAGATATCTGAGTATGGGTTAGAGTTGAAAGAATCAGAAACAATAGACATACAACTCAGAATCCTGACTCCAATTTCCCAGCAAATACATATTAAATTGTGGTGATAACTAGGATTCCCTCAGAGCAGCCATTTCTTTTTGGCCAATAATGCCCTTTTTGTTAGTATATCCAGATATATTTCTTTCTGCATCTTAGTTGTATTTAATATCATTTACTTCTCTTCCTGTACTCAATTTTTTTTAAATTTACTCCTTTTCATTTTGCACACTCATCACCTTTTATTTGTCTATACATGCTGGAGGTTTTCAAGGCACAATTTTGAGAATGATATCTCAAAAATCTCTCTCTTTGTAATCCCAATTGTATCCATGTCAACTGTTTCTTAACAATATATTCTCTCTGATACCTCAAAATGTAAATAATTAAATTTATTTTGCAGGCATGCATTTCTTTTATAATCCACTTTTATATTGATGAAGCAATTGTCTATCTAATTTCAAATGTAATGATCTGGGAATCACTCTTGACATCTCCTCCTCTCTCTAATCTCATATTTATATTTTTAAACCAATGTAAAATCTTATCCATTTATTTTAAGAATATTCTCAATCTGTTAACTCTCAACCTTTACCACTATGCTCATCTAAACTGCTATTATTTTATAAGTGAACAATCATAAAAATTCCCCAAACATGACATCTTTCAGATTTATCTGATCTCTATATTCTCCAATCTTCTACAAAGAGAGACCTCATGATCTCCTGGGCATATGAGGCACTATGTCATATAGACATTTATAATGTCACTTAGAACTCTGTTCAGTTCTCTTAAGCTAATTATGAATTATTTCTGTGGTGTTTATTTCTACCTATCACTTCTGTCTCATCCTCCTACATTGACAATATGCTTTTGTTCTCACCTTCATGTATACTACCACATTGCAGCATAAGCAGAGGTGAGGGAGGGTCATATGGTTTGCCTGAACTTGGTGATTTTTTTTTTTCCCAAATAAAGTATTACTGTGAAGTCCATACAAGATGTGCAATATGTTTTGTAGGACACTGTTTACTATGTAAAACTCTATGGACAATTTTGCTTCTTTTGCCTCTCATGTGTAGACATATATTTCAGTTTTAAGAAGTTATTCTTTGAATTTTGGGTCTATAAAATGATTCTAAAGTTTTCCACAAGCTTAAAATTTAATATTCAGCAATTACAATATAAGGTAAGACATTAAAATGCTGTATTGTACATAAAGATTTCTCTGTGGCAAAAGAGAAAAGATATTTCTTTTTTTCTGAAAGTTCTAGAAAGACCTCAAAAGTTTTTCTTTTTTTTTAATAAATGCCAAAACAAAAACCCTGGTTATAATTTGATAATGGAAGTCAAAAAAGAAGATAAACAGAGGAAAGGAAAAGTATAAACACACAAATGTATGAGGCTATAACGTACACTTGGAGATAAACACTCTACATATATTAGAAGAACTCTAAGCTACTGTTGGATCATGACTTTCTCAGGAGCTTCCCAGGTATAATCTGAAACTGTCCGTGTACTCACATGAGGCAACAAGAGACTGTAGAAAGAGGAAGACCACTCCAGATTGATAGGTGGCAATTTTAATGAACAATGGAACCTATTTACAAGGATTGTCTTGGGCAGCCGCGAGACAGCTAATTTTTCTCATCCACCTTTCAGACTCTTAAAAGTTTATAGAGAGCCCTTAGTTGGGTTCAGTCACATACCCACGGCAGACAGCCTTAACACTACATTCTTTCTCAAGACTGTATTCTTGAAACAGCCTTTGGGAGTAGGGGAGGCCAGGGAATGCACATTCAAAGGATAGAAGAGGAGTGAGGAACCTTCAATTACCTGTGAGCAGATTGTGTATCAAGGGGCAATCACATGTTCTTGATATTCTACTCCAACAGCTATATATAATTCTAATAGGATAACTAGTTAGCTAGCTAGTTATAGATATGGACATAGATTTTTATGTGGATATAGAGATAGGTGATAGATGGATAGATAGATAGATAGATAGATAGATAGATAGATAGATAGATGATATTTAAGTACCAAGAAAGAAAGGATTAAAACCTCCAAATTCAATAAATATATCAAGTGCATACAGCCTATAGGAGGCTTCATCCAAGTTGATATTTAGAGAAATAAAACTGCTTTTGAAGGATGGCTTATAGAAGAAGAGTTTGGTTGCAAAGAGATTATTGCTGTTATGACAATATAAAACCAAAGATTACTGTAAACATAAATGAAAAAGTAGCCCTCTTTGAATAAATCTATACTTTAGTGGAAGAGATAAGTATTTAAATTATAATTGTGGTTCAATATATCTGTAAAATATCAGTGGTGTGGAAACAACAGAGTGGGCAGAGGATTTGGAGTTAGAAAAAAAAGAGGTTGGTTTTGAATTCTACTCTGCTACTTATTGATTGTACACACAATGCCAAATTGCTTTGAGGTTTGAGCTCAGTTTTCTCACTGACTGTATGAGTTTCCTGTGGCTGCTGTGACAAATCACCACAAACTTGTTAGGTTAAACACAGAAATTTATATTCTCACAGTTTGAGACCACAAATACTAAATCAAAGTTTTGGCTGGGCCTTGATCTCTTTAAAGGCTCTGGGAAAGAATTCATCCTTGCTTCTTCCAGCTTCTGGTGGCTCCAGGCATTCCTTAGCTTGTGGCTGCATAACTACAATCTGTACTACCATCAATACAAGGCTTTTTTCTCTTTCTATATGTCTTTTCCCTTTTTGTCTCTTATAAGGACACATTATTGGATTCAGTAAATATTAGTGTTAATATTGTATTATTGAATTTAGTATCATAGATTTTATTAAATAATCAAAAATGATCTCATTTCAAGATCTTTAACCTAATTACATTTGCAAAAATCCTTTTTTCCAAATTTGGTAACATTACAGATTCTTGGGAGTTAGAATGTAGACATATCTTTTGGGAGTCTCCATTCAATGCAATACACTGACATATTTTGAATAACTATACTGACTTAGAGGATGTGGTATTATTTTGTCTAGCTTTTTTGTGTGTATCTATACTTCTTATTTTGAGATATTGTTTTCTCTAGGCCTTTTCTAAACTTATTAGTTCAGCTGGAAAAATGGAAAACTATAGCCATTCAGAGTCTTGGGAAAGGGGCACTCTGCTTTTAAAGATACGGTTAATTTTAAACATAAATTCCTGGAGGTGCTCATGATCATTGTTTCCACCACTTAATTAAACCTTGACTCAACAAGAGAATAAAACACACCAGAGAAATGTTTAAAATAGCATATATTCCTGAAACTGTTCGGGTAGTTATGCACCCACATATATATCTATTAGTCTTTTGAACTTGTTAGGTATATAAGCCCAACAGATCCCTGCTTGTTAATTTTGTTGAAATTTAATTCTGTCAGTTATTATATAAAAATCTTTGTAAATTTTAAAACAGTTAATATACGCAAAGAACATAGAAAGTGTTTAACTGTTGTTTTTATTTCCTTTGTAAAGTATGTTCTTTTCCACGTCTCATGTTTTGGTTTTTACATTTTACTTCAGAGTAAAATAAGATTAAAAAACAAATATATTTTTGCTCATTTGACCCTATTTTTTTTTAATGATTAGCATAAAACTAGTATACAGAGAAGAGGAGATTTCTATGAGAAATATTACTAATCAAATTAAGTGATTCATTGGCTTGAACTGCCTTTTTTTTATAGAGGATTTTCCTGTTGGTTTTGTTTAGTGTAGTAAATCTCCAAACTTCATTTGGCTACAAGAGGCAATGGACTTTGATAGTGTGAAATATAGACCTGATGAACATGGAGGTTTCTTGGTAGAAGTGTGAGTAGGAGCCTACCAGAATATCTATTTGTTCCTTTTATTAAACACTTGCCAGAAAAGCCCCTGAAATGTCTCACAGTCTCCCTTAATGTGCTTGGCACAAAATATATTGTAATTGATGTGTATATATATATATGTGTGTGTGTGTGTGTGTGTGTGTGTGTGTGTGTGTGTCTGTTTTGTCACAACAAAAATATACCTGGCTAGCAGAAAAATTTGCTGCTGAAATTAATACTTTTTAAAGCATATTATTATTCTGAGATATATCAAACATTCTCCATTTTTCTTAATTCTGTCCAAATCAATAGTAGGTATAGAATCTTAACTTTATATTTGTTATCCAAACAATTTGTATGTTCACATTGAAAACATTTCAAAATATATATTATTTATAAATGTATCTTTTTTCTTTTAATACCATCTTCTATTTGAAAAGGATGGCATAACTATGTGTAATTAATTGAAGATAAGGCAAAATTATGATCATTTTTTTATTTATAAACCTTTCATGAATATCTTTAATTAAAAGTGTAGTTCTCTCTTCCTAACAATCAAACAAATATTGGTCTATAAAAATTTATCAATATGTACCTAAAATAGAGAAGATTGTTGAGCATTTCATTAATCTCATGCATAAAGTATACGCAAGTCCTATTATACTGTGTTTTAATTAGCCATTGACCTATTAGTTATAAAACACAAAAGGACCTGGCAATTATTAGATTTCATAAAAAATTAGTCATAATCCTTAAAAAATAAATTACTCATATGAATTATGGTCATTGCAACTCAAACAAATTAATCAAGCATTTTAGATACGAATATGACTGTGCAGAGAAGATAAACCTACCCACTTAATGTTCTCTTTTGAGTACTTCAAAAGTAAAAAATCTTACTCATTTCTAATCAGACTATCATCAATAAGAGTGTAAAACTGACTATTTTAACATCTTCTACCATTTTTATGGGACTAGTTATATTGCATATGCAGCCTATAATGAATATCTATCTGGCTGACTGAAATGAATACTAACATATCCATGGCATAAAAATGAAACATGAGAATTATGAAATCCTACTCTATGTGGAATATAACTGATTGACTACAATTTAACATTAGAGAAAATTGTGAGCCCACAATTTTCTTGACACTGACTGATGATCAAAATATGGAGTCAGGATTTTTTTGATATCATTAACTGACTCTTTAAAAAACCACGTAGAGAATATTTTTTTAATTAATAAACTTTATTTTTATAGTAGTTTTATATTTAGAAAAAAAATGAACAAAAAAGTACAGAAAGTTTCCACATAACCTTCACTGTACTCCCTATCTTCTCCTATAATTTAATATCTTGAATTAATTAGTGGTATATGTTATGAATAATTACCTTATATCAAAACATTATTATTAACTAAAGTCTATAGTGCATATTAGAGTTTACTCTTTATGTTGTTCATTCTATGGGTTTTGACAAATATAAAATGACATGTATCTATTGTTACATATCACACCAAATAATAGTGTCACTGTTCTAAAAATACTCTGTTCTACTTTTATTCATTTCTTCTTTCTTGCTCCAAATCTTTTTCAATCACTGATCTTTTTATGGTATACATAATTTTGTCTTTTTCATAATTTCATATACTTGGAATCATACATATGTAGTCTTTTAAGACCGGCTTCTTTCACTTAGCAATAGGCATTCAAGGTTCATCCATGTCTTTTGTGGCTTAATAATTCATTTCTTTTTTTATTCAATAATACTCCATCGTATGGATAACCAGGTATTTATCCATTCACTTACTGAAGATTATCTTGGTTGTTTCCACATCTTGGCAATTATGAATAAAGCTGTTATAAGCATTTGTGTGCAGGACTTTGTGTAGATGTAAATGTTCAACTCATTTGGGTAAATACCGAGTGATTACTTTATCATATATTAAGAGTATTTTTGGTTTTGTAAGAAATCACCAAATATTTCCCAAAGTAACTGTACTATTTTTCATTCCCATTGGTAATGAATGAGAATTTCTCTTGCTCCGTGTTCATGCAAGGAGTAAATTTAATCTGTTTCAAAACTTAATCTGCTATAGAATGGTTATAGTTAATGAGATACCAGTTTAAATAAAGAAGTAAAAATTAAATCCTTAGATATTTTGAAATGTATCTAACTATCTCTCATTATTATTATTTTTATTTTTAAACATTTGAAGCATTACTCATCTAATATCATGATTTTAGTCATTGTCTTACACATGAAAGGCCCAGTTTAATTTTTTTAAGATATTAACTTGAGAATTTTATTTTTTAATCCCAATTTATCTTCTTTCATTTGGTAAGCAAGACAAATGTTTTGGGCCCTTGAATAAGAGAAATGTTATATATATTGTTTGCTGTTTATATGATGCTATTTAAAACTAAAACAGATATATGTGTGTGTGTGTGTGTGTGTGTGTGTGTGTGTGTGTGTGTGTGTAAAATAATTATTGGATAATTCTAGGTTTAGTACATCTGTGTGCATTGAGAACACAGCAGAAAACAAAAAAGTTTTGGCTATACTGTATATAGAGTCTAGATGGAGGAAACAGAAAAAAATATATATATTAATATATGTCTAAAATTAAGTTCAAGTATGAGATAAGGAAGTGCTGCTCTAGAAGTATTGAGGTGAAATTTGAATAGAAACCTAAATGAAGTTAAGAAGTTTATACAGGATGTCAGAATGGAGATAATTTCAGAAAAGTACAAAGGCTCCACAGAGAAGACTATTTCACTCATTCTCAATACTTAAAGTTGGCTTGTGAAACTGGGGCAAAAATCTGATCTGAGAAAAAAATAAAGACTAGTAAGAGAAACTGTAATGTTCAAAGTGGAAGGAGGGAGACCAGTTAGAAAGTGAATAATATAATCCAGGCAAGAATAAATTTTTCATACCAAAATGAACAAACAAAACAAAAACCAAAACCAGACAATAAAAAAAAATGTCAATCTAATTAAAAAATGGATTGAGGACCTGAATAGACATTTCTCCAAAGGTTAAACAGGTGACCAACAGACATATGAAAAGATACGCAACATCACTAACCATCAGGAAAATACAAATTAAAACCACAATGACATATCACCTCGCATCTGTCAGAATGGTTATCATTGATTAATCAACAAATAACAAATACTGAGGACATAGAGAAAAAGGAACCCTCATATATTGTCAGTAGGATTGTAAATTAGTGCAGCCAGTAGGAAAACCAATATAGAGATTTCTCAAAAAGTTAAAAATAGAGTTTCCATGTGATCTACCAATTCCACTTTTGAATATTTATCTGAAGAAAACAAAAACATTAATTCAAAAAGAAGTATACATCTTTATGTTTATTGCAGTAGCGTTTATAATAGCCGAGATATGGAAGTAACCTAGGTGTCCATTAACAGATGAATAAAGAGGATGTGATATTATATAGGATGGAACATCAGTTAGCAATGAAATCTTGCTATTTGTGACAACATGAACGGATATAGAGGGTAGTAGATTAAGTGAAATAAGTAAGACAGAAATACAAAAACCATATGATTTCACTTACGTGTGGAATCTAAAACAAAAGAAAACAAATTAATAAAGAAAACAGAACAGAAACTGGCCCATAGATATGGAGAACAAACTGATGATTGCTAAAGGGGAGTGGGGATGGGAGAAAATAAAGTTAATTTAAAAAAGATTGGACAAGATTAGGACACAGAGAGCTGATATAAGAATTTCTGATAATATTTAAACTTAATCATATTTCTAGAAAACTCCCACAGTAGGTAAGGAAAAATATATATTCCTAGTTGGATAAGAACTCTTAATTTAATAAATAATAGTTGAATAGGAATATAAATAATTGCTTTACATCTATAAATAAAACCATTATAATAATAAATTTCACACAAAACTACATATTAAAAATAAAATTTTAAAATTGAAATAAATAGCATAAATAAATACATACATATGCACACATACACACATATATATTTCTTTATTCAGGTTGTATAATAGAGAAGCTAGATGGATAATTATGACTTATTCATAAAACTATTTGATTTTTCATTTGTAAAAAATAATGAATGTCTCTCTAACCAAGGTACAGTTCTAGATTTGGTGAAAAGTTTATAGATTTTTGAAGGTAAAAATGTCATAAATTTTAAATTGATAGGTTATGAAATATAGCTATATAAAAGTGTGCTTTAATGAAGATGGAAACTAACTATAAGGGAAGCCACTGACTTTCAATGAAAACCAGGAATTTAGATAGATTAAACAGAGATGCCTTTTAGACACATGTTGAAACGCTGAGCAAATAATTGGATACATTGTTAAGATGTAAGGGATATAATTTGGAAGCCCTGTTTTGGACTAGATAAAATCACCTAGAGATACACTGTCTCATATGGTAGACATTAGCCTCATGTGACTCTAACATTTAAATTTAAATTAATCAAATATAAATAAATTTAAATTTTAGTTCCTCAGTTGTTCTAACCACATTTCAAATGTTTAACAGCTACAGAGATGGCTACTGGTTACAATATTGGACAGTGCAGAACATTTTCATCATCAAAGTTTGAGTTCTATATACTAGGATATGATATCATTGGATAAAAAAAAAAAGTTTTGACTTCTTTTCTCTAACCTCCAATTGTCAATTGATTTAAATTTTAAGATTTAAACTATATTGACACTTAACCTAATACAATCTACAGATTAATTTATTCCTATGAATGAACTGAGCAAGAAACATAAATGTTGATCTCCATCCCATCCCCCAAATCCCCTAAGACTCATAAATATAGCTCAGTTTACTAAATCAACTTGTTAGTAGTTGTTGCTTTTTTTAAAGAAAATATTTGTGTAAGAAAAAGGAAAGTGTGTGGGTGTATGTGTATATATGTGTATTAGAAAGAAGTTACAGTTCTCAAGTTATAATAGCCCTCCTTCCTAGCTGTATATATTTATATTATTTAAAATCCCTGTCTTCTTTTCCTCATGGTTAAAATGGGAATAATAATAATGCCTACCTCAAAGTGTTGTTATAAGGAATAAAAGAGCTGATGGTGGCTATAAAGTACTTTTCACAGTGGCTGGCACATATTAAGTACACAATAAATATTAGCTTTAAAAGTATCAACAGTAATAATAACACTATATAACTATATAAAAATAAATTATTACACATATTGTAAGAGAATGCAGATATTAGAAGTAAATTTACCAGAGTTTGTGCAAGGCTTTTGTCTGTAACATTAATAAAAATGTTCATTTTTTAGAGGCATTAGATGAGCATAGAAGCAATTAAAAAACCATTGTTTTTTTGAACTCTTAGAATGATACATTTAAAAACTATATGTTTTACATGTTGAAATTTATATTAGAATATTTTATCTACTTTAAAAATTATAATACCAGATTTCATGATCAGTAAATGTTTTACTATGTTTTGTCTTCTCCATCAAGTCAGAAGTACAAGAAGTTGTAGCCAATAAATAAAAATGAGCGGAAGATGGAAATAAAGAAATAGTACTGGATTAATTAATAAAATCCTTGAAGATTTCTGAATTAAGTTTCATGCATGTGCTCTCCAATTTCATAAGTAAATAAATATCTTGCTAACACTGGACTTCCCTCAAATGCAATTAGTAGAAACCTTATTAATGCAAGAGCTGCCCCTGTTTTGAGAGTTTATGTTGTGTAAGTCTTTATCTACCCAGTGACTTTTACCTATTTATTTATTTATTTATTTATTTATTTATTTATTTATTTATTTTGGTTTTACTTACCTGGTTGTCTTGATTACTTTTAGAAATTTAGGTACTAGCTTGATAAATTTTAGGAGAAGGTGGTAAAATAATTCTCAGAAGATGTGTTTAAGATTCTAAAATGAGAAGAAGAAAAAGTTTAAGAAAAATTATCTGTATGATCCCTTTGGTGCTGTTATGGAAGCTGATCTAAATTCTTCCTCCTAATATTCATTTAAGATAAATATACTTCCTTCCAGTTCATAGCCATATAATCCTATTTCTATAATCAACAATTTCTTCATTTATCTTATAAGTCCACCATGGTTTTAAATGTTTAAATATTTTTGATATTATAAATGTAAGCTAAATTATTATCATTCATAATGCTTCCAATGTATGACCCAAATCTCCTATACTCCAATAAAAAACTCATTTCATCTCTAGACCCAGACATTCTGTAATAGTGTATCTATTTATATATTCTCATTAATGAGATGAAGTTACAGCTGAACCTTGAACAACATGGGTTTGAACTGCTCAGGTCCACTTACATACAGATTTTTTTCAATGAATACCTGGGGTTGGGAGTCTGAGAAGGTAGAAGGCCTACTGTATGCATTGATCCATGTCATTTTATATAGGGGACTTGAACATCCCTGGATTGGGGTATCAACAGAGTTCTTGGAACCAATCCCCTATTGACACTAAGAAATAAGTTAAGTTTTGAGGAAGTTGAAATATGTGGATTTTCTACTCTGTGGAGGTTTTGTACTCCTATCCCCCTCCCTTCTTCAAGAGTTAACACTATGTATAATTTAAAATGAGCTATTTTGGATAAAAATGGTAAAGTTAGAAGAGAAATTAAAAAGCCATTGTATTCGACTACATTAGGTTATATGTCCAAATTTCAGTAGCCTACTCCAACAAAATTCATTGTTTGCCTATGCTACAGAATCATTGCAGTTTAGTAGGGTTCACTACACACAATCATGTAGAATCCTAGAAATTATGTTTTTCTAACTAGACTTTGAGTTGCTGAGGAAAGAGATTTCAATATATGCTCAGTGCGTGCATAGTATTTGTCACTTGGGAAATATTTGATGGTTCTTTGTTGAGAAAAGTAAATTATTGATTTAAGGCAGAACAGAATAATAGAATAGTTAAAATACAAAATTCTTATTGAAATAGGAAGGATCAATGAGGGCCGCATATTCTAGCAGGGGTTAAAACCATTAATAAATTTAAGATTTAAACATTTTTGTAAAATATTTCCCAACAGGTCATGAATATTTAAAATCATGAAGTAGATATTAACTGAGAAATTTTATTCTAAAATAAATGCAAATATATGACAATCATATCAGTAATGGTGCATATATGTATACAGGAACACGAAAAATAAAACACAAAGATATTGAGAATATATGAAATTACATCACTGAAGAGTCTGTATATTAAATCTAGTAGAATAAGTACTTTAAAAATCTATAATGCATATATTAAGTTGTTAATAGTGAAACATTTATTGTTAGAAAAAATATTCATTTAAGAAATATCTATGTGCCTACATTTGCTTAGGAACAATTACTTTTCCCCAGTAAAAGTAAAAAAAAAATTAACTATTTGATAAAGATAAATGTTTTCAAAAAATATATATGTATATTTATGACATAATTCTAAATGCATGCTTCAATTAAATTTTAACAAGTCACACTATTTAGTCTTTTGAAGTAATTCTTAATAAGAAAATCAGAATTAATTTATCCAGCATTTCCTTTAGATTATAAAATGTTGGAAAATTAGAATTTTGACTTTTTAACTGTAGCATCAGATATAGTGCCAAAAAGAGTCTCACTGTTATTGTGTAGAAAAAGTTTCAATACAATGGGAAAAAAAATCAAGAATAAAAATTGAACTACCAAGCGAGATTGAGAATTCCATTGGTTTCTCAGTAGAAATCACATGATAATATACCCCTGGGCATTTTATATGGTGTCTCTAATTAACAAATCTTTCCTGATGTTTGTAGATTTATTGAATCTGTTTTTCTATAGGATTATTATAATCCATGAACGTTAAGTTCTTTGATTATAAATTAACATTGCATCTACTATGTTTTTCGACCAAAAACAATGTTAATACCTCAATGGTTGATAACTAAGCCAGAATATAATTTAGTTGATTTATTCAAAAAAATATTTCAACATTGCTGTGTCAGTTTAAACATCACCATTTTTCCCAATCTTATATTAAAATAAAAATACCCAAGAATCTGGAAAATGATCCTTAGACATATCGTTTGTAAATAGTGAATATAAATCTATCATCTTCGCCAATGAGTCCCTTTTTCTCCATGTTATGCACAGAGAATTCTTAGGCCTCATCATTTTACTATATCTGTTTATCCTTAGTTGATTGAAAATAACAGTGAATCAACAAATGTTTTTTAAACTATAAAATTGCACCATAAATGACTTTATTATACAATAATAATAGTTTGCCTGGAACTTCTAATTGGCTGAAATGCAGTTTCACAAATCCTTTTAAGATTATCATTCACTGAACAATCATGAATTAAGCAATCAATACCATCTTAACTGTAGAAATATTTCTTCAAATTTGATGCTTTATTACCCAAAATAAAATAACACTATTTATTATGAAGAGAAGAATATTCACATTACAAGACCTATTATTGGTTATAATGAGCACAATATAAGAATAATTAAGACTGTAACATAAAGGATAGCAGCTCAATACAATTCCCCCCACCCTTTATTGGTGGAGGATACATCCCACGACCCCCAGTGAATTCCTGAAACTTCAGATAGTATCGAACCCTATATATACTATAATTTTTTGTATATATACTTATGATAAAGTTAAATTGATAAATTAAACACAGTAAGATTAATAATAATAACTGATAAAATAAGCAATTATGACAAAAATTATGTGAATATGATCTCTCCTTTTCTCTCACAAAATATCTTAATATACTATACTGATCTTTTCATTTAAAGGGAGAACTTCACAGCTTCTCTTTGGCATATTTGAATTGCTGGCATCACCACTCTCACACTTTGGTACCATTGTTAAGTAAAATGAAAATTACTCAAACACAAGCACTGTAATACCGTGACAATTGATCTGACAACAGAGATGGATAAGTGACTGATGAGTGTGTATTCTATATAGTGTGGATAGGCTGGACAAAGGGATGATTCACATCCCAGGAAGTACAAAATGGGATGGCAAAAAGTGGAATGACATGAGATTTTATCACGTCACTAGGACTGGTGTACAATTAAAAAGTTATATATTATTTCTGAAATTTTCCATTTACTATTTTAGGACCACAGTTGATTGCAATTATGGAAAGCAAAACTCCATATATGAGGAGAGTACTGTGTAGGAACCCTCTGTACTATTTTTGAAAATTTCCATAACTCTAAAATTATTTCAAGTAAAAGTTGAAAAAAATGTATCCATATCTATTTCTCTGATTTCAAGATTTAAATTTTGCCATAGGAGAAACATAGGTAGAGGCTCTTTGGGCTTTCTTGGACCTGCTGAGAACTTCATGGCCAGAATTCTACCTATGGCACTAATCCCTCACCCAATCACATGTACTGGCTTATATCATCTTGTTTATGGATTCCAATAGGTTTCTTTTCTATGGGGATGTGGATTCATTAGGTTTCCCTTATCAGTAGATACACAGAATGTCAAAGATTTCCAAACCCTCACAAGTGCCATTGTAAAGATTAGGAGTATTTATAGGGATGTACAGATTTGGTAAATTATACTAAAGAAAAAATTAATAGAATTGGATTAAGTTCTCAATCCTTAAAAATACAAACTTAAAAGAAGAATGTGTTTATGCTATTTCAGGTACTCATAGGCTATTTAAACCACATACATTAGTAAAAAGAATAGAATGAGTGAGTAAAATATATTCTATTTTTAGAGATGGACTATGGAAAATAAAAACGTGAGCAGAATATATTTTACAAAGTATATTACATTTCAAATAAGCAATAAACTCCAAGTCAAAGACAGATATGTAGTCATACTGAGAGAAGTTCACAAGGATATCACTTCTCATCCATTCGTTCAAAATATACTCCTTTGATGTCTCTGTTTTAAAATGTGCTGATGGCTGAGGATATAAAGGACATAAAGAAAAATACAATTTAAATACTATCCACAATAGTTCACATTCTAATTGGTGAGATGGACAGATAATTATATGTTTACAAAGTTAAGGGCAATAGAAGAGAAATGCATTTGGAGTAAAGAGGTGATTAATTACTAAACCGGGAAGATTATAAATTGATTCTTGGATAAGTAATTTGCAGTCTAGAGACCTGTAGGATGAGGAGGGTTTTCCTTGAAAGAGATGGAAAAAATATGAAAGGAAGGAAGAGAGAATGCAAAAAAGAAAAATCAGAGGTATGCATGAAAAAACTGCATCTTATTAGTGTGAGAAACTGTAAGATTAATTTTGCTTTCTTGTACTTTGAAGGGAGTGAGAGAATATTAAGGCTAAAGATTTATTCTAACAGCAGGCGTGGTTGATGTTGCATACCATGTTAAGTAGCTTTATTCAGTAAATGTTGTGGTCCATTAGAGAGTTTTGGACAGAGAAGGGACTTGCAAAGTATTTTCCATAGATCACCTTAGTCACTATTAGAAAAAATGTATGCTATCCAAGAATGGAGACAGGGAGCAATGTTACTTATGACTAGAGTACTGGCACTTAGGATGAAGAAGAGTATGATTATTTAAAATATAATTAGGAGGCAAAATAAACACTACTTGGTGCTTGGTTTAATGTGATGGTATGAGGAAAGATATTTATTCTAGTAAAGTTACTAACAAGAAAGATTTAACATGTAGTAAAGAAAAAGAACACCATGGAGTAAAGTTAGGAAAATGTTTATGTTTTAAACATTTTGAAATATGGATTCTTCTGAAAGACACTGTGGGAAATATATAGAAAGAATTGATAGCCAAGTCCAAAATTCAGGAAAGATGAGGTTATGACCTAATATGGATAGAATGAGCTCATGAAAGAAAAGTTTATACAGAGGGCAATGAGGCAAGGAGTTTACCTTCTGAAATACAAAAGTATTTTATTCAAATGAGGCTACTGAACTAAAAAAATTAAATCAACATTTTTTCCCTTGTATGTTTTGAAATATCAGTTTTTTTTAAGCATTAAACACAAGGAAGCTTAGCATAAGAATGATTGCTCAAAAATAATAATTGTATAATGCCTTATAGCTTAATTATCTCTGTCCCTATTTTATAGTTGGTCGATATAAGTCTAAAATCATATTTTTTCTGTTCCTACAATCTATTAATACTATGTTGTAAGTAATTTATATAAAAATGTGTAAAATACCTTGTGTAGTAAATTATAGATATAAATAAAATTACCAAATAAATGAAAAATGTGATTAACAAACAAATATTCATCGTTGGACTCAGAGGCAATGAGAATTGACGTAGACCTATTGTCTCTGCTAAATATTACTGAACCTGTACAATAAAATAGTATCAGTTTATATTTATTTTAACATAAATTAAGTTACTGTGTTATTATTCATCAGTGACAAGGAGCAGCTAATGCAGGATTAGATCTATAGTATGTGCTCAAGAAAAATCATTATCTGTGAAATAAATAAGTTTAACAAAACCCCATATATACACCTCATTCTTCTCTTTCAAACAATCTGAAGACTTTCTTAAACTTGTTCTGGTGTCCCTGAGTGTCTGGATAATTAGAAAAGAAAGAATGTTCAGCTTTTAGCCCCTTGGCAGTTTTTGATCTCATGATGGCCACTGGCATCGGAACAAATGTGTTCTACCTGGGCCTTTGCCTTTCTATATTCTAATGAAATACAGGGCATAACTAACCCTAGAAAGAGAGGAAATAAATGCTTAACGTTTTTAAACATTCTTCTTTTTTAGTTAAGAAACACATTTACAACAGTGTGTGCATGTGTGTGTGTTTTCTTTTTCTGCTCAGCATTAAGGTTAAAGAAAATCACTTCTCTTGGGCTTTCCTGGTTGATTTAAGGTGAAGAGGTTTATATTTGGTTCATACTTAACACTTTCATCGTGACATGAGGAAGGTCTTAGATAAGTCTTTACTTTAGGGGAATGCTCTGAATTTTGCATTTTGTTCTCAGGTGCTGTGAGGCAATGAAAAGCAAAAGTTCGAGTTTACCAAAACAGATAAATGCTATCAGCCTTATAGCTCATAGTTTTCATTGCTCTTTTTACCTTTCTGGCTTCTTTCCTTCATTTTTGTTAGAACTATTTTCTTACTTCTAGCTCACCGTTGAATTTTAGAAAAGTTTTTCTCCACTCCCTCACCCTCAAACCAAGACTTTTTGCCATTTTTTTTTTCAAGGAAGGTAATCTAGGTACTTAAAAAGCTCTGCTACCAGAAACAAAAGTTCTAGCTAATTATTTTTAGTTATTCAAGCTCCAATTCAAATATAAACTCTTTTGTGAATTATTCACTAACTCCTAAAGAAGAGTTAATAACCCACTCTCTGACATCCCACATCCTTTTTAAAAACTCTCTTTTTATGTGTTACATATTATATTGAAAATTTCCTGTTGAAATACCGGAGCTCCCATTAGATATGTACAAGTTCTTATTCAGTTTTGTATCCCAGAGTCTTATATTTATTCTACTAAAACTTGACCACCGATATTCCTAGGAGACCTCGTGTTACCAAAATATTTGAAATTAAGTAGCTGTTTCAATGAAAGCCACTAATGTTTAAATAACAATAATATTTTTAAAAAACTGTTGCTACATATTTTTTTTTAATTTATTTTTTTATGGTGACAATGGTTAACAAAATCCAATAAGTTTCAACTGCAGACTTTAACAGTAAGGCATACACACACACACACACACACACACACACACACACACACACACACATATATTTACACTGTGTGTTCACCTCTCATAGTTAGATTTCTTTCTGTCACCACATATTTGACCCCATCTACATCCCCCCTCCACCACCCCCTACCTTCTAGTAGCCACTAGTCTATAGTTCATGTCCATGAGTCTCTGTTTGTTTGTCCTGTTCATTTGTTGCTTTTAGGTTTATATCCCACATATAAGTGATATCATGTGGTTTTCAACTTTTTCTGTCTGACTTATTTCACTTAGCATGATTATCTCAAAGTCCATCTATGTTGTTACAAATAGCAATATTTCATCTCTTTTTATGGCCGAGTAATATTCCATTGTATATATGTACCACAGCTTCTTTAGCCAATCATCTATGGTAGGACACTTTGGTTGCTTCCATGTCCTGGCCACTGTGAATAATGCTGCTATGAATATCAGTGTGAAAATATCTTTTTGGATGTGAATTTTCAAGTCTTTGGGGTAAATACCCAGTGGAAGGATTGCTGGACCATATAGTGGGTCAATTCTTAGTTTTTTGAGGAACCTCCATACCACTATGTTTTCCAAAGTGGCCGTACCAATTTGCAGTCCCATCAGCAGGGTATGAGGGTTCTTATTTCTCCACATCCTCTCCAGCATTTGTTATTACTTGTCTTGTTGATTATAGCTACATATTCTTTTAGATTCATAACAACAAAATTTTATTTTCTGTAGAAATGTCAATAATTTTATAGTAATCCTTGTTTTGTTATTTGTTGAATTAAAAATGATAAATTATTTGATGTCAACTAGAAAAAGTCTAACTGATTCTTTATTTGATTATTTTTCCATACTCTCAGGGATACCTCATTGTCCTCTATCACCTTTTATTATATCCTTGAATTTTCATTGAGGCAGAATTAATAATTACAATATATAAATAAAAGTTTACATAAAAAGGGAATAAAAGAAACTTCTTCAACAAGAGCAGACAGTGGCTCAAATGCAATACAGTAGTATATCATGTATTCTTTACTCAATTTTCTCTAAAGAGAGAGAGAATTTTTGAGGCAACTAGAGTTTTATTCCTTCAGTATTATTAGTAATTGCCTAAACAACGGTCTGAAATTCCAAGGGGTCAATCTTATTGAGATGTTTAATAACATTGGTAAATAATAAACTGTAGTATAAACTTCAGATAAGTATAGCTTTGTGAATCAAAATTGCATCATGACACAGTGAGAAATGATTATAAAGTTGAGGAGGAAAGTCTTAAGTGAGAAAACATAGCTAGTAGAGCATTGTATCTAAACAGTAACTAAAGATATGACCCTGAAGCATACTATAGCATTAATTTCTACTGCTTACTAGATTGGTTTCTAGTAGAGACCTCTTAAGACTCCATATACATTGAAGAAATTCATTCACACAGGACAAAAGGATTATCCATGCAATATACATTTTTTCCAGGTTCTCATTTTATGGAAACTGTAATGTGGAAATCTAAATGACAATCTTTTATTCTCCTTATATGCCCAGTATTCTGAAATGTCACAATGATATGTTTTTACTTAAAAAAAAAAAATTGTACTGTGCATTCAATGGACTTGTCAGTACTTCTTTTATTATCACATTGATAATATCCTTCACTTATTTTATGTGGCAACAATATTGTGCCAATATTTTAGCTCCCAGTAGATCTAATTTATTGCTTCTCTACTATTTTATTTTTCACATTTTTTTTTTTTTACTTTTTAGGAGATGGTCTCAACTTCACCATCAATTATTTATTTTTTAAATAATATTTTGATTTTTTTTTTTCCAAAATGGAGATGGTAATGATTACCTCCTTGGGCTATGTGAGGATTAAATGAGATGAAGAATGTAGAGCATCTAATACAGAGTCTGGTGACCTCAATCATTGTCCCTTTTTCCTTTCCAAAAGTTCAGTGCACAGGGTCCTGGGGGAGCACTAGCAAGACAGAAGGGCCTCCAGTTGGGAAAGATGAGTAGTGGGTTGAAGTAGTTTCCTGGGGTTTCTGTAATAAAGAACCACAAGTTGGGGCGGGGAGGGAATCATACTTTAACACCATATTATATCCACTTTTAATACTACATATATTTAATTTTTATTTTCAAGGCTTTATTCTGTTATCTTTGTGGGTATTTTTCCCTTACCATCCTACTCTTATTTAATGGGTATAATAATCTCTTTTATTTGAGTATGCTGTTAATAATGTTGTTAATATTATTTCATTTACTCTTGCTCTTTGTATTTCTCTGCTATATGTTACTTTATATGTGCTTTTTCCTTTCATTTTTAGTATCTTTTGAAATCTTCAGTTATTTGTAAGTAGTCATAGTATTAAAAGAATATTCTGTTTGCTTGGATAGGGTTTATCAACAGAGTGTCTAATACTAAAGTGATATAGTGGGAAATAATTACATTTGTTAGATTTTCAAATACTGGGGTTGACAGTACATGTCTCTTAAGCTTCAATTTCCAGAAGAAATTATTTTATTACTAAGGATTTGAGGCTGACAGCCAGAATTCTGAAAGTTAATCAAGAAGGAACCACTCTCATCAATAAATCAAAAAACAAGTGTTGGCAATGATGAGAAAAGGGAACTCTTGTACATTGTTGATGGGATTGCAAATTGGTACAGTCACTATGGAAAACAGTTTGGAGGTATCTCAAAAAATTAAAAATTGAACTATTTTTTGACCCACTAATTGCACTTCTGGATATTTATCCAAAAAAAACCCAAAAACAAAAAACGCTAGTTTGTGAAGACCTATGCATTCTTATGTTCATGCCAGCTCTATTCACAATTGCCAAGATATGGCAGCAACTTAAGTGTCCATTTATATATATATATATATATATATATATATATATATATATATATATATATATGTGTGTGTGTGTGTGTGTGTGTGTGTGTGTGTGTGTATACATATATATGTATGTTATGAGATATATAATATTCGTATATATATATTAATATTACTCAGCCATGAAAAATGAAATCTTACCATTTGCAATAACATGGAAGGATCTAGAGGGTATTATTCTGAGTGGAATAAGTCAGATGGAGAAAGACAAATGCCATATGATTTCTTTTATATGAGGAATCTAAGAGACAAAAGAAATGAACAAACTAAATGAAAACAGACTCACAGATACAGAGAACAAATTGGTGATTGTCTAACTCATTGGGAGCTGGTGAAAAAGGTGAAGAGATGAAGAAGTACAAATTAGTAGCTACAAAACAGTCATAGAGATGTAGAGTATAGCATAGGGAATGTAATCAATATTATTATAATGGCTGCGTGTAGTGCCAGATGGGTGCTAATCAGGGGGATCACTTTATAAATTATATAAATGTCTAACTATTATACTGTATACCTGAAACTAATATAAAATAATAAAAAAGCAAAAAAAAAAAAAAAAGAATGCTCAGTTACCATTCAACATACAGAATTATCAATTTTTTTCTTCTTTCAACTAAGCATGTTTTCTTTAAGTTCATAAGCTCTCTTATTCAAGTTACACTAGCAATAACACTTGTCATCTCTTACTGTGGAGTAGGCAATCACTAAGCTGTTTGGGTTGGAAATAAGGTATTTGGAAACCAAATATAACTTAAATTGTCTTTCTACCAATTATCCTGTTTTTAGTCCCATTCAGTGACATTCTTTCAAAGATACTGTTGTCTAAATTTCTTAAGACATTCTTGAATTTCCTGGCACAAATAGTTTTATATATTGTTGACTATTTTATTATAAGTTCTTATTTGAAAAAAGAAACTAATCTTAAATCAATTATCACTCATCCATCTGCAGAGCAACATAAATAAATAATTTGACATCTTTCATCTGCTGTAATCACCTCTAAACTCTCATTCTCCTCGTATCTTTATACTGTTATTTTTTTCTATTATACTCATAAAAGTAGGATTTCAGAATGGAATAAACACGTGTTGTTTTATCCACCAGATTTAACTGCAAACATAAATAGATGTGATTTTCTTTCTTCTTATTTTTTTCCTTTGTGAGTATCATATCAAGGATCAGTGAAGGCAATCAGAATTTCCACCACAGAAGCATGAGAAAAATGGTAAAAAAAGAATGTTAGTTTTGTCTCTATTAACTCCTTGAAGTATTTCTTAATGATTTTAATCATTATTTGTGGCAGTTTTGCATTTCCAAATCCTAGTTATTCTATATCAACAGGTCAAAACATATTTTATAATTATTCATGTTGGTGTTATTATCATTTTTCTTATCTAAGGATTAATACAATTTCTAAGACTGTGAAGGAGAAAGGAAGAAAATCAGAAACATAGAATAGATGCAGGTGCTACTGGAATGTTTGAGAAAGAGTAGCTGTCTAGTTTTCCTTTAACCATGTTGTTATTGGGGCAAGGATATGATACAACCTCTGGGAAGTTTGGTGAAATCTAAGAGTGGAGAAGATTTTGTTTCTGACCTTCTACTAGTGTTCTGGATGATGAGAACTTTGCAGAATTCCCCAGTACCACTTTAGTATGACAATAGTGAAATAATATGAATCTTTGTAAAACAGCAGAAAAAAGGACCTGAGGCAGAACTATTAAACAAACCTCTTGTTATCCTAGAGTTGAGTGAGGGAAGAGCTAAATATTCCTGTGCCACTCAGAAACATGGATAGTTTAGTAAGAGAGAGCTTGCAGATCTTAAAGAGCCTTAGTTGCATGGATTCTGCCCCTGCAGACCAGTTAGGGCCACAGCCATCTTAGCAAATACTGGTACAGATAGAAGAGAGTCACCCAGAACCAAATGCATGTCTATACCTCAGCCAAATCCCCAATGGGAAGCCACCACTGATGACCAGATGCTTTCCTTGATGCTGCAACAAATTATAAACTTCTAGAAACATAAACACTGTCCTTGGATGGAAGAGCAACTAGGCTAATGTCCTGAAATAACTGAGTTGAAGTTAAAACAAGCAATAAATAAAAAAGCAAGTTTGTATTTGTTAAATTAACTACATTATGTTTTTTGACATAAAAATGAAGATAATGTTGAGATTAAGTGATCAAAAAATAAAGTCCTTTTTTTCTACCTAGGTTATGTATGTACGTATGTGTGAATGTATGTATGTATGTATGTACATGTTTGTTTGTTTGTTTGTTTATTTATGTTCAAATTATATCTGTCACATGTTGTACTCAGAGAAATTAACCTGCTGGGAAGATTACCAAATGACCATCAGATAAAAAATTGTGATTTAATTTGTGTTCAAAAACTGCTAATAAGTAGAAGGCAGAAATGTGATAAACAGAATATGATTGATTAATTTTATGCATCAACTCAGAGGGTATTTTAGATGAGATTAACACTGGTGAACTTTGAGTACAGCAGATTTCCCTTTCATAATATGAGTGGACCTTATCTAATCAACTGAAGGTCTGAGTAGAGCAAAAAGACTTGCTTCCCTGCCCAGCTGACTGCTTTCTGGCTGGAACTGGAACACCAGTTCTTCTGAATCTCTGTCAGCTGACCTCTACTGCAGATTTTGGACTTACCTGCATACATACCTTATAATAAATCTTTAAAAGTACACACACGTGTGCACACACACACAAACACACAGACACATTTTATTGGTTCTGTTTTCTAGACAGCCCTGACTAATACATAGAGATTAATTCAATTTTATTTACCTACCAAATGAAATATTATCATCACTTGATATTTGCTATATTATGCTGAGATACGCCACATAATTAAGATATAAGGTGATTTGAAATGATTAGGTAAATATATATGAAGTTTTTATGGCAGGTTCCTAATGGAAAATTGAGATGTGTTCAATGTATTTTAAGTCGATACTACTTGATATCATGTAGTACAACCATATCTTTCCATAAAACAGTTCTAGAAATCTATGTCAAGAATGGATGTAGGATTAGAAAAATCAGTTGTGTAACCCAATATGGCATTTCCTGTGTTCTCATAGGGATGATTTCATTTGGCAAAAAGACTCATGCTGCTTCTAAGAACACAAGGCAATGACAAGTACTGTTAATAACTGATATGGTAACTATTCAGAAAAAAGATTTTCCATTCACCCAGTTTCTACCTCACAGAAAACAAAATGATAGCTCAATTCAATCCATTTTTTTTTCCTAAATTTAAGTGACTTATGGAGAAATTAAACCATTTAAGTCTTATATTCAATTAAAATATTAGCAGAATCTCAAATTTTAAAAATTTTCTGTATTAATGTTAATATAAAAGATAATTTCGTTATACTCTGAAACATGATAAATGTTGAAAAGTCATTCTTCTGGTGAATAAAAACTTTTAAAAATAATAATTATTTAAATATTAACAAGATAATACAAACATAAGAATATAATTCACCTCATCAGTATGTAGAAATTTCAAGAACATGTGAAAATAAAAAAAAAATTAAAAAAAAAGCTACTTCATGAAAAGATTTTCCTGGATCTTACATAGTGACATACAATTTCCACAAACAGAAATAAAACACTTTAAGACAAGATTCCTTGCTGAAATTGCTCATAACCTCACCAACTGGATCAAGAAGCTTGTAACATAAATTTATATTATCCAGCTCTGAGGTCATGTCCATGCATATTGCATTATTCACCTATACTTTTGCCTATTCTCTGACCCATTTTTATTTTTCCTTCTTATCACTTCTCATTTAAGACAATATCTAGATATAGTTATTTTTTTTCAAATATAATTAATAGGAAACACTTGTTTAATTATGTTTCTTGCCTAATATTTTATCTCTTTGAAGATTAGTCAGTTAAATTGACTCCTAAGAGAACACAATAAAACTATTTAAAATGTGTTTCTTGAACAAAACACATTTTGTCTGTTTTGTTCACTAAACTCTGAAATGTTATCTTACTCCACATAAAGCCTCACTATACTCTAATTTTCCTGTACAGGCCTTCAGTTGCCAGTGATAGCCAAATCATGAAGGCACTACTCTGAAAACAAGAGAATGCTCATTTTATGTGTAGATGTAGCATATCCCCTGGATGACAAGATGCATTTTTGTTTTGCTTAGTTATGGCTTAGTAACAAAGAAAATTTGTGATAACATTACCTCCACCCCCACACTCCCCGCCCCGCCTTGGTGAAGTCTGTTTTTCCAGTATTTGAAGTATTTAATGTAAAATTCAGAGTTTGAGATTTGCAAAAATCTGTGGACTTCCAGGATCCCAGATGTCCCTATACATACACACCAACTGCCACTCCAACACACTGACATGATAAATTCCATTTTTAGCACTTTCTTCACTGAGAAAATGTGTATAGGACATCTGTGTTTAAGTTGTGGACTGTCTTAATAAAGAATACATAACATTCAGTAAATAGATGATCACAACAATCAATCAAATATATTGTTATTATTTGTCCTATTTATTTTTTTCTTATTAGACTCTAATCTTATAAAGACAGAGAGCATGTCTGACTTGCTCAGGAATGTATCCCCAGCATGAAGCACAGGCTGTAACAAGGTAGATTCTGGATAAATGTTTACTAATTGACTGATTGAATGAGCACCTACTCTTTCTTATAAAAAATTATATCTATTCAACTTTCTTATCCATCCTGCTCCTCTTCCATAACTATGCATTCCTCACTGCACATTGCACATCATATTTTCTGATCACCTTCTTTAACTGATAATAAAGCTGAAATTTAGCTGTTGTTTGTCTTTTTTTTTTCACTGTAATTGGATTTCTGCTATGCTATGCATTAAATGATAAAATCAGCAATAATTAATTATGTTATTCACTAGCTCTGAGAAGCTGTACAAGGTACTATGGAGATACAAAGATTTATAATCCATGGTAAATTTGCATAAAAACTCTAATCCTACCAACATTATAAGATTTAATCAACTGAAAAATGATATGAAAACATATTTAACTCAAAACAAAGATAAAAAACCTATAAAAATATGAAATTAATGATTTTCAATAAGATCAAGTCAAACTGCTGCAGAAATTTGGCAAAAGAAATATTGCAATATCTGATAAGTCAGGAAAATTATCAAAAAGAAGGTGGGCTATAATTTATCTTGAAGAATATTCTGAGAATTGTGTAGGTGCATACACACAATAGCAGTAACTCATTTCATATTTGCAATTTGAATTTTCTTATACATTTACCTTACTTAAATTTCTATTGTGTAGAATAAATCCCAAATGCAATATGAATTTAAATACTTTTAAATTGGAATAGGACTTTTAACTATGTTCTCCCTCAATCTATCATATATTATTTTGTTTTTTAGGTCCAATTTCAAAAGTCACATTTCTCTAAGTCATTTTTATGTTTTGTTTATATTTTTTGGTGTTTAAAAGACAAAAAAAAATGACACTTTTCTTTTTCCTGTCCAAGTTCTGAGTCAACTGAGAAATAGACATTAAGAATACAATGCAGATATATCTATGTGTTACTTTCATTATTTAGATAGTTGATAGTTGACAGTGAGACCTGGGCATTCTGTAGCAATGACTTTCCTAAAACTGAAAGAGGAAACTGAAAGATTTCTGACCCACTCACATGTCATGCTAGGTAACCACAGTCCTCCCCATCAGAGGGGCCAGCACTTGGATTATTTATGATATGGAAGAGGAGATTGTGATGGATCCTCTGTCCAGGAAGACAAATACTTTAAAAAAAAGAAAGAAGAAGCTGAGATATGCATTTCCATTTCCTTTTGAAGCTTTCCAATAAAATCAATCACTCTTTTACTTAGCATAGGAGGAATGAGGGGACAGATGGGGTTAGGAGTGTTATGTAATCATAACTCTCCACATAAAAGACAACATCCTGAGTGGTAATAAAGGTTCCCCTGAACACTTATAAGTCTTGTCCTCTGGAATTTTTGCTCCTGGTGGAACTAGAATTTTTAGTTGCTTTTGTTTATTTATTTGTTCACTTGATTTTAGAAAGAAATGTAGTATAAAGACAAGTTCATTAATTTTGGTGTTAGAAAAATATGCATTTAAGTCTTAGCTCAACAATTTGTTATTCAATATTTTACCATGGTATACTTTAAATGAGCCTTTTAAAATGGAAGAATATCCTAGCTTTATTTCCTTTGATATAGTTATTTCACATACTCTTATTCCTTTCTTAAAATTACTCAGCTAACTTAAATATATGATAATATTTAACATACCATCTTAAGTAACAATAACTAATAGCATGTTCTGGAAAAATTATAAACTGGGCTGAAATGTTTGTTATGAACATATACTCCATCCATTCTTTTTCTCACAATTCATAATTTCTCTTATCCACATATGTCTTTTTATTTAGATAAAAGACACATATACTATTTTTGGTGAAAGTTAAAAAGTTCATCCAAAATGTTCCAGCCATATAGTTCAAAATACTTTCCTGTTTACCATTTGAAGTTGGATATGAAGTATAAAGTATAGGCAGAGGTGACATAAAAAATTTCTTTGTAGGAACTCCAAGAGCCAGTGCAAGACCCCTGCTACCCTTGCTCGTGATATAGTAGTGGTGGTAACACGGACTGAGACAAGCCTCTATTAACCTGGGCTCCGGATTGAGATAGTATGCAGAGCTGTGAACATCCACATTGCATATAGAGGATGAACATAAATCAGTTTGTTGCTTTAGCCACTGAGTGTTTGCATCATTTGTTGTTGTGACATAACCCAGTTTATTCTAATATAATATGCAGAGTACTTCATGATAGCCCCCTGCTTATATTTTAGCTTAATATTCTTTATTCATTGTATTTCTTCATATACTATCTCATATTTCCTTAATTTATTCATTCACTCGGCAAAATATTTGTGTAAATATCCTAGCTACTTGAGTACACAAAGGTTAAAGAAGACATACAAAGCCCTTCTCATCTCTTGAGAGAGACAGATTAACAAAGCAATAAAATGGAAAGTAAGCAAAAAGGACAGACTGAGGATTTTGGCTTTCAGCATCTTGTTCCTATTCATAATTCTCTTTCAGATTGCTGCCCCTCTCCCATCCTGAAAGGATACTACCTGCTTTTGAGGAGTTAGAGATTCTTCATGTTCAAATTCCAAAAGTGAACTCTCATTAGATTAAGCTCCTCACCCTGCTCCCTTGGAAACAGTTATTGGTTCAGGGTGAGACACATAGAAAGTTTTCTGAGGGTTTTGGGGAAAGTTACCTCCATATATTTTCACCAAAGCTAATTGCAATGTAGGACTTTTTCCAACTGGACATATATCGAGCCATGAAGACCTCAGGGTTGCTGAAAACAATCAAGTGGCATGTAGAGATACTGATTTAGGATGAACTAAACATGAACAAAATAATCAGCTTAATCTTTTACATATTTTTAAAAAATTTTGTGCCCTGGGCATAAAATTTTATTAGTGATTGAGACTGAGTTAATTGATTTAAGAGACAATGGAGCAAAAAAAATCATTGTGATCTTGCAGCAAGTCAAGATCACTAAGGAAAGCATGCAGAAGAGTAGTTGCTCAAAACACAAGTCTCGGAGGGTGGCAAAGATGACATAATACCAAAGTAGTTGAGAAGTTCTAACAGAAATATTGTTAGAAACTGAAAAACAAAAAGTAAATAACAGAATATATGAAAGGGGAAGACCATTTTCAAGAATGAGAAAGCAAAGTGTACTAAACTATGAATGTTATAGAAGTCACAGAAAATTACAAATAAACATGACTAGTATTTTTCAAGAAAGAGGTAAATAGAGAAACTTAAGATATCAATTCAGTAAAATGTTGGAGTATAAGAGGGTACAAAGACAAAGGTGGTGGTGGGGGACACAATGATGCTTTAAGCCTAATTGAAATGTTATTTTGCCCTGTTTTAACATTCCAAAGGTTTGAGGAGTAAGACGTGCAGAGCAGTTTTTCTAGGATCCAGCTCCAACTCCATTTGAAAGAAACCATTTTTAAACCTGTTGGGAGACTGCGTTACTTTCCACAAAAGCCTGATTAAGTGAATAATAAAACTTTTTATACCCTCTTGTTTCATATATGCTGATATCAGTCTGAACATCCAAAATAAATTTTGGTTTGGGACATCAATCACACATCTGTGAGGTGACTACAATACTTCATAATTTCTAATACAAATATGATTTTTGATTATATATGGTTATCCACTCAGTTTTAAAACTATCATGAATAACTCAAACATAACACAGAATTCTAGGTTCAATTTAATTTAGTTTATTCTTTATACTTAACATTTCTTTCATTATATTTTCCTGATAATTTGAATCTCCTTAACAGTTTCTCATTTTGAAGATTTTGCTTATAAAATTTCTTGCAGTTGTAATCTATGTTCTACTGTCATTGTTGCATAGCTTCTACAGTGGTCACATCAACTTATTTTTTTGTTGTCCACTAACATTTAATGAATTAAAAAAAATTCTTAACAGCATTATGAGCCATTATACTGTCCATTTATTGGCATAAAATTAATAAATCTGAGAACTGATCTTCCAATTTGATTTATTGAAGCACATGATACAATCTTTCATGGTGTAACTTTCCATAATTTAGTATTACTTAGCATCCATGTAAAAAAATCACATTCTTCAAGGAATAAAATCTATTTCAAAGGAGAGTCATGACAAATGTCACAAAAACTATTCATATCAAACAAGAATTTCATTTTCATTTTTATAAGTAAGGATGTTCCTTTTAAGAATTGCCTTGACACTAAAAGATCTCAATGTAAGAACTGTTCAAACCTGTAGTGAATTTTTATGAGTTTATTTGAGCCAAACTGACCGCATATGCCAGGGAGCAAGATCTCAAATGCTCTCCATTTTAGTTTATTCTTATGGCCCCATGATTACAGTATATGGCTCAGTATTTAAGTAGATGAAATCTTTTGTTGAAACTATGATAAACACATATTTAAAAGATACCTGTCTGAAGTATAAAGTTTCCTAATGTTAATTTTATAACTTTAAGAATAATACATTTGGTACTATATTCTGATAATACCTGCTCTAATATAAGTGCGGGAAACTTTCAAGAGATATTAAAAGATGAAATAATGTCTGAAAATAAGGTTAACATTCAACATGCATAAAATGATGTTTAGAGTAAATAGAATCCTTAATAACATAAGCTTCTAATACTTAAAATTAGCACAATATCAATCAACACTGTTTAGCGCTTAATGTATCTCAAGAAACAGGTGAAAAAATTCTATTAAGTCTCTCTGAGAAAACATGTTTAGTTCACTTGAGGAGCTGCCCTTAAAAAGCTTGACTTTCACATTGGTAGAATGAATGCTCTTTTATGTCTCCCTCCATCTAAATAGAAGTCTTTTGTCAGGCCCAAAACAGTGTTTCAGAGTAAAAACTAAAGAGGAACAATAAGAAGCCAAAACAACAGTAATTACACTTTGAGTTGTTTTCATTGCTTATATAAGAATAATCAGTTTACCTCTTGGAGTAATCAGACAGTCAGCAAAGAATCTCTCCACTCTGGAAAAATCAGTTAAGATGCAGCTCTGATTTTTATTGTATTGTCTGGAGTTGTCTGAGTCTGGGAGGCACTGCAATTCATATTCACTCCGACACATCTGAACCTAGCCAATACCAAGGAGCCAACTCACATAACTCAACTCAGCCTGTGTGAATTTCCTTATAAAATTATAAATTTGAACCACATAAAATTGTCATTTTCCAGGTCACAATCAGTAAAAAATCAGCAATTTTTAAAGTAGATCAATAATATCTTTCCTTTAGATGTAAAAAAATTAATTGACACATCTTTCAAGTGTCATTTGGTCCAGTAGCTTTATTATAATTTTCACTTTGAAGTTCAAAGCTTGTGCCACTGGAATTATTTTTGTATTTTAATAAAGTATTTTGTACACTTTAAAGTCATAAATTATCAAAGCAATCAATAACTTTATTATTATATGTCAAAATTCTCTTAATGTATTAACATTTTTAAATATTCAATAGAGGGTTTAGAGGAGAATTTATTTTTAAACATTTGTTTATTATTTGAAATCTTGATACTCTTTAGCAGTCAATGAATGCTAAATATAATTTTCACAATGATATTATTGAATATTTGTGTGAACTATATCAGAAAATTATGACTAGATTAAATTTAAGTCAAAATCAATTATGGAACAGTGATAAACATAATGTTGCATCTCAATAAATAAATGAATTTGTATTTGGAAATCTCAATATTTTGTGGCAGGCTGAAAAAAATGAGACTTCTGAAAATTCTGTCAAAGTAACTTTAAAATTACAGAATAATCACAAAGTGTGGGGCTTTGAAACAAGCAGATACATATTTAAAATAAAGTATCTGTACTGGTAGTCATTAAAAAAAAGACACAACAAATAATTTATTATTATTGTAAACCTTTCAAAAGTGTTTCTGATAGAGTATGCTTTTAGCGATGATTGGAATACATATGAGATATTGATATTTTTTCAATGTTGATATGTATATAACATTTGTTATCCATTTTAATTACATAAAAATTATATATATATATATATATATATATATAATATATATATATATATACACACACAACACTGATATGGATTTTCTTCTTATTATTTAAAGTAACAAATCATTAAAAAAAAAATCCACTCTTCACTCATCTTTACTGACTTTTTTTTTTTCAAATTGACCTTGCCAATAAATGATCCACTTTTTGTTTAAAAAATTAAATTAAAGAAGATATAACCAACTCTGTCAATATATGTTTGTAGGTGGCATTTTGGCTATAATACTTCTTGGTGCCATTTCTTTTCATAATTTTGAGGAAACTGAAGTTTTCTTTTTAGCTGCTTCTCTGGGTATGTGACCTGCTCTAGTTAGTCATACTCTGAGGCACAGATACAGTGAGCATTATATAGAGTCTGCTGCCAGGAAAGAATAAAAAGCAGGTGAAACACAAAAGTTTAGGCCATTCCTTTAGGAGGTGACTTGAGATTAAATGTTAATGAAAAAGTAAAAAATAATAGTGTAAAGCACGAAAGCTCTATTTCCAAAGGAATCTGTGAGGAGGAGTGTGCCCTGTGAAGACAATAGATAACTAAACTATAAGGGTAGGACTTAGGGTGGCAAATGCCTCATTGTTGGGAAAGGGTAAATGATTGACAAGTTTAAACAAACTTTAGCTTGTCAATTCAGGGTTAGTTGAATGCAGTGCAACTCTGCGTTAGATCATCAAGTCTGTTAACTTGAATCTAGAGAGTACACTTGAGTCCATACAGTGGTCAAACTATAACTGTTTCTATTGATTCTAATTTTCAAAAAATTAATTGCTTATACTACTGTTTTTGAAGCATTCCCTAATAGCTATATTTAATTTTTTATATCCTGCAGTTACAAGGTTCTGAAAATTATCCATTTTTATAATCCTAGGCTTTCTAACTAAAAGAATTCATATGCTCTGATTGAGCTGATTAATTAAAATTTTAAAGCAAGAAAAACAAGAGAATATTGTTCCTATCTTCTTATTAGATGGTTTTTATTAAGACCTCTATGTATTTAAATAAGAGAATAAGTTATTTAAAATGATAAAAATTGGCATCAACAATAGATATGTAATTATTACGATTCTTTGTGCATAAAATAACATGGGTATCGGCATTCCTAAAAAAAAGAAATAGAGATATTTCAAAAATAAATTAAAACAAACTCATTTATTCCTCTCAAATATTGGTCAACTTTATTAAGAAAATAGAAGCAATTAATAATATAATTTAAAAGCTCAATACAATTTATATATATATATATATATATATATATATATATATATATATATCTCAAACATGTCATTGAAATAGTACAAATATTTCAAATGCCTATAAAACCACTAAAAAAAGTTAACATTTATCAGATCACAAAAACTCATATATTTTAAAAGTAGATAAAACGCTATAACCTCTAAAATAAAATACTACTGCTAAAACAAAATTCTAAAAGGTACTAAGAAATAAAACATTTAATAAAATTTTAAGTTAAACAGGACATTTTTGAAAATTTTAGAGTATATATTTGATAAATAAATGAAATGAATAGATTGCATATAATTACTTTTAGGTAATTGATCATAGAAACATTTATAGCCCTAATTATTTATATTATCACACAAAAGTGAAAATTATTAAAGCTTATAAATAAAAAAGAAAACTAAAGAATAAAATACAAATAAAAGCAGACATTTTTTGAACTTTTAAAAAGTGAAGCTAGTAGATATGTACAATGACCAATTTATTGAAAATAGGATAAAATAAAAGTTATCAATTATATTTCTCCACATTATTAGTAGTAATCAATAACTTGAAATTTAAATTTTAAAAATTACCACTTAAAATATCATAAAAATAAATACTTAGGAATAAATCTCTTTAAAGATGTCCAGCACCAATACAATATAAACTACAAGGCATGCTGAGAGAAATTAAAGAATGTGGATCAGAAGGCTCAATAAGTTTAAATGTCAGCTCTCCATAAATCGATATGTAGACCTAAAGAAATCTTAACCAGAGGCCACCACACTTCTTGGATAACTTTACAAATTAATTGTAGAAATTAATTGAAAATGCAAAGAACCTATCCAAATCAACTTTGAAAAAGAAAAAGTTGAAAAACATACATTGACTTCATGATATTATAAAACAATACTAATTGAGACATTGTGTGGCATTTGCATATATTACACAAACAAAGCAATGGAAAAGAGCAAATGATTCAGAAATAGATCTCCAAATATGTAGATAATCGATTTTAGACAGCAACGTAAAATCATTTTAGTGGAGGAAGAACAGTCTTTTCTGCAATGGAAACAATTGTAGATCCATATGCAGAAAAACAAATGTTAATCCATATACAAAATTACTCAAACTGGATCATAGACTTAAATACCTAACCTAAAACTCTAAATTTCTAGAAGAAAACTTAAGATTATTTTTTTTTATTTTGTTAGCCAAAGATTCATTCAACTTAGCACCAAAAGCAAATCTATATAAGAAAAAATAAATAAATTGGATTTTTCGAAGTTAAGAATGTCTGCTCTTCATTACTGGAAGAAAACATTTGATATCAAATATCTGATAAAATAATTATACCCAGAACATATAAATAATTCTCAAAATTAAATAAAAATTGAACAATCTAATTTAAAAGGTACATAAGATTTAAACAGATATTTTACCAGGGAATACACCGAGTTTGCAGAGGAAAAGATATTCACATTATGTAAGTGCCAATTAAAACCACAACCTGACACCATAACACACCTATTAGAATAATCATTAAATGTTGGCAAGGATGTGGAGCAACTGGAATCCTCAGACATTGCTGCCAGGAATATAAAATTGTACATCTTTAAAAGTCAGTTAGCAGTTTCTCAGAAAGTTAAACACATAACTAGTATATGTTCAATCCATTCAATTTCAAGATATGAAAGCAAATGCCCATACATTTTATGTGAATGAGTACAAGGAGGGGCAAGAGGAAGGGAGTAGAAAAGGGTATGAGAAAACTTTTAGAGGTAATAGTTATATTCATTATCTTGATTGTGTTGGTGGTTTTCTCTGGATAGATAGATAGATTAATAGTTATAAATATATATACTTATGGGTCAAAACGTATAAAATTATATGTAGCTTATCTATCATCAATCACAACTTAATAAGGCTGTTATAAAACAATTAAATCTGTAATGAGATCACTTGCCTTATCTGATTGGAAAAGTTTTTATAAATTATTATCAAACCAGTGAAGTCATAGGAAAATAATGATCTAATATTACTTGTAGTTGTATGAATTCCTATAAACTCTATAGAGTTCAAATTAGTCATATATTTCAAATAAATGAATTTTTATTTACAATATTATTCAACAGTATATTGGTGTAACAGAATATTAAAATAAAAATTTTTCCCCTTCCAGCCTTGACTGAATTTTCAAATTTTGAGCATTACAGTTATTGCCAGTTATCTCCATATACTGAAACTAAATGTTAATCCATTAGTATAAGAAAGCCTAAGAAAGTATAAAATGCATTTAGCCAACATCAACCATCAGCCAATTTGTGGGTACTAGGTGAAGTAGAAATATTTGGACAGGACTGTTTAGTTGGCATGTTGTATGTGATATAGAACGTTGATAGATTTAATTTCATCTGAAGGAAAGGTAATGGGAATTCAAAAGAACCACATCTTGGCATGCATGTCTTGCGATTGTGGGAATGTAGACTGACCAGATGCTTTGCAGTAGACAGACAAGTAGATGTGGGAATGGGTTGCACCTTATCCGAGAGCAAGACTAGGGTTTATCAAATTTGGCTTAGTCAACCCCAAAGTATTTTTTAAAAAAACCTGAAAAGCAAAAAGGGTAAAACAAAACAGCATCTAAAAGTCAGCAAGGAAAGATACATTAAAATTTTCTCATTAAAATTTTTATATTCATGACTCTTATCATAACCTTACAGAAACTCTTTGTGAAGTAAATATATATCATTTCTATTAGGGTTACATATGTAATTAAAGAACAATGATGGGTTTTTGACTTATGAAAAGAAAATGATTCTCTTTTATCTCAAACTACTTAAATAAAATAGGCATACACATGCTCAAAGACACACAAATGATAACACAACAGCCATACCAAATAGAAAAGCACAAGACAACCAAAGGTAAGTCTTTTAAAATTAGACAGCTAACTCTTTTTAAATTTTCTAACTCATTTTAAAAAATATATTTCCACTTACTGACTAAAATGTTTGTTTGTTTGTTTGTTTGTTTTTGTCTTCAGAGGATATATGGATCCCTGATAATGCCATAATACTAGTAAAGAAGGCAAATAAGCAAACCTGATTTTTCTTGCAAGGATGGAGGAACATTTGAATTTGAGATTTGGCCAAGACCTTTCAGGAAAAAAGAGCAACTTGCTATTTTGCCAATTTTTTATTATTCTTCCTAACTATTCACTGAGGCTTATGGTTAATGCTGTTCTTTGTATCATATGTACCTTTGACTTTTTCTTTCTCTCCATTTTTGTCTACTGCATAATGGGAAAAAGAAACAAATCATAGTCTTAACTAAGTAATATAGGAGAGATGCTGAGCAAGTTAATATATTTTATAGATATATAAAATTGTTGCAAAGTTATATTTTTTCTTATTATTTTGGCAGCACGAAGTTAGAAGGGAGACTACATCTCTTTGTGTGTTCTAACAACTCTCATTAGGAATCATTAGTCGCATGCCATATGATTTAATTTATGATCTGTTGGACATCAAGGCTAATCATGACAGCTATGCACAATACACCTTTAAGATCCTCAGAATTATTTTATTTGTTCCCCAGTAACTTCCTCAGGGTTCATCTTTTAAACTGTAAATTTAGAGAATTTCCATTGATTTTTGAGGAAAAAAGATTGCTCATACTGAGATACTTTTGCATTTGTTACAGTAAAGAAATTTTCCTTAACTTGAACCCATTTACTCTATATATCCCAGCAAGCCCTTAAACTTTCTAGCTTGATAATGCTACCCTTTCACTTTTTAGTGCTCGTATAAATTTCGTTTCACTACCATTTACTTTTAGGTATATCAATGGGACTAAAACAGTAAGTTGTCAAGGTAGGGCTTATATAGTCATCTTGCAAGTCTTCTAGCTGTCTCTTCTGAACCTTTTCCTACTACTGAAATACCTTTACAGAGTCAAAAAAAATAGACAAAAACCTTATATGACTGAAAAATGTTACTACATATTTGAGTAGAATCTAAAGAAAAATTGACAGAGTACAGGTTCTAAATTAAAAATCAGATAGATGACAAAATTTAATCTCTGAAACAATTATTATATATTTAAAGAAATAATGATGTGTATATGAAATCTAGTATATGTGATATACATTATATTTATGTGTGTATGTGTGTGTGAGAGAGCTCCCATGTCTGTCTCAATTTGTTTTCTGATTAGAAGAAGATAGTTAAAGATTAACTAATTTATATTTTTTAACTATGTGTAATATAAATAAAGCTTTAGGAAAATACATGTTAAATGATGCAGCGATCATTTTTAATCATTAATAAAATAATTATCAAGATATCTTCAATAAGACTGATGAAGACTTGGGTACTCTGAGACAAAAACCAAGCCAAGTAAATGAAAAGCTTCATAAGAATTGGAAACAGTAAGATTTATTGAACATTCATCAATATTTATTTAGTACTTACTAGATTTCATAATGGAATTTTTATCAGTAAAAAGTTCGAAAACTTGCTGGTCTAAAAACAAACATATCTCCATCTTTGGGAAACAGTAATGATAAATAAGTAGAAAAAAAAAAACTAACTTGGGACCATAAAGAAATATAGTCAAACCAAATGCATACCAAATTTGAAAAATATTTTTAAAATATTGACAGAGATAATTCATAGAAATACCTATAACCATCTAAGAACAAAAATAATTTTTGAGAGTAGCAATCATACTAAAAACTTAAGCTCCTATCAAAGAATGGAAAGGTAATGAAAATAGTAATACTCAATGCTTACCACACTTCATTTCCTAGGATATTGTTACAAAAGTGTTAAAATATCAGACAACTAAATGACATAAAATATATGCCAAGTTTGTAAAATTAAGGTGTGAGAACAATAACCTAATAGAAGGTACATCTGAGGACTTGATGCATATTTAACAAAAAGGTCTGTAGCCCATTTATCTGTATTTTGAACTTTTCTAAAACAAACATATTTAAAAATTTTAGCTAAATGAATAAACAAATGCTATTTTATTTTCTCATATGAAAGTCCATGTGAGCAACAGTCAAAGTAAGAATACATTGTAAGCTCTTTGAATGAAGCTAGTAGTTCTCATTTTTTATGTAAACATTTTAAATCACCTATCCCAGAAAATGATACAATAGAACATATATGCTTATGTACATAGATCATATATGTATATGCATATATCTATGTGTGTATATATATATATGTGTACATATATATATATATGTAGTTTAATTTATTGTAAAGAAATTTGAAATGGTGTGCTTGCAACATCTTGAGATTGGTTTCTGATTGCCACATAAAGGCATATATGTTTATGATAAGCAGGTAACTTTAAACTTTGACCTAACAGATAAAAGTATAACAGTATAGTCATAGATACAGCTACATACATATAGTTTTTTATTATACAAAACATGCATATTCTTTCTATCATCTAACATCCATCATCTATCTAACATCTATCATTTATTTATCTATCATCTATCTATCTCTATTATCTATACCTATTTATCATCTATCAACTGTCATCTTTTATCTTTATGAACTTTAAATATTTAGATGTTTAAGACTATTATTTTAAAGTTTTTATCTCATATTTGTAATTTTGATTATATTTTTCTATATAGCCAAAGAAAACTTCTTTTATGATGTGTTGTTTCTATAAAAATTCAACTGACTTTCAAACATTCTTTAGGAAACTTTAAAAATATCTTTGTAACATCTTATATTTCTAAAGTAATATCTATTCATGAAATTCATTTTTATTTAAACTTATGTAATTTTTCTTTAATTGTATTGAGATATATAAATAATGTATATTTTTGGCTCTTTTAACATTATAACAAAAATAGCTTTAACACTTTTGAACTTACTTGGGATTAAATTTATATTGGCTCTTTAAGTCATTGAGCTCCTCTCTAACTCTCTCATTTTCTCTCTCCCCTCACCCTCACCTGTCTCTTGCTTCTAATCCAAGAAGAAATATATTATAAATTAATAAATGAATTATGTATGCATGTAGTGGGAGCTTATTGTCCTCTTTGCCATGCCATCAACCATGGAGTTGAATCTTGCCTATTGTAAATATTTTACATTTTGCTGGCACACAGGCTGAAGTGATCATTTGGCCTAATGAAAAGTTGGTGGCTTTCATTCCCTTTGACTGAATTGGCCCTGACTTGGCTTCTTTTAGCACAGCAGAGCCTCAAGAGCTCCTTTCATGCCCTTATGTGAGTGTTTAATTTAAACTGGTTTCTCAACAGATATATTGGCTTTCTTCTCAGAGCTACATTTGAGTGTTTTTCCTGAGTAATATGGAAAATTCTGCATTTTTCTATTAGATATACATTCTAGTGAAATCTGTGAAGACAGTCAACAATGTCTTAACCTACTTTCTGATTTTCTGCCTAAACACTCCACACTAACCTCTCACTCCCCATCACGAGTCCTTACTCTTTCAATTCTGCTTATTGGGGCTAGAATATGCTGGTATGGGAGGTCTCTGAAAGGTGGTGTTCATTAAGCATGTTTTAAGTGAACTCAAGCTCTATCTATCTATCTATCTATCTATCTATCTATCTATCATCTATCTATAAACAACTATACCTGTTAAATAAATATCAAGTTTACTTAGATTAACGTGTGCCTGTATGTGTATGCATATATGCACAAATATATTTAATTATTTTTTAAGAATTTACTGTCGTTACAGTCATATATTTAAATATTGCAAAGATAAAGTTGGGAGCTTATATGTAGTGGTATCATATTTATAAATTATGATCTCAGTTCTCTCATTTATTAAATTTTATATTTAAAGTCATTTATGTATCTTATATAAGAAATTATAAAACTACTACACTAGTATTAATACAATTCAAAGAACTTTATTATAAAGCCTTAGAAGATTTAATACTCTATTTAGAACTTTAGCACCTTTGTGGGAAAATAGTAATACTCTATTTAGAACTTCAGCATCTTTGCGGAAAAAAAATAAAGAACAAGAGTCTGTCATGAAATTGAATTCCAACTCTATATAAGGGTGTACATTCTAATAGTGACTAAACTTTATTATGTTTGATCTATTCATCTATAAAATAGGAACTAGTATATGCTCTATATGAATGACTGAAATGTTAATGAGGATTAGTGAATCAATATGCAAGCCAAGTGTTCCTAGAAAACAATTTGGTTGTAAAGAATCACAGTAGAGCTCAGAGAGTTATATGATGTAGAACAGGCCTTATTGAAAATAGAATATGTTTCAGTGATCTCATAAATTGCCACATTAGGTATCAGATTTCACTTTTTCCAGTTTAAGAACATGAAATAATCTTCAAAAGTGGACAAGAAATTTACCAATATTTATTTGTATCTTGTAATTGCAACTAAATAGCCACGGTGAATACATTTAATTCAACTGGGTATTTCTTACGTTAGCCAGTGTAATGGTATATGGAATACAAGGAGAAGATGGGACATTTGTGAGGAACTCAACTGACTTTATTTCATACCAATGGACTCTGAATATTTGAAGATCCCTTCCATACCACACCCTAACCAACAGGCTAAGATTGACTCAGTTATTTTCAAATTAAAGTGTAACAATTATCTCTTGACGTGTTTTATGTCCACATGTCATTTGTAATAGGAAAGTAGCTATGAATTATTGACACCACTGTTTTCCCCCTTAATGGAGGAGTATAGAGCAAGTAAGAAAATTTTTGGTAATGAGGTTAGAGCAATCATTATATACACATATACTAAAAAATACATATACACACACATATACACACACATATACATACATACATAAAGGTGACCTAGGATTGCTTCCTGTGCTGTTGTAGTTTTTATTAGAGTAGTCTGAAAATAGATTATCAGCATTTGCTTTGCAGATTTATTGTTACATTCTTAAGGAAACTGTTATTTAGAACTTTAAGGTATTTCATCTTACCCTGAAAAATATTCCTCTGATATGCCAGCCTTATTTACCAATTTGTATGAAAGAACTCATACCTTGATAGGCATAGGGCTAAAAGAGCACAACATCTGCCTGCAGCCTGCATCCTTCATAATCCTGTTTTGAAGCTGGGCTTTGGTTTCTACTAGAGGGTAGAAGTTGATTGTCCTTTCATTGGCAAGAGGACAAATTACATGGCTAGAAGCTTCAACACTTCTGAGTACACCAGGATAACATGTACAATCTCCATCCTTCCCTAAGGAAACAAACCCTGAGGCTGACATGACCTAATCTTCTGTTTTGTTTTTGTAAAGAACAAAAACAATCCTAACACCTCCGCCCAAACTAATAAGTTTCTCTCTTTTTTTCATATCCCATTGCCTGACTTAATGATCATACACTAGGAGTTCTCTTATGTATTTTGTATAATTCTACAATGATATTTATCTTTAGAACTAGACTTTTCACATAAACATATGTTACCTTTTAAATGAATATTTCAGTTAAATGTTTATTTCTGATTTTTTAAAAAATATATCACCTAAATTATACTTATCATTGCCCATACTTCAAATCTACATAATGAAGTAAAGGATCCTTGTGGTTTTAATGATGTATGTCTGTTAACTTTCAGGAATTTGGCAGATTAAAAATATTTTTAAGACCTCAACTGATAGGGATATTATACCCACATGCTGATGCATTTCTTATGTGAAAACGTGTTAATTACATGGATGAACCATGAGTAAATGAAGTCTTTGGATTGCAATAATTTAAATAGAGGTCAGTGATTGATCTGGATATTATATCTATATATTTTTCTTCTGTTGATAAGTCATCTGGAAATTATACAAGTTTTTTTACAAGCATATCTGTAGTTTAGTTTGTATTGATTGTCTTCTTGAGCATTTTACTTCCAATTATCATACTGATCATAGTCACCTTCTGGAATTAATTTCTAAGCAATAAATTATATTTAAATCACCCCTACTCCTGCATAAAAAACTGGAACTATCATACTATAATTTAAAAATCTGCTTGTCAAATAAGTGGGCTCATATAAATCTTAGTAGAAAAGATACTAACCATTCAATTCTAATTTCTAGATACTATAATTTAACTTTTTAATCACAATTGCTAGCTTTGGCTGTGTTATACACACTATTTTTAAAAGTCGGTTTTAAATAATTGATATACACTAATATTCACCCTCCTTAAGTATTAAATTCCATTGAAAGTTTAATTTTATTAGTACTTATAGTCATGCAATTGTCATCATAATCAAATACAGGACAAATCCAACACTACAGAAGTTTACTTATAGTCTGCTGTAATAAATGTCATGATCGAACTCTACCCTGATAACCACTGATCTTTCTGTCCCTATAGGTTTGCCATCCCCAAAATCATAAAGACAGAATCGAAAAATATCCAGCTTGTTTAGTCTATCTAAGCTAAAATCTAAAATATTTGAGATTAATTCAGATAATTAGTAATTTGTTCTTTTTTATTACTGAGTTGCATTTCAATGTATGAAGGCACAGCATTGCTTTATCCATTCATTTGTTCAGAGCATTTGAATTGTTACCAGTTTTTGGCATTGATAAATAAAACCACTATCATTGTTTAAATAAAAGGTTGTATGTAGACATAACATTCATACATATTTGACTAAAACTGATTAGATGGATGAACCATGAATAAATCACAGTGGGATTGTTGGAGTATATGATAACTACATATTAACTTGTTAAAAAATGGACAAACTTTTCTGAAAGAATTATACCATATTGAACTCTCATCATCAATAATGAGAATTCTAGTTGTTTCTCATCTTAACCAGAAGTTATTATTTTTATTTTCAATTTGATAATTCTGATAGGTATGTTAAGGTAAACCAGTGAGGTTTTAATCTACATTTTCTTAATGATTAATGATGTTAAGCATTTGTTGCTATGCTTATATGTCACCCATTTATCTTTTTCAGTGAAGTGTCTATTCAAATCCTTTGTCCATTTTTTATATAAGGTTAATTTTTTTTATTCTTATCATTGGGTTGTGAGTATACCTTGTGTGTGTGTGTGTGTGTGTGGTGAATTTTAACGTGTATAAATTTTGTGTATTCTCTTACTTTCTGACTTCACTTCTCATTTGTTTCAACATGTCTTTTCAACAGTAGAATTTTTTAAAATGTTGAAAACTTTTTTTTTTTTTGCTTGGTGCAGTCGGTGTAAACTCCATCAGCGTTAAAAAGAAGTGGTAAAAGAGGCTATTCTTGGCATTTTTCCTGATACTAAGGAGTGATATTCATTTTTTTACCATAAAGCATGGTGTCAGAGGTAGATTTAACTTAGATATCCTTTACCAGTTTGTTAAAGTTCACTTTGATTCTAATTTGCCTAGATTATTTTAAGTGAATGTATGTTAAATTTTGTCAAATGCTTCTTTTGCACCTATTAAGATAATTATATGAGTTTTATTCTTTAGTATGTTGATACAATTAAATAGTTTTTTGAGTATTGAACCATGTATTTCCAGAATAAAGCCCACTTAATCATATGTATTATAATTTTAATGTATTACAGGTTTTAATTTGCTAATATTTTTGTTGAGAATGCCTGAATCTATGTTCATGAAGAATATTAGCATGTAGTTGTTCTTTTCATTTATTTAGTTATTTAGTTATTTAGTTATTTAGTTATTTAGTTAGTCAGTTATCTTCTATTTCTTCTCTTATTTTCTCATCAGGGTAGTGCTAACCTCATAAAGTGATTACTCCCTTCTCTTCTATTTTACAAAAGAATGCACATGGAATTGGTATAATTTCTTTCTTAAATGTTTGACTGAATTTACCACTGAAGCCATTTGGTTATGGAGCTTTCTTTATGAGAATATATTTATATAATAATTCAGTTTTTAACAATAAATATAGAACTATTAAGGTTATCTATTACTTTATAACCAAACATTGTTAATTTGTTTCTTTCAAGGGATTTGTTCATTTCATCTGTTTTATAATTTATTAGCATAGAGTTGAGCACAATAGTCTCTTCATTTAATATCCATAGGCTCAGCAGTGATGTCCCTCTTCTATTGTTAATATTATTATTTTTACTTTCTCTTTTTTAAATCAATCTTGTGATAGGTTTATTAAAATTAATGGTTTCAAAGAATGAGAATTTTATTACATTATTATTCTCCATTGTTCCTCTGTCTTAATTTCCTCAATTTCTGCTCTTATATTATCTTTCTTTCCTTTTGCTTGTTTTGGGTTTAATTTGCTCTTTTTTTTTTCTAGTTTCTTAAGATGTTAGCTCTGCTATAAATTTGAAAACTCCTTTTCTAATATAAACATTTAGTCATATAACTTTCTAAGTGCTGCTTTAGTTGTGGTTCATGAATTTTGATACATTGTGCTTTCATTTTTAATCATTGCAAAATATTTTCTAACTTCCATACTGACTCCCTGATTCATGGGCTATTTAGGGACTTACTTTGTGTGAAAGATCATTCTTTCTTATCCTGGTCCTACCTACCTAAGAGTCGTTCCTCCGCTTTAGTGGTGGATCTTCCGCTTTATAATGGAAGACATTTTTCTGCCTTGTAACTGTTGTGGATCTTGTGCAAAGGAGTTTGTCCTGATGCTTCCCCAGAGGGAGGAGTACTCTAATAGTATTAATATAGGGTCTATTTAATTGTAAAAATTAAATAAAGCAATGTAGAGAAAGCAGTTAGCATAGTTCTCAGAATATGTTGTTTTGGTTGTACATTTAGTAAATAAAAGGGGAAAACAAATTTTAAAATGTGATAATGACAAGGATGTGAATCACAAAATTGAGAGAGCAAAAAAAACACTATATGCTAATAGTACTTAAGAAAACAAATCTACTGCTTATGTAATGTTTTACCACTTGGGCATTATTTTTTTAATATATTTTCTAATTTTGTCACTCATTGCAGGAGGCTTTGGGGCTGACCTCTCTTGGCAGTCCACTCTCCCTTCTGAGAGTATACTTTATCTTTGAGGTTGAATGCTGTTGGCAGCCTACTCCCCCACCTGAGAAGAGTACTTTTGCTTTCAGTAAAACTAGCTTACTTACAAATTGGTAGGCATCTGCTCTCAATTCATTGTCATGGGACTCCAAGAACCGAGGACTCCCCAGAATCTGGTAACATTAAACAATTTCCTCTAAAAGACCCAAGACTCTCTTATTTCATTTTAGGTATTTGTACAAAGAAAAAACACATTCCTAACCTGAAATTCATAAGAATATTTTCTATGCAATATTGTGATCATTTGCTGACCTACATTTCTTCCTGTTGTCAGTTTTTATGCTCTAGTTAGAATCTATTGTGTCTATATTTCATAAATTCATTTAACAAATATTTAATAAACACTTTTATGAGCTAGATTATTCTCTGTTTGGAGTATATATTAGGGAGGAAAATAAAGTACTCAGCTCTCATGTACTTTCTATTGTGTTTGAGTAGACAAACAACATAAATAAAAATATAATATACAAGGAGGTAACCATTGTGGTGATCAAAAATAAAGTAGGCAGTGAAGATCTATGTTACATTTTCATGTGGGACTTCTTTCCTACAAGAATTTTTTTATAGATAATCAAAGCTCAAATATTTTCTATTTTATTTTATTTGTTGAGATGTTGAGAAGATTCGTACAGGATAATCCTTTTGAACACTTATCTGAATAGGAGATTAATCAGTTTGAACAAATTTAATTGGCAGACTTGCAAGTATAACACTTTTATTTAACCAACTTTATTATAAATTTTCTATTGTGCCTACTTCCTAGAAACCATTAAAGTAAGAAAAAATGATCTTATTACACATTAATATCAAACATGAGGGATTATCTCGTGGGGCTCCCCCTGAGAAATAATGTCAAATCATTTATTTTTTTTTTAATTTTATTTTATGAAATAGTAAAGAATTGTCTGGACTTAGTAGGTTTCATATTCTTTGTCAAGGAAAAAAAATGGCTGAATAAATGAGGTAAAATTATTGACTTAGTAAGCCTCTTGAATTTATTAGAATTTGGCATCTACGGCCATGCTACCCTGAGCAAGCTTGATTCTGTGTGATCTCGAAAGCTAAGCGAGGTTGGGCCTAGTCAATACTTGGATTGGAGACTACCTAGGAAGACTGGATGCTGTATGTGTAAAAAATTTAAAAAAATAAGGGATTATAAACTAAGAAGTTTCTTGCAATCTGTGAAATCAACCAAGGGTTGCCTCACCTGAAAAAAAAATAAAAAAAGAATTTGGTTTATTTGGTCACCTTGAGGATTATTTTAGCCTATGATGATACTGACATATCAAGGTGAGTAATTTTGGAACATTTTCTTCTTTTTCTCCATCTATTCTCCATCCCATGGAAGCATTTTTCTCAGTTTCTAGTTAGTTTCTCAAGTCTCATGTGATAGATACAAATAGGTGAAATAAAAATCGACATCAGCAGATTTGTTAAAATGCATCTTACCTCCCTTTTCAATGGTAAATTAAATAATATTGTGCAGGTGTTCAACAGGCTGATACAAATCTTATGAAATAGAAAAATTATGGTATTCATCAAATCTAGAAGGTGAGATGAAGACATTCACAAACACACCTAACAAAAAAGATTGTAAAAGAGAGAGAGAGAGAAAGAGAGAAAAGAAAAATAAACAGTACATGCAATAGCTGGGAAGATGAGAGTTTTTCTTTTTAATAAGCAGTGAAATATTATAGTTTGTTCATTAAATGACATAATTCACAATGTTAACAAGCATAAAAATGCAAAATCCCTTTAATTAACGAGAAGGAAATACCATTAATTTACTTGGAAAATGTGAATCTAATACTGAATAAAAGCAATCTGTGGTTTTCATTAACAAATCATGACATGAATGTCCTTTTAATTCTACTTTTTCTACCAAATAATGGTGTACAGGTCAGAGTCTAGATTATTACCAGCCAATGACAGTTAAACATTCTGCTAATAAGCTTCAGTAATTTTTCCTTTAAATAACAGAAACATTCTTGCAGGGTATTGAGTAAGAAGGAATCTAGCAGAAGATGTTAAGCCATTAAAGTCTTTTAGGGGCGGTTTTCATTCAGTCCATCAAATAAAAAATTAAAACTCTTCCTCATATAAATTTAGAAGTTTTAACAGAGATTTACAGCCATATTACCATGGATTTTTTTCACTTTTTATTTTAGAGAAGATTCTCTGAGTGAATTGGTAGTCCCCACAGATATCACCCATATTAGCTCATACTGTTTGCAAATTAAATGTTATTTCTGGTTTATTGTCTTGTAAGTCATTTTTAATGGTCAGCATCTAGTGAGAATCTCCTCAGAAAATGATAAAGTCCTTGCTTCTCCAAGTATTTATGAAATCTTTAGCTATAATTAGATAATACATACTTTGAAAGTTATTTGACATGATGAGCTAAATTAGAGTGACTTAGATCTCAGATGGATGCTGAAACTTTTACTGTCATATGGTATTAAGAATAATCATTGTTGAAATTGAGAGCCTAGAAACACACATATATGTACACACACACACACACACACACAGGCAACTAATTTATGACAGAGAAACAGAGAATAGAGAATGGAAAAAGGAAAATCTCTTCAATAAATTGTGTAGAAAACTAGACAATCATATGCAAAAGCATGAAACTAGACCATTATCTTACATCATACAGAAAAATAAACTCAAAATGGATTAATGACTTGATTGAAACACCTGAAACAATAAAATACAGAGGAAAACATAGGCACTAAGTTTCTGGACATTGGTCTTAGTGATGCTTTTGTGAATTTGAGTCCAAAGGCAAAAGAAGCAATCAAAATTAAACAAACAGTACTACATCAAACTAAAAAGCTTCTGCACATCAAAAGAAACCATCACAAAACAGAAAAGCAACCAACCATGAGGGAAGATATTTACAAATGATATTTCTGATGAGGGTGGTTATTTCTAAAATATATAAGTAAATCATAAAACTCTGCAACAATATACAAAAAAAAAAAAAAAAGATGCATGATTAAGAAATGGGCAGAGGATCTGAACAGACATTTTTCCAAGAAAGACATACAGATGGAGAACAGGTATATGAATGGATATTTACAACACTAATTATTAGGAAAATACAAATCAAAAACACAGTGAGATATCACTTCACATCTGTTAGAATGACTATCATCAATGTAAACTGTTGCAGTCACTATGGAAAACAGTATGGAGGTTTCTTAGAAAATTAAAACAGAACTACCATATGATAGTAATTTTTCTTATGGATATTTATCTAAAGAATATAAAAACACTAATTCAAAAAGATAGATGTACCCCTGTGTTCATTGCATCATTATTTACAATAGCCAAGATATGGAAATAAACTTGTAAATATACATATAGAAATATATAAATGTAATATATTAAATAAAATATATAGAAAGAATGTCACTCAGCCATAAAGAAGATGAAATACTGTGATTGTGAGAACATGGATGGATCTTGAGGTATTATGCTAAGTAAAATAAATTAGATAAAAAAGGACAAAAACCATATTACTTCATTCATGTGAAATATAAAACAGTAACAAACTTACTTATGAAACAAAACAAAAACAAACTTATAGTTACAGATATCAGAATGGTGGTTATCAAAGGAGAAGAGGATGGAGAGAGTATGAAATGAGTAAAGGAGGTCAAATATATGATAAAAGACAAAAACACTAGACTTGGTGGGAAGCTCTCAATTCAGTTTACGGATATCGAATTACAATGTTGTGCACTCAAAATTTACATGTTATTAACAAATGTTACCTAAATATAAAACATTAGACCATTGTACAACTCAGCTCTACATTCAGCCACTTAGGACCCGGCAAGCCCGCATCCTACCTTCTACTGATATAAGGTGCTTTCTTGGATTTCTCCATAGTTGTATGGCTTGTTCATCTAGATCCCAGACAATTTTTCCTTGCTGCTGCTCCTTGTTTCCAACACAACTTTGAATTGGTCACCAGAGGGATGAAGAGAGCCTCTATCATCTACGTCATTTTTTCCTCCATCGATTAATGACATTTTTAAAACAATCCAAGCAAATGAGAAACTTTTTTAAAAAGAGAAATAAATAAAAACAATTGTCTATGTAAAGAATAAAAATATAAATGATAGAACTACAATTCTAAATATCTAAAAAATGTACATTACTAAGAAAAAAATGGTTTAAGCTAGTCTAAAATTGCCTACAATAATAAGACTAATATATGTCAGAGGGAAACATTTGAAGTCTCATTTGTGGTTCCTGGACTTCAGGTGTTTCAGTCTAAATCTGCAGCTAGAAGATTTACATCTCAATCATCAGTTTGTACATATGACAGAAGTGTTAGTAGCTAGCAAGACATGAGTGACAGGGGAACAAAGGAATAGGGGTCCAGCCTAGAGATCACCCAAAGAACACCCCAATGATAGTCAAATTCTGGATATCCACATGTGCACTAGGCAAAGTTATATAGCATCCAGGTGTCAATCAAAATGATCTCACTTGCCAATCACCTAGGAATGCCTTTGGAACCACCCCATCACAGCCCAAATATAAGGCAGACATTCCTGCTTCTGGTCCCTTTTATGCCATTCTGGGTTCTATCTTTTTTCGGTAGCCTTTGTGGCTTTTTTTTCCTTTCGTGGCCATTTTGGGCTCTTTGTGTTGGTTACAGCTCTGGGATCATATGTCTCCTTGGGCCATACTTTGTCTTTCTAAAATATATTTTTTTAATAAAACTATTAAATCTCAATGACCTGTGATTCTTCACTGCCGTCATTTGAAGAAGAACTGAAGGAAAATGCTAACTACACTTCTGCACCATCTTTATCCCTCTCCCTAAGTATGAGAATGTAAATAATTGCATTTGAATTAAATTGATTTCTAAGATTTGGAACCACCAAAATATCCTGAATCAAGCTCAAAAGTTAAAGCTCTCTCTCACTTTGATAATTCTCACTTTGAAAATTCTGCTGAAGTTAAAAAAAATTAGCTCTGATTTCAGAAATTCCACATTTTTATTTAAAGACTACCTTAAAATCTGAGTACAGAAAATTTGATAGTCTACGGAAAAAAATTTAATTCACTCAGTTCTTGTTAAAAATAATGAATCTTTAACTAGTTTATGCTATTTTAGGCTCATTCTAAATTCAAAAGTTATAAAAAAAATAATGAAGGCCGTCAGCTAATATAACACGATTTTTTTAGATTTTATCTGTTGAGTGGTGTCATCAAGAACTTATAAATTATTATGCATAACTGCAATTATATTTATATTAAAGGTGCATATGCTTTTAAATAATTGATTTGAACTTCTCAATTAATCCTCCAAACCCTTAGCCAGCCAATATTGCATTTGAAAGCATTTGCTCTAAAAACACAAAATATACTTCAGTTGCACAAGAGAATATAATTATTTAATATTTAGAAATCAATGTTCATGAAAATACAAAAACTATATTGATAATATAATATTTGAAACAGTGACCTCAAAATGTACCCATCCATTGTGCTAAGGGATTAAATTTTATATAGAAATATCAGTGATGTTAATATATTTTAGCTATAATCAGAACACAAATAGAGTGATGGTAATTCTTTAGAACTATCAGGAAAAAAAGATACTGTGAATAAAAATAGACAGTTATAGACTGAGTGATAGTGCCTAAAGAGAACTATAAAAAAAATAGTCAATGTGTACCTTTGTCCTTTTTTTTTTTTTTTTTGCAAGAAAGAAAGATTATATTCATTCCAAGGATGAAGTTGTATTTAATTCCATCCACGACTTATACACACATGCATAAACACTGTTTACTTTGTGACCATGCAAAGTCAGATGATGTAAGAGAAAATTTAGGAGAATAGCCCATCATAAAGATACTTGAATGCATCAGTAGGCACATTACGAAGAGGAAACATGAGAATAATAAACTCTTTTTGTTTAACCATGTTGGCAATATTCATTTCACTGTGTTTTTTTTTCTATTTATGTGATGAATAAAATCAATGAAAAAGTTTACATCGCTAAATTTATATACTGATGAAATTTAATTCCTTAACACAATGCAATGGTTAATTTTGAAGTTGATATGTCCTATTTTTAATTATCATGTTATATTTTCTTAGTGAACATTTGTTTCCTAAATATTACATAATTATGGAAGGCATATTATAAATGCAATAGTGAGTAATTCATAATTGTAACACAGTATGGGAGTAATTAAATTTTCCTTAAATATAAGGATCCAGATTGCATAGTAAGCTTATATATATACAATTACATATCTTTTTCACCATTACATTTTCCATCTTCAAAGTTCACATTTTACATAAATTAAAATTCTGTTCCAGGCATAAAAGTTCATGCACAGATAATTTCACACCGCTTCATGTGTAAAACCTTGTTAGAGTATATTCTCAATTTCCCTTTCCCATTTCTTGTGCCATTATTTTCATACTTTATTTAACATATGCTTATAAACACATGATACATAGTTAGAACAATTGATTTACAGTTATACATGTTGCACAGTGTGAGGGACCAAAGTTTTGCCACTCTAAAATGTGCCTTTTGGGGTAATGATTTTAAGCTGGTTATTAAAAACTAAAATACTCAGAAAATTTGACCCTCTCCTTCCTTCCTAAAAGAATACAGAGAGAGAAACTTGCTTTAGAAAGGGAATCTTAGCATAATCATCTCAGATTATTTATTTTAGGGCTTATGAGATGGACAGGAAGAAATCTATAGCAAAGACTGTTTCCTCTCTCCATCACACTGTTTCTGAGTTGCCCAGTGGGACTTGGTTTGCCACCTCTTCTGCTCCTTCTCTGCTACTTGTGAATTGCCTATTTCCCCCTTGTAATCTCAGGTGCCCCCTGTCCCTTCTCCTTTGTTCAACATGGCATAAAACCCAACTACTCAATGCCTCTTTGGGTTATATTCTTTTCAACCCTCAAATGTACATTCATATAATAAACTTTTGTCATTTCTCCTATTAATCTGTCTCTGTTAAATTGATTATTATCCTGCTAGAGGATCTTAGAAAGTGAGAAAGAAAAAAAAATTTTTATACCCCCATGACTGCAATCAAAATAGGAAAAAATTATATTTTACATTCATTTGTCCATTTCTGTCACTCCTTTTCAAATATCCAAATTTCTGACCTATACAAAACTTCTGTCTAAAATTTTCTTTAAGCATGCCCTGTAATGTAGGTCTGGTGGAAATGATTTTCCCAAGTCTTTATTTGAGAAAAATCTTTATTTCTCCTTCACTGTAAAATATATATATATATATATATATATATATATATATATATATATATATACACACACACACACACACACACACACACACACACATATATATATGTATTTGCTGAATATAGAATTCTGTTTAGACATATTTTTCAACATTTTAAAAGATGTTCCTTTGTCATCTTGCGTGCATGCATGATTTCAGAGGGGAAGTCTAATTTCTTTTTCTTTTTTTCCTCTGTGGGTTATGTTTTATTTTTCTTTTGGTTACTTTCAAGATTCTATCTTTATTTTTGGTTTTCAGGAGTTAAACTATCATTATGTATTGATATATATGATTATCTTATTTGTTGGTTTTTGATTTTGGTGTTTATCATGCTTGGTGTCCTGAGGTTCCTGAATCTGCAGTATTGTCATTAATTTTGCTATTTCCCAGCTATCATTTTTTAAAAATATGTCTTTCCCCTCATTTGTTTTTCCTTTTTCTGAGATTCCAATTATGTGTGTGTCATAGTTTGATATTAGCCAACAGCTGTTGAATCTTTTTTTCTTTATTTTATTTTTTCTCTTTGCATTCTATTTGGGTAATCTCTATCGGCCTATTTTCACATTCACTGATTATTTCCTTGCCTCTGTACAGTCTATAAATGAGTCCATCAAAATCATTTTATTCAGTTCTATTAGTTTTGTTTTTTTAATATTCTCATTTGATTATTATAGTTTATATTTCTCTGCAGAAATTAACTATTTGAGTTTGCATATTGTTTATCTCTTCTCTTAGAACCTACAACATAATTAGTAGAATAATTTTAAATTCACTTTCTGAAAGTTACAAAATTTTTGTCATTTCTGAGTGTAGTTCTAATGATGGCTCTGTCTTTTCAGACTGCTCCTTTCTTACCTTCTGATTTACTTTGTAATCTATCTATCTATCTACCTATCTATCTACCTATCTATCTGTCTAGAAATCTGGAGAAGTTGTGTAGGATATATACATGGAAACTAATATAACTTTTGTCCCACTTGGCATTTAGTGCATGATATAGGTTAATCTAGTCAAGAGTTTGTCTTTATTTGAAGATATTTTTGGTTCTGATTACCAGATTTGAGTAATCATAGGATTCTTCAGGACTTAACACTCACAAACAAGTCCATATTTAGTCTCCAGCAGTCGTTCAATTTTTTCTAGTTTGAATCTTCTTATATGCTTATATGGTGTTTAGTAGAATCAACCCCAGGGAAACACATGTTCAGTCCCCATTATTATCTAAAGACATTTGTCACTCTCTACATTTCAGTTTATTTGCCCTGTGACCTCAATATTTTTATGAATTCATGAAAAGTTATTTTGCAAAATGCTGCCTACAGTTGAAATAGTGTTTACTTCTACTTTGGAATGAATACTTCCATAGTAAAAAATAAAATCCCAAATTCCAATCTCTTTAACTAGAATCCTAGCCAAAGCATTAAAGTTAATTGCTAAGGTAAATGAAAATGAGAATTAGAGACTAAAAAGGAATCTTACCAGTAAAGAGTAGTCTCAACATTTCAGAAGATGGAATGCATTGATTAATGTTAAGCTACCTGGTCAAAGAGCTAATGCAGGTATGGTTACTGTTCTGAAACTTGCACCAGATTCCAAGGATTAGTTAAGGAAGGTGCTTGTGACCAAAAGGATCATGATATCTCAGAGAAAGTAACATAGACAAAATCTTTACAATAAAGAAACTCTCAAAGATAATTTCCGACATTCAAATCATAAGGATAAAATGCTCTAAGCTAATTCAAACTTAGGAAGGACTGTAACAATTCACTAAGACACAGAAATGATGTTATCTCCCTTTCATAACTTACACGAGAAGACATGCACTGTCTAAACTACTTGTCATAAGTTTTTACAAAAAAACAAACCACATAATTTTCAATATTATATCTTAAATAACAGAGTACTAAATAAATATTGGTTTTATTCTTTTTTATTTTCTTATAAATTTATAACCAACAGTAATAATATTTCACAAAATTTTTAAAGTTCACACAACAATTTTTTCCATTGGTGATTAAGATCATTTTGCAAAGTTTTAGTTTTTTATAGTCCTGCACTACCATGCTAAGAAAAATGTATAAATAATTTACTTGGTAATATTGTGAAAAGAAAAAATAGATAAACAAATATATTATTACTTTTCTAGAGCACAAAAAAATACTAAAAGCATCATCTTTGACAATCAAAATCATTAACATTAAATACATGAACAAAATGTTCTTTTTTGATTTTTGGTATCAAAACTTTTGAAATGTAAACAATTTTTGTGTTGTTAAGTGTGACTCTGGTAACCTTTATGTGAAAGATGAAAAAAATATCTCCTTTTTCTGTAAAAAATTTGAAGTTAAAAGTTTAAATATGAATTTTTATTTAGTAAAGAATACATAATAATGAAACACAAAATTCAATTAATTTAAAACTTAAAATAGAGATTTAAAAATATTAAGATCTTAACATATTTTTTTGGTAACATATATGTATTTTATGTATATTCATATATAAAATTAGAAAATCTTCAAAATTTTAAATAGCACATTTATTTGCATTCCCAAATTATGAAACATTTAACAAAGATTTACCTAAGATATAGAAATGTTTTGTAATTTCTATATTATACTGTGATCACTCTGCCAGATTACTGTTTTACTGTGCGCTGATAAAATATCCTTTCTTATGTTTTATTGTTGTTGTTCAGTAGATTAAGAGACGTCATATATTTAAAGTTGATTTGATACTTTAGAATAGTTTTTTGTTTTAGGAAAACATAAACTTATTAAAGAAGATAGATTTTAAAATTTTAATCGTATAAAAAATTAATTTTGAGAACACCTATCCATATTTTAATGAGAGAGCACAAAGTTTAAATGTTAACATATATTGTTTTTATTATTATTATTATTATTTTGTCTGGAAAAAAAAACATTGCTTGTGCCTGAAATAAAAATAATGAAAATTTATGTCTCTAGAAAAATGAGCTCAAAGACTCTAAGAAAAATTACAAAAGCTATGCATAAACATGAATAATAACGTGGTTTCTTGTTTACACCCTTTATGTCAAAGAGACAAAAGATAAATTTTAAATGAGGATAAAGATGGGAAGTGGTGAAAAGAGAAGGCAAGTTTTTGTTTTCTTTGTTTTGGTTTAGTTGGTTAACTGACATTTTATAATCTATATACAATAAAAATATAAACCTAAATTTTATCTCAAATCTTTAATTCAATAGCTGTAATGTAAAATTTAATGATTATTTAAAAAATACATACATCGATACAATAGAGAAATCAAAGCACTTAAGTGATTGTCAAGATATGTTATATTTATGATTACTCCATGAGTTTATCAGCTCTCCAGAATGCATAGGTATAAAATCACAAGCAGAAAAAGACATTTTATCCATATCAAGATACAAACTTGAGAATAAGGGGGCAAGATTTGTATTAAAATGACTCACTCCACATGTAACATTTAAAATGACTCACTCTACAAAACAATATATTAGCTACCGTCATTTTAGTGCGTACTGTTCATCTATGGTCTATGGTACCTGAAACTTCTTGGAAAAATCTCTATACACTAGAAGAGGCTATTGTATTCTTCGGGACTCTACTCATCTACCCTTTCCTATTTTTTCTACAGCACTGTTTTGCAATATCACTTCCCACTGAAAAAAATAAATGTTTTTAAAAGGGAAAAACAAACAAAAATCAAAAGCCAGTAACAAAACAGCAGGAACAACATCAACAACAAAAATAAATAAATAAAAAAGATTTACTTCTGCTATCTGAAGTAAACGCAGAGCCTAGTACTGCCTATATGTAAACTTAAACTCTAGACTAAACTCTCCTCATGCTTTACTACAATGATGCACAATATGGGTTGAAATAAGGTTTGTTATTAATTTAGATAAAGTTATATTTTGAGACTCAACACCTTTTGTATATCTTCCTAGCACACAGGTTACTCCTACACTTGATATAAAATAGATTGGTTCATATTTATGAAGATTGACTTTAAAATGACTGGCAATTATAATAGGTTTCAGTAAGATTATAGAACAAAATAACTTTTCAAGAATGTTAGTACCTGAAAGATCACAAAATACTTGAGTTCAATTGCATAAAAACTGAACACTTCTGCATCAATTTTTGAATTTTCTAAATATGATCCTTCTCTACTTATTCTCCTATTATCATCTCTTAAAATAAACTTTTAATTCAAGTGAAATAATCGCTACTTTCATTACTGCTCTACCTCATGGTGGTGGTACTTCTTGTCTGGATAGTTATCCTAAAGCTCTCTTTAACTTCTCTCCTATGTTCTGATAGGTGGTGGAAATGTGTCTGGAAGTGGGGACAATGTGATTGATACATGTCTTCCTGGATGCTTGCAATGTTTTATTTCTTGATATTTGTAGTAGTTAGATAGGTGTGTTTGCTTTATGAAAATTCATAGATATGTACATTGTTTTAGTTCATTTGCTCATATTTAAATTTTAGAAATATTTGAAAAGTAAAGCAATTGTCAGAACATGCTGATATTTAGTAGGGCAATGCTGTAAAAATGGTCTGTAATAAATACAACTATGGAAAGAAACCTTGAGGGATTAGAAGGTTTAAAAGCTCTACTTAAAATATAACACTATTCATTCAAGGATTTGAACTTGTCTTCGTATTGAATACATAAAAATATTTTAATATTTTAATTTTGTATATAGAATAATATTAGTTATTTTGACATAAATATTAGTGGTAAAGATTTTCTAGTATATGCAATAAGTGAGACAAATGTTAAATGTACATTTATTTATAAACTTTAATGTCTATTTTATTTATTTTGCTTTGTTTTTACACGCAAGTGTATTTTTCATTTTTTAAAACAAAAAAGTTGTGCACTGTTACTTTAATTTTTATTAATTTACATGATTTTTTCAAGGAAATGAGTGATACTTAAAAGAACTAAAAGATTAGAAATAAATTCTATACTGTTATATATAACAAGGAATGTACACTGTGCGATAATATGTTGTTTAATAGCTACACTTTTCTCTACTTTCTTATATAATCTATCGTATTTTACTTGGTTTTTATTGTCAAATAGACATAGAACTAAATTTTACATTCTCACTCTTCTAGAATGCATTGCACATATAACTAACAATTGTAAAATCATCCATCGTTGTATACACTTGTGAGGTTGTCTCTATTGTCTGAGTTCTTTGCAAAGACAAATGTTCTGTGAAAACAAAACAAAATTAAATTAAAAAAAAACTTCTGCATATCTATGTGACTAACTGGAAGATTTAATAATTTCCTTTTCTTTTGAGCAAATTATAATATAAAATAATTTTAAATGCATTCAAGCTCTTTCCATTTACCATTAGAGTCTATTAATACCCCTAATATTGACTTGAAGTATCACTAGGGAAACTATAATTTTATTTTTAGATATTTCTATTGCTCTTTTATGTTTTTTTCCTTTGTGAAGTTTAAAGTTAAGTATTTGTTTGTTAAGCCACCTGGATATTCAACTTAAATATTATGTAATAATCAGAAAAATGGTGAAATTGTATTATTTCTGTTTAATGTGCATCTTATCTTTAAATATTGCTTTTTTATCCACTAAGCTGGTAATATGCCATTACGGTGGCTGTAAGTAAAATTAGGACCCTACATATAGCCCAAAGTTACATACTAGAGAATCATTTTTATGTTTATATTACATAAAACAATGTTTTTAAATCTAGAGAAGAGAAAATTATATTGCCATGTGCTCCAGTAAAACCTAATAAATCTGACAAATCTGAGATTACCGGTGAATGACAGTGCTAGAGGTCTATCTTTAGCCTTTAGCTCTCTGTTATCTTGGACCTTGAGGATATACCTTAACTGTTATCTTCCATTTTTCCAGCTGTGAAACAGGTTAGATATTTAAAAAGAATAATAAACTATAAAACACCAACCAAACACCAAGTAAAGCATATAATATTGATCAATCTCTATGCAAGTCGCATTCATTAAAGTGTAGAACTATGTAAATTAAAGTGTCGAAATATGTAAATTAAATATCATGTAGTGAAGAATTGTCATTTCACTATATCATACTGAAAATACTTTGAAAAAATTTTTTGTATAAGGTTGACCTAGTTGTAGACTGGTATTACTGAATTGAGCAGTCTCTACAAATCTGTGAATATTTTTCTTTCATATAGAACACATTCTAAAACCTTCAGTGGTTTATCAATGACTGGAGCATCCCAAGTTATATAGCAAGATATTTGAGACTATTAACTAACTGCCTTTTAACTTTCAGCTTCTGCTGTTTCCTACATGAACCTCTAATTTTAACCAAATGATGTATTCATAAATCTCCCTACATTCATCACATTTTATCTCTAACTTTCTCTTTTTCACAACCCTTATTAAGTATCAAACTCTTAATACATAACATATTATCTTGAATTATGGTTTCATAAAATATGATTTCCACAAAAAAGCTACAAATATTTTGAAGCTAAGAATTGTGTTCTATGTTTCTTTTTTCTCACATCCATAACATATGTCATGGTGTTCAAATGTTAAAGAGGACTAATTAATTCTTGATTGTGATAATGGACATGGTATAATAATATTGAAGACTCACTCTTATGAACTAGGACACTACAGTCTGATTTGCTAATGTAGCCATAGCAACATGAAGGAAAAAATCTATTGATCTTTCCTAAGACAATCTCTTTCTACTCCCAGGAGGAGCTTTCTTTCTCCTACTCACTCTATACCCGCTGCCCCAATCTCACTGGTCCTTCTGTCCTCAGCTTAAACTTTTACTTCTTTGTATATGAAGTTCTTGATCTCATATAAAATCAGTTTTCATGTTATATAATTTTGTAAACCTGTATATTTTCCATTCATATAACTCACAATTATAACAAATTACTTTAAAACACACATATATGTATGTTTATACATATACATGCATACATACATACATACATACATACATATATATATTTGCCTTTGGAAACACACACACAATCAGATATATAAAGTATATTATCTACATAAAATTTAAAATCTGTACAAATAGGTATCATGTCTGTTTTCACATCCTAGTATACACATGTCTAGAGAAGTTTTTAGAACTCTATCCAGAACAGATATAGAAGATAAAATTTGCTTTAAATATAATGAAACAACTGATTAAAGGCATAAATGTTTTTAGATCAGACTATTCATATCTATTTTTATGACTATATAAAATGACAGTCAGATCTTAAGACTCTTATTTTGGTTCCTCTAGAATAGTTCATAAGAATGAAGCACTTCCACTATTTCTATCATTTTTTGACTCATCCAAATAACCTCAAGTAAATGAGCCCTTTATGTTTTTAAATATCTAGGATACCAAATGCTTGTTTTTGCTGAAACTTAAGGATGGGTTAATATGAATGAAATAATCTGTTGTTATTTATCAAGTTAGCCTGAAAGCCATTCTATACAGTATGTCAAAATATTATGAATTTAACTCACCTTCTAGCGAAAAACAATTTGAAACTTTCACCACACTATTTTCACTTGAAAAATCCTTATTTGAATTATATGATTGTTTTCATAAAATTGATAGTTTTATTTTTTATTTTAAACAAAACTAAGTATCTTGAGCTATGCCTTGTACAAAACTCATTTTCTTTAGGAATATATATTCTTTTCAATGACTCAGGTGAAAAATAACAAGATTGAATTTCCTTGTTAAAAACAGGGCCTATGGCAGCAGATGGATTTACTAATAGAAGGCTAGTCAAATAGAGAAGATAATTTTGAATATAAACTCTTTTAGAATTGAAATGTAGTCTGTTAAACTACTCAGAGATAGACTGTAAAAAAATTGTCTCTCTCTCTCTCTCTCATATAGATAGATAGATAGATAGATAGATATAGATAGATATATCTATCTATCTATCTATATCTATCTATCTATCTATCTATCTATCTATCTATCTATATATATATATAGTCTATATCTATGTATTAAACCCAGATAAATAATATGCTTGACTGAAACACAATGCGTAACTCAAATGTTAGACATTCAAAGAACAGATATTTTATCATCAATGCATTATATGTAGCTAAAAGTAAATTAGATAAACAAAATATCCATAGTCATCCAGCCAGTGTTAAAAGTTAAACATAATCTTTGCATTTTTTTTGCATTAGAAAGTTCCTCTTTCCAAAAAGCTCTTTTAGTTTCAACTGACACAGCAATATCTACATCATGTGCAAAATTAGGACAAAGCAGCTGTATCACTAAGAGCTATCACACAGGCATGTAATTTAAAATCATTTCCCTACAGTTTATGCCAGTAGGTTTCCATTGATTCTAGGTAGGGAAGTTAAACTTAGTTGTCCCCAATTTGCTGGTCAGTAAATAAGGAAAGGTGCCATTCTCTGTATGTAAGCCTCTAAGTAGAAAATTTAAAAATATATATTTAATATACTAATGAGTACAGCATTTCAAGTCCTTTAGAGGACAAATGGTCCAATTTCTAGATGCACATTAATGTAATTAATGTCTCCAACAATTTTTTTCATAAAAATGATTTGACTCACACCTTTAAAATCCATTCAATAAAATATTTTTAAATGACAGATAATACCTGTGGACCTTAGTTTTCCATTTATTATTTTTCTGGCTCTCCCAAATATACTTTAATGGCTTTTCTAATTTGGCAACAGGCACAAAATAATATCGACAAATACTCAGTGTTTGGAAGTTCACTTGTATATTTAATGGTCTGAAAAATTAATTCTAATCAAAACTTAAAACAAATAAATTCAGTAAAGAAATAAAGTAATATTGTGGAAAACATGATACCAATGCATGGTGTATTTTGTCATATTTTTCAAATGGTAGGTTTTGGCTAATAATTTGGGAAAAATGTCAAAAAAGAACAAAACAATGACTGGGGAAAACACAACAACAAAATAAAACAATAAAATTAGAACTACTGTATCTATGCTAATATGACACAAATAACAAAATCTTAAATGAACTAGCTATATGCTAAATCTAGATTATATGAACTCATTCTGTCCCAAAAATTACCGCAAGTTTTTTGTTTATTTGTTCATTTTTTGTGGAAAAATAATATTTATAAAAAGCTGTTCGAATATAGAAAACCATGCCAAATGAGCATAGTTAATATTTTTAGTTTAAGCACCATTAACCAACTCTAGTGATTCACATTTAAATGTTTCTTTTAACTTTTTTCATTTAAATTTTACTTTTTAATTTGTATTAACATCATCATCACATATGTTAGAACATAATTTTGTTGGCATAAATACATTTGGTTTATGAAAGTTCAGTAAAATTTATATTAAACATTTTTAATATCATAACATATTGTTTATTTTATATTTCTTATAATCAAAATATGATGAGAGCTAGCAGTTGTATGATAAAAGTCTAGTTGTTTTAGGTAGTGATTTTTATCACGAGGGTAAGCAATTTTACTGAATTCTGAGAAGACTGTTATTGACATTAAATCAAAATAATATAAGCAGAAGATAAAGACTTTGAAGAACTTCAATTTCTTCATGAGATTAAATTATTTTTCATAGTTTTATCTTTATCTTTAAAGATTCTGAACATATAAAACTCAGAAAATTCAAAATAAAAATATGCAAAATCTCATTGCAAAGCAAATATAAATTATTTATTAAATTCCACTAATAGATATTATTTTATTCATTAGCCATGTATATGTTTTTAATTCAAATGAAAGTGACAATTAAGTACTTAAAGAGGTGGAATCCCACCAAAGAAGTTGGTTGGTAGAGTTACCCCAGACGCAGGAGTCCAGGAACATGAGATGGAGAGAGGGAGAAAACAAATTTGAAGCAAATTTTGTGTGATACAGAGAGAATTTTTTTTCAGGCTAATGCTCAGATAGAAAATTATTATTTTTTATAAAAATCCAATGTGCTCTATAATTCTATTCCTATAGTGGCTGTAGCAGATTTTTTGGGGGGTGGGGGCGGGAAGAACATTCAGAGCACACTTGTGAAATACATTTATGTGGAAGAGAGTGTGATATCTGAGAAAGCCTTTATTTGCATAGAATCCTCTATATTGTAATATATATATATATATATATATATATATATATATATATATATATATATAAATAGCTAGGGTTATGAAAAGATAGTACCTTTGTAAAGCATATTACCTTGAATATTAGTAGATGACTGTTAGATAATTTTATACTTATTATAGCATATCTGAAATCCAACAGTAACAAAGAAAATGAACTGCATACCAAAATGCACAACAAACAAAAAATCAAACAAGTTAAAAGAGAGTAAATCATTTTTCCTCCATTCCTTGACTTAGATGCATCATAATAAAAGACAGAGAATCTATTAGAGACAACTGTCCTCTTAAAATTTTCCTGATATCATGCATCGGGTTTCCCTTTAGCCTCTACTTACATACGTATATATTTATTAGTACACTGGGCACTGGGCTTTCCATAACTCAATTATTCTACAACTGTGTTTGCTTATAAGTATTTACATATAAATGTATACAAGTTTTAATTCAGTTCAGAGTCAGGCCCCATTTATTTTCTTTTTTTCAGAGTATGGCCCCATTTATTTTCTTTTTTTACTCTCACATGTTTGTTATTCAGAGGCTAATCTGGTACTTGGGCCAGTTTTAATATCAGTTCAGTTCTCAATGCCTTTGCTAATTTACTTTGGGTCCCTTCCTCTGTGTGTTTCCCTCTGCCCCTCACTACCTGCCTTATTAGTGACATTCTTCCTGGTTCCTCCTACTAGAAATATAAATTTCTACTTCTTTTAGCCACCATCTCTTTCCCACAGCTCTGAGACTATTAAGCCCTCAGGGCAAGCCCTCGAGAGAAAAGGGGTAGGAAATGGGAAACCGGTTCCTTGTAGGTCATTTACCCAAGTTTTGACTCTCTTCTAAATATTTAACTGTTTGGTTTATGTTCTGAATTCATTGTCAGTTACCTTTCCATTTTTCATGAAATTTTTAGTTAGAATTAGTGAGAAATATAGATTTTAGTGGGCTTACCCCTCAATGCCAGAACTCTATATTCCAGACTTTTAATGTGACACATTATTTAAACTCTAAATGTAAATAAATCCTTTTATCAATAACAATGATATTTCACCCACTGCTTGGAATGATATTATTTCATTTCAAAGTTCTTCCTTCTCATTCTTGTATACAGGAGTCTATGTAGAATAATTTTATGAGAATGTCATGATAAATTACTTAGATAACTGCAACTATTCTTAGATGTAATATCATGTGCTGGAACCCGTCGGACAGAGTCGAACAGTCCTGAGTGGGGGAGCGAGGGTTAGGAAAAAAGACAGAGAAGAAAAAAAGATCTCGGGAGGGCATACAGTCAAAGCTGCAGCTTCCAGTTTATTTAGCACCGTATATTTATACAGCTTGAGTACGTGACAAACTGCTCATAACAAGGTAACAAACTGCTCAAAACAAAACCACAAATATCCAGAAACAATAGCTGCGATTAACATAGATTAACATAAAGCCAAGAGAAACCTCCTCCCTTGGAATTTCAGGAACTGATGCTTCTCCTCCCTTGGGATTTCAGGAACTGATGCTTCTCCTCCCTTGGAGGTTCCAGGAACTGATAATTCCTTACAAAGGGCTCCCAACAATCATGAATTCTTTTCTACTCATGTATTAATTTCCTATCCATTGTATACATAGTACAATTATTTTAATTTTATCATTTTTGTTTTCACAGGTTCTTACACATTTTATAATGTGCACTAAATTATGACATACAGTAAATGATCATGAATTTAATATAAATTAAATTATATATCAAATTATAAATTACGATATACAATGATGATTAGACATTAATTATAAGATAGCATTTAAATTAAAATTAATTTTGATGTAGGGGTCAGGAAAAATAATTACACATTTAAGCTTGAATAGTATTAACACTTTAAAAATAAATATTAGATTTAAAATAACATTAAAATAAACTTGGTATTATATTTTAAAAGAATCTTAAACATTGAAGAAAATGCTTAATTGGAATAATTAAAGATTGTATAATAAATTTGGGGTTATAGTCACATGTACTCAATTGAAAAACAGAGAAAAGAGCATATTTCTATACAAATAAATTAATTTTTACTGACTATAAATCATACATCATATGGTTTGAGTTTTTATTTACATTTCCTTTTATATTTTATATGATTTAAATATCAAAATTCTAAGTTTTAAACAACATAAAATTTTAATGTTATTGTTTAGTTATATTGTCATGAAATTAAATATTTGTTATTAGTTTCTTATTTAAATATTCTTATACTAGTATTATTGTTCAGTAAATAAGCACTCTTACTCCTTTTAAGATCTTTTATTTCACAAATTTTGAAATCAATTAGCTTGAGAGTATATCTAATGTGAATGGCCATTGAATTATTGATTAGTTTCCTAATGTTTGAATGTATCTATATTGTTAAGACTTCAATTGATTTCAGATTAAACATTTTGCCTATTTTTGAAAAATTTGAAAATAAATAATATTACCATGGTAGAAACAGACCTATTTTATTATCTAATAGTATCACACTAGGCCTTCACTTTTTACAAACTCTGAAATACGTAAGATTCTTCTGAACAGTTATGCACTGACATAGAGAGTTCTTATTAAAGAGATATGCAGTCTTCGATGATACAACCAAGTTAAAATTACAGTTTAAGAGCATATGCTTTAAATGCCATTATAGTCTATGATTCTCTTATCTTAATTATCTGCTAGCGCTTTTCTTAGTGAAGTCAAAGAAACTTTATAATATAATTTATTCAATCTGAAAGCATCACACATTAAATATTTTATTACAACGAATAGCTTTACTTTCTACAATTATTAATCAGATTTATACAAGTGATTATATACCATTCAGCTGTCTATAATTCATTTTTATTTACATAAGAGAAATTATTATCTAATTGATATTTCAATGTAACATTTGTGAAACATATATTGTAAAGGCTCCTTTGAAGTGATATTGTACAAAACATGTTAACATTTTTAAAAATTATAAGTAAAGCATGTTTGTTGTCCATACATTACTCTAACTCTTAATCATTGCCTGTGTTCAAAAATGTGTGCTTTTTGAAGGCAAATAACATGCTACCAATTAATAATGTTATCCAAAATAGAAAAAAAGCAGCAAGCAACTCTACAATCATTAAAAGAAAAGATCAATTTTCTCTTTCTATTCAAATTGCCTTTTCCCAGGTGGTCAATTGCACTTGTTATCTGTTATTTTGGAAAATGTACAGGATTTAATAGATGAGGTATATCAAACTAACTACATTAGGAATGTACCAGCTGTCAATATGGCTTCAACCCAACATCATCTTTTGGGAAAAGCAAATTCCAAAATGCAGACAGTATACTAATAGTCTGATAGAATGATTATAAGTTTCACCATCTGTTGCACATTTTACAATTAATTGTGATTTCTTTTCTCTAAAAATGTACATTTTCTTTGTTATATAAGAAACAAGCTATAATTGAACATTTATGATCTGATAGTGACATACCAGAACTATCAGTTAAATGTTGCCATATATTTTCACAAAAATTATCCTGAAAACAAATTATAGATATTTATTCAAAAATAGTAATTCTGTGTCAATGAATTCAAGTTTTAAATAGATTAAATTATCTTTTAATTTTTTTTTCTAAGTATTACTATGGTGCAAATCATAAAATTAGAAATGAAGAGACAAATATAAATCAGATTTTCTGCTATGATTTTTATAGATACTAATAGTTTATTCTATTACAGAGTGCTCATTTTATCATCATAGAGTGCTAGCTTATTATTTAATTTTTAACACTTCCTTTTGTTTATATAACATATGATGTTAAATTTAACACTTAAATTATTTTGCAATTAAAAAAAACGGAAAAAATTCTATCAAATTGCTATATGTTATACAAGTTACTACTTAATAAGTCTTTATTCTAATTATATTATATTGTGAACTCATTTCTAATTTTGATAGCTTTTATCATTTCAGAATAAAAAAGGATACCTTTTTTAAAAAAATATATTTGATGTGCCTTCTGGGACAAAAGGTTTATTTTAACATCAACTTAGTTTCAATGTTCTACAAAAAAAGTCTTACATAATTAATGTCTATCCCATGTCTTAATTAACCAACCTATTTTTTTATGGACTAATTTCAAATATTTCTGCAAGATTGATTAAACTATATTGCCATTCTCTGTTTTTTAACCTTAGTGTATCTCTATTTACTTTATTAGCACAATGACAACACAATTAGTAGTTCTCTATATTATGATTAACATTATTTGACATAATTCTCGAAACTTACACAGTACAGAACATCTAAATGTAAATGATCTGCATTTACGTATTTTACAAATAGAATATGTTCTTGAGTTATAAAGTTGCTTTGAATACTTTGGTTGTAAACCAAATATTTAAATGGAGCTCTAGGCCTCAGACAAGTAAATGGAAACATAAATCTAATTAGATAAAGATTAGTGCATTTTGCAGAAATATTGCTAATTAGCTATAATTACTATTGATGACATTTATGTTGCAATATAAAGAACTCTTTGAGTTTATAGTTACTAACTTACTGTTCTATGATACAGTTGGGAAAGTCAGTCATGCACATTGGAAAGCTGCCCAGATTTGTGGGCATCTTTCATACAATATATGCCTAAAGAATATTTTGGAGCAGTTTTCCTAATTTAAGGTAACATTCTTTGTACATTTCAAGAAATAAATATCCATATATTTTTCCTAAAGTAACAAAGGAAGACAACACAAAACATTTAGAAAAATTGAGCTCTGACTCATCGTAAAAATAAGTATGTCCAAAATTATTTGTTCATTGGCCCGATATGTTCAAGTTTTTGAATATATTAAGGTTTTAGAGTTATCTTATTGGATGTTAATCTCCAATGTGAACTGAATTCTATTAGATATTTTAGCAGAAAAATAGGATGTATGATATTTAGATTCTGCTCTGAAAGTGCTTACTGTCTGCATAGAAACTCAAAAAAGCTACATACGAAAGCATATTATTAAGTTATGTCATATACTGATGGTAAAAAAAATGGTTTGAGAAATGAGGACACAATATAAAAGCTTTGTCAAGAAGAACCGCTTGAATAAGAAATTAAATGGTCATTAGGTTTCACAATAATTGGAAGGAATAGTGAGATTTTAAAGACATAATGAGGACCAATCCTATTGCAGATACTCTATTAAGTGCTTTATATTCACCAACTATTTTAATTTGTATAAAGATCTCATGAGGTGGAAATCATATCATTTAAAAAAATAAAGACATCAAATTTCAATGAAGTTAATTAAGTTCCTCTATACATGGGCTAATAACTAACAGTATTAGTTCATATTTCAGAGGTGTTATAAAGATTAAATGAAATTATTTACACAAAAGATTTACAGATATAGATTATCATTATTTTAAAGAGCCTGGCAATCCTGTATACAACTTGTTTTGGGTAACTGTGAAGGGCCTGAGATTTTACCATACTTGCAAGATAACAGTTATCTTTCTAGTTTCATAGATATTGGCAGAAGGTATGAGACTCTTGGGTGAGAGACAAAAGACCATTTATTACTAACAACAATAGCAGTAGCCAGAACAACATCATTATAGTGGTTCCTTGAACCCCAATCCCCAGTTTCATGTGATGAGTTCCCTACACATTTAGTAGAATGTGTTATAGGAAAGAAACCTTGGGATTAACGAGCCCTGATCTTACATGTGGCTGGATAGCAAACATGATGAATCATCATAGAGGGATAAATCTTTTTTTCCTAGACATTAGACAAATCTGCTCCAGAGAGAAATACTATATGTTCCATGAAATTTACTGTAAAACATTTTTTAGAAGATAGTTTAGAGCAAAATGGCCACTAATGTTTTTGCACATAAATGTGCAGAAGTATGAGCAAGAATTGTCTCTGGGAACCTATACCTATAACAATATTTGATACATAATAATAAATTAATAAATGTTAATTAGCAATGTTCTCAAGGTGATAATAGAGGAATAAAATATCAAGTGAAGCAGTAATACCTATATGGTCATTGTATACTAATAAACTGTTTAAAGACAATTGTATAGTATGGTAGAGACTATATTTTAAATATTTAAATGTTTAAAGTATTTGTAGGATTAAGGCACAAAAATGTATGAAATCATTTTAATGAAAAAGAACTCAGTTTGGGCTGAAGTTATTAAAAGTAATGTTTTGGACATCATGACTCAAAGTGATGGGTAAGGCAAGGGCTAGTGAAATGAGCTCAGCTTTAATACCAGCAGGACACTATACAAGAAAATACAAAATATTATGGTTTGCGGAAAAGACTATTCTGTTCGACAGGGTCAGCCATCATGCTCACAGTAATTGATGAGCAGTTCATTTTTGGACTCCACTTAAGTGTAAAACCACACAGGTTTAATATTGGTTTAGAGATTGGGTGAAGATGAATTTCAAATGGGAGAACTTTTTACTAGCAATGTAAAGGAGTAAAGGAATAGAAAAGGAGCTGGCAGGAATTGGTCTGAGAACAGACTTATGTCCCCATGAAATCAAAAGATAGTAAAAGCAGTTAATGAAATAAATCAATCTTTAATTTGTTTCTCTTACCTTTCCTAATTTTCATATAGGCAATGTTTTCTACTTTGCATGAATGACAGAATGGTGTTCTGCATGATAGTATAATAAATGTTTGAGTTAAGCTTTTTTGTTGAGGAAAGAATTGGGGAAAGGTAGGAGAAGGATTAATATATAAATTCATATTTAAAATTGTTTCTTATTTAGAGATGATGATGTATATCAAGTGCATGTTTGTCTCTATTTTTATACATTAGATGACTTTCAACTCATAAAATATTTAGAAGAGGTAAAATTTGGGCTGAAGAATAAGGAAGAAAACCAAATTTAATTGCCTCAGTTAGCAGTGTGCAAATGTAAATCTATAAATAAATTCCATATCCCAATGGAAAAGTAGAGAAACAAGAAATAACAATTTACAGAAAAAAGATTTTGATATATAATAACTAATCAAAAGTCAGTTCAACTTCACTATTTATTTAAAAAATGAATTTTAATGTGTCATACTAAAATCACAAAGTTAAAGGTAAAAGTTTTAGTGAGAATACAAGAAAAAATAAATTTTTAGAGACTGCTAATGTAAATGCACACTCATGCCAACTTTCTGAAACTTAATTTGTCAAGTCAATACACATTTAATGCCTTAAACATGCTTGTATCCTATAAGTACTCCCACCTAAGAATTTATATTCAAGAAATTTCAATAAGATCTTAATCAGAATATGAGTGTTACCATCTGCAGCAAAATGGGATTAGTAGTCTTTTTTTATCAATGCACCTTCTGGATCATCAGCTCTAGTCATGAATGGGTCATTTATCAAATAGTATCTTAAAGTTTCATAAAGAAAGAGGTTGGTAGTGGCTCGACTCATGGTCTATTCTAAAGTTTTACCAAGCTCAGCCACATGAGTAAATCAATTTCACCTCAAAAGGCAAAGAGAAGATACAACTATCTCCCTAGTGCATGGGATGTGTGAGGGTAGGGCAAATTTAGGAATATTACAAGTAAAAATAATCTGTTTGATGAAATCAGAATGATAATCGAATGGTAAAAGTAAGGATATCTTTCAGCTTTGGCCTCTGGAACAAAGTGTGACCATTTTTCTGCTCTAAGTAAGATCATATTCTTTCCAGTTATGCCACATTTAGGCATTAAGTTATCTCTCTATAGATAAATAGATAGATGATAGATAAATGATATATAAGTAGATGATAGATAGATAGATAGATAGATAGATAGATAGATAGATAGAATCTACAAATCAATTCACATTATTTATGGATTCCATATTTGCCATTTGCTTACTTGTTAAAATTTATTTTTAACCCCAAAATCAATACTCATGTACTTTCATGGTCATTCAGACATGTGTTGAGTAGCGAAATATTTTAGTTGCCTGCTATTAGGGTCCCAGCTGAGGATGAACAAAGTGATGTTCTGCCTTCCTGTCTCAGCTCTCATACTATAAAAAAAGGTATTCTTTTTTGATATATTTAGTGTCACATTTTTGCACTCTTTTGCTAGTGATTTTGCTGCTTAAAATCACTCCTAAATATAGTACTGGAGTGCTGAGCATGGTTTCTAAGCATGGAAAGGCTGTAATGTATTTTACTGAGAAAAATCTGTATGTTAGATAAGCTTCATTCGGGCATGAGCTATAGTGCTACTGGGTATGAATTAAATGTTTATGAATCAACAATCTACATTAAACAATGTGTTTTTAAACAGAAACACAGATAAGTTTGTATATTGATCTATTAATAAAAATGTGACCAGAAGCTCACAAGACCTAATTATGTATAGAAGCATTGGTTCAGCATTCACTTATATAGTGCTCATAGTGACTTTATAGAACATAACCACCATCAATAGCAAGAATCAAATACATAGGTAACATGGAAATGCTGAGTCTGTATCTTCATACTCCCCCATATATACAAAAAATAACTGTAACGTGTGTATATATGTCTGTGTACAGACACACACACATAACATTTATCATATATATTAAAATGTTCAAATAAATATATATTAAAATATTCAAATGACCCTATTATAAGTGATTTAATTTTTCTTTATATATATTAATTATTTATTAAATTGATCAGGGTGACATTGGTTAATAAAATTATATAGGTTTCAAATGTACAATTAGGTCATACTTCATATATATATATTGTATTGTGTGTTCACCACTCCAATTCAAATCTCCTTCCGTCACCATATATTTGACCCCCCCTTACCTTTAACTACCTCTACTCTCTCCCCTTTTCCTCTGGTAACCACTAAACTATTTGATTCTATGAGTTTTTGTTTGTCTTGTTCATGGGATGTGTTGCTTTCAGTTTCATATCCCACATATGAATGAAATCACATGGCTGTCAACTTTTTCTGTTTGACTTATTTCTCTTAGCATTTAATCTCAAGATCCATCCATGCTGTCACAAATGAAAATATTTTATCTTTTTATGGCTCAGTAACATTTCATTGTACATATATATCATATCTTTATCCAATCACCTATTGAATGACACTTCAGTTGTTTTCATGTCATGGCCACCACAAATAATGCTCCTATGAACATCGAGGTGCATATATCTTTGCAGATAAATATTTTCAGGTTTTTGGATAAATATTCAGAAGAGGATTTGGTGAGTCATGTGGTAATTCTATTCTAAATTTTTTTAGGAAACTCCGTACTGTTTTTCATAGTGGCTGTACCAATTTACATTCTCACCAGCAGTGTATAGGCCTCATTTTTCCCCACACTCTCTCCAACACGCTTTATTACTTGTCCTGTTGATGATAGCCATTCTAACAGGTGTATCTCATTGTGTTTTTAATTTGTATTTCCCTAATAGCTAGTAAAGTTGAGCATCTTTTCATATGTCTGTTGGTTGTTTGTATGTCAAAAATTTTCAAATGCTCTACAATAACTATTATTTTCACACATCCAAATAAATAAATCTTACTTCAAAATTATAAAGTCACCATTTAATCAAATTATTAATCTAGACCTTTTGATCTAAAAGTCTACTTCTAGAAAATGTTTAATGCAAAATAAAAAGAGGAATATAAAAACTATAGGTGAGAATATTCATTGCAACATCACTCATTATAATAGTGTAATATCAAAAGAAACCTAAATTTCCCACACTAGAAAAAAGTTTTTAAATAACATATGAAACATAAGTATTGCTAAATAATGTTATCAAGGAACGTTTTACAATACAGAAAGGAGTATATATTGTTCATTATATAAAGAAAGTCACAATAGTACATATCATAGAATATAATTTTATATATACATACATAGAATACAATATATAAATATATTATAATATATTATATTAACATATTGCCATATTATAATATGTAATATATAACAAATGGTATTTAAAATATATCATAAATACTTTATATGTTAAATAATTTTATTAGAGTTAACAGTAATTGTCTCTATATACTGGAAATTTGAATATTTTACAACTACATTATATTTTATGTTTCATTTTTATTTCAAAGGAATAATTATTATGTATTTTATAATACAATTTTATATACAGTGTTTGTGACATGAGAATATTTTTAAAATCTTACAATTGTCACATTGTATATTTGTTTTAAAATGTGCTGGACTATGTGTATGAAAATTCTGAAATATCAATGTTTTCTTTTTTAATAATAATAAAATGTAACTCAGCCAATTTAATTAACAACTTTACCTACTAAACTTGACAGGGCAACATTATGAAACATGGATGTTATAAAAAAAAACATGAAAGGAATAAAATTTATAATCCCATATCAGCAGTATAAAAGTGTATTTTAGTTGCAATAAAAGATAACATATTTGTATAAATATGAATTTATGAAACTATTTATTACATTTTTTAAACTTTTACAAATATGTCTTTGGAGAGAGGAATGTGAGAACTATGATTTTCTTTTACAGAACACATAAATTTTCCAGTAAATTCTAAGGAAAAGAAGCCAACTTTCAATGTTAACTAAGAGTTATAACAAAGCCAAAGTCTACTGCCTAGAAGGAAACATATAGGACATAAGAAATTGCTCTTAGCAGAGAAATGAGTAAGAAACTAGAGCTTTAAATATCTAAAGTCAACTCTTTACGTCCTCTTTGATTGAAGCTAGAAAGTGCTGAATAGACTAAAGGTGGATTAAAAGCAGTAACTTGGATATAGGAAAAGTTTATTCTCAGAGAAAATGGAAATGGTAATATTGCACAGAGTTTGGGATTATCCCAGAAGTTAATCCAAAAAAAGCAATTTAAGAATATGATTACTTATGTTTCCCTTTGACTTCGTTATTTATCCATGCCTGGAAAATACATTTTAAAAAAGTATCCCCTTCTAAATTAGAAATATCAACTCAGAACTTTTTTGTGAAAGAACCACTTAAATTAAAAAATGTGTTTATTGTTGTATCCAATAGAGAAAAGGGCTCTCTTCCTTTCATTCCTTGAGAATAGTTCTGGCTCATATGTACTGAGTATTTACTATGTGCCAAGCATTGTAAATACTTTATATATATATATATATTACATATACACTTTATATATATACATACTATGTATACACACACATATATTAATTCATTTAATTCTTATTAACTAATTTACAAAGTACCTACCTATTTATTTTAATTTTACCTAATTTGAGGCATAAAGCTGTTTAATGACAGTGGTAAACAGCTAATAAGTGGCTAGCAAGTCTGGCTTCAACATCTTGGATGTCACCGGTAACCTAGATAAATAACAAACTGAATACCCCAACAAGATAGATTTTAATGTATAGTAAGACCTCATTTAACATCCTCAATAGGTTCTGTTACGTAAAGCAAAAACAATGTATAATTAAACCAATTTTACTGTAGGCTAATTGATAAAAACAAGAATTAAGTTCCTATGGCATCTCATCAATATTATAACAAAATGATGTTGAACAAAACATTATTCAAGGACCTACTATGTTCACTCATCATATTGAATAAACCTAAATATTTTACCCATTTTTTCTAAAAATATTATCCACATTTTTATCCTCCAGAATAGTCTAAGAAAAAGACAGATATAATAGGTAAGAATATAACCACTAATATATCATTACCTGGTTAAAAAAAAAAAACTTATTAAATTAACCTAATAAACAAAATAGATGAACAGGAAAGTTTCCCAAGGCTATAAAAATATATCTTAAGATATAAAATAAAAAGGTGAAGTCACTATATTTACACATTAAATATGAGAACTCTCTGCATATCTTGAGCCATAGAGATACAGTGACTAATTTATTTAACAGGCTATTTACATGATCACTATACAACATGGATCTAGTTCCAACTACCATTTTGTTCTTAAAACAAATTTTTAAAAGTCATATGTATATAATATGCAGACTGTACATATCTTAACACAAAGCTCATTCTGATGATAATCACTTTCTAACTCCTAGAAGAATTAATAGTATTTTAAACAAACAATGACAATATTCTCAGTAAACTATCAGGAAGGCTGTGGCAGAAACAATCTCCTAAAACAAAAAGTGTGTATGTATGTCTGTTTGTGTATGTCCAATAGACATCTAGCTAGCTAGCTAGCTACCTACCTACTTACTTAGCTAGGTAGCTAGTTATCATCTATCTACACACACATATACATACAAACATAAGACATATATATATATGCCTATGTGTTATATATCATATATACATGTCTGTTTTTTTGAAGCTTTTAATGTGCTATAATTCAAATAAAGTAATTTTTACCTTTTTACTTAGTTCTTGATGTATACGTTAATGACACACCCAAATTCCTGGAAGCTATTTATTTCCTAGATATGGAAATGGAAATAGTATATAATTTTTTACTGCTTAAACTTGTGACAGTCTATCAACTCCAGAGTCCACATGGACTACTTGTATGATTATGTTAGTCTTGTTAATCTTTACCTTTTTCAGGAAAATGCAAGGCTATTTACATTTTTCATGATAATATTTTTGTCTATATTGACATTTTAAAAGTATTTTAATTAGAGCACTTAACAGATTGTATATTTGGATTGTCATCAAAATTATTTCTCTCATCTTTAAGAAGTCTTCTGAAGTCAAACCTTTAAGTGACCAGTGAAAGATGAGTAACTGGAAGTGACAAATTCTGCCCCTGGACAATGTTGTCTTATGACATATTAAGTCTTGATTTACTGAGTTGAATAAATTGAAAATACACTGATGTTTACAGAAAATGTTGCCTGCATCTTAAGAACAAATGAGGTTACATTTTCCATAATCTGTTCATGTTGGCAATTCTGATTATCCCTTTGTTATACTCAGAATATTAAATTTGTTTAATCTACGTCTTCTTTCCAATAGGAGAATTCCATGAGGGTAGGAGTCTTGTTCATCTTGGTCAATACTATGTACCTAGTATTTAATATATTCTTGGGAATGTACAACAATATTTATTCAGTGAAGAAAGTAATAAATGAAGAAAGTACCAAAGTTAACTCCAAAATATTGTGTTTATATTGTATACTGTCAAAGAAATTTTTGTATTAGATTATGACTAGGAGATAAAACACATGGAAAAGTTATATATGTACAACAGTAAAATATTCCAATCTCTACTTTGTTTATCTCAGGATATTTTTTCATAAAACATTTAAAAATAAAAATATGGGTAATTTAGATTATTTTAAGAAAAAAATGGATTCTAATTTAAATTGGAAATATTCACCAAAACATATTGTTGTGTCAGTATCGCAAGATTTTAATTTTCGCACCCTTTAAAAAGAGTGATCTAGTTGTAAAAAGTTATTTCTATTCTTTCATCTAAATGTGTCAAGTTGCACTTTGGTTTACTTCCAGATAAATTCTAGAATCATTTTGTCATTTTTGAAAAAATAAGTGACTACCCTTTTGACTGAAAATATACTTAAATTTAAAATTCAGTTATTTCTCTCAGAGCACAGCGTTTATTCAAGGTATACTTCACAAACACTGAAATCTGAAATTAAAAAAAAAATGTTTAAGTCAAACCAAAAAATGTTTATTCAAGAAAAAATACTAAATATCAGTGAGAATTTTGGGTATTTTAACATTTTAATTTAAGACTACTCCTAAACAGTTATCTCAAAAACCAACACCTCACAGCCATGAGAAAGGGTATACCTGTTTGGAACTTATTGAAAGTCACATCACCAGTGTATTGTCACTATATGACCCAACATGAAGTTCCCAGGATAAGTCTCATTTCCAGGGTATTATGGCTGTTTGACCTGACTCAGAGGTCAGCTCAAGAGGAAAAACTGTATCCTTAGGCACTGAAAACAATCAGCTGCAGTTGTTTAACACAGAGGTTACCTAAGGTATAATACTAGTTTGAACAAACAACACCAGAGTTAAAAAAGTAAGTATAATATCTAGAGAACAGAAAGTATATAAGAAGGTTATAAAAAGCTGATAATTTCCTGATGATTGAGAAAGCTGCATGTATGGAAAATGCTGCATTTATTGACCTCTGGCTGTTCTAAAACCAGTACTCAAGTAGTAAGTGAAGTATAAGGCAGAATTATACAATGCCTATACACTGATGGTAACCCTAACACACACATGCCCATAGGCATGGATTCTCTTCTAAAGGTAGAAAACTTACTGGCTCAAAGAACTTAAGTAAGTCATTGGCTAATCATTAAGCTATACTAACTGCTGACTCAGGTGCAACTAGAAGGCTGCATGATCAAGATTTATATAGACTGAAAGTTGTGTACCCCAAGTTCATAGGTTGAAGCCAAGATAATGGTATTTGAGGTGGAGACTTTGGGAGGTGCTTAAGTCATGAGGGAGGAGCCCTCATGATTGTGATTAGTGCTCTTATAAAAGAGACCCCAGAGTTCCCTTTGCCTTCTTTCATATGAGGACACAGCAGAAATATGAACAAGGCAGTGGGCCTCACCAGACATAGATCTACTGGCACTTTGATCTCGGACTTCCTACTTTCCATAACTGTGAAAAATAAATTTTTGTTGTTTATGTTTCCCAGTTTACGGTATTCTATTATAGCAGCCCAACAGTCTGACACAATGATAACAGTAAACAAAACAAAAACAACAGAGACATTAGCAGTTGCCCACTGTAAGAAATATTGGTTACATAAAATTAGTCTAGAGAAGTAAATAAAAACAGCAATAATAGAAACAAGAAAAACAGCAACAACCATTGGGAACTCTAATTTCAGAATTGCTACATATTATCTAAAATGTCCACTTTTAAACAAAAAATTAGATTTGCAAATAAACAGAAAATTGTGGCCATAAAAAGGAAAAATAAACAGTCAATAGAAGCTGTGAAAATGCCTAGATGTTCAACCTAGCAGGACTTTAAAATGTACTTTATAAATATGCTCAAGGAACTGAAAAAATGTTTAAAGAACTAACGTATGACCACTGCCTCTCACCAAATATCTTAATAAAGAGATCAAAATTATATAAATAAACCAATAGGAATTCCATTGAGTATAGCATTCTATAAAAAAAAAAATTATTGGCCATTTCAGCTCACAACTGGAGCAATGACACTCATACTTTTCTCAAGACAACCATTATAATTTGATAGGCAGCAGTATGTTCTCTGCGTACTTCCCTTACTATTGCATCTAGATGTAGTCTGGCATCTAGGTTGTCTTAAGAACTTGGTATTGAAATTCTGTCACTTATTTTCTGATTCACACAAGAGTTCAACAGATTTAGATATATTAAGTAAAGATTCTGATAACTAGTGATTCCAACTGTTCCTAATGACAGCTAACTTTCATTTTTAGATCAATAAATTATATATCGAGAAAAGAGTGAACATGTATAAATTAATGTCCTTTGGAGAAACAATACTTCCTTGGTAACTTCTTTCAGAATTATGTAGAAGAAAATATCTAATCTTGGGATTATAAAGGAGGTCCAGAATTGATGAGTTTTCTGCTTACTAATTCTTTTATTTAAAACAGTTATTTAACAGTTCCAACTTTCAATTCTTTTCTATGTAAATTATAAAATAAGTTTAGTCCTCTACAAAAATAATCTCCAATGTTTCTTCCAATGATGTTACCGTTTGTTTTCAGATAATAATTCAGACAATACATTTCACTTATAAAACACAATTAATAAAAACCCAGGAAAATAATTGGATGTAATTGTTTACAAAGTTATAAACTGATTTTTAAGAATATTTATATTTATTTCAAAATGAATTTTAGAAACTTGTAAGGAAAATGATAGGCATATAGAAATGGCTAAAAGTAATATAAAAAGAGAATAAGAAAGAAGTTGGAGTATTAGCAAATCTTGAAACCAGATAATATGTTTTTTTGGGAGAATCGTTAGCATCCACTTATGAGCGACCATTAGTTTGTAGATGATAGATTCTAGTAACACTGAAATAGAAATGCACTAAAACCAAAGATCTGAAAAAATTTCTAAATTTGTAGGTTAAAAAATTGAACCTATAAAATATTAGTCACTACAGAAATCTGAATAGCTATGTTTCAAACTCAACTTTCAGAAATAAAAGTTTTAACTTTATCTATGCATTTTTATAGCACTCTTAAAAGTGTTATGAATACTGAATAAATTCAACAAATATTATTTGACTATAATGAATTCAATGAAACACCTAATTGAAGTAATTGGGGTTACCACCTTGCCTAAGGCAATTCATTTTTACAACCTAATCTGGGAGTATTTCTCAATGAAAATATATTATTTGCTTCATTATCTCTAACAAAAGTTTCTATAATTATTCTTAGATAGGTTAACATAAAACTTTTGACAGAAAAATTTCTATAATTATTTGTCTCTGATATTTCAGTTTAGCTACTATCTCCAGATATAATTTGAATAAGCTAATCAAAGGCAAAAATAGGTTCAATAAAATAAAGATAAAACATGGGCTCAAGCAAGATGAAGACTTTAAGCTGAGAAGATTGAACATATCAGAAAATATGTAATAAAGTAAATAATTACTACAACTGAGCATAATTCTTATCTCTGTACTCCCTATAAGCATGTAGTAACATATAAATTTATGTATACTTTAAAAATATATGCCATGGTGGAAAAAAAGAAGTAACCTCATTATACATATCAAATCTATGCCTTAACTGAATTGTCTATCCTTAAGAATATTAATGATAATCTTCAAAGCTCACATTTTTTTATACTTTTTATGTTAATAATAATTTAGCCTCACAACAGTATCAGTAAACGCATGGCAATAGAATAGCAATGTATGTAATCTTGTGATTTTTCAACTATTCTCTTGTAAGAATAAAAATAAAGATTTTTAAATCTTGTCACACTACAGATAGAACCATACAGACATTTTCTTTTTCAGGCTGATTTAAATTTATTTTCATATAAGCTTCCAGATGAAGAAGTCGCACAACTCTTTGTCTATTTATTTTCGAGCACTGAATTCAACAGGAGTCAGAGCTACATTAATATTGTCATGTTTTGAATAATCCATTATTTTTATGACATATAGGGTAAATAAGCATTGCAGTGAGTACAGAAGTCAATGTAAATCATAGAATTATAACATAACATCAAAGCCAATTTATTTAAGGCAGAGATAACAGATGTACTATATTCAGGATGTTAAGTTCACATGCACCTTTGGTTATTCTCATTTTTTGGAAGATCAGTTGAAATATCTACATATCTTTACCCTTTTGGGTATTATACTCTTTGCAATATGACTTTCTACAGTGTGATGGAATCTACTTAATCCTCTTAGGTATAGAATAGACTTGTGACTGACTTTTAATAATAGAAAGCAGCAGAAGTGACAGTACACCAGTTCTGAAACTAACCCTTAAGTAGTTTAGTGTTATTATTTTTGTCTTTTTTTTTGGAACTCTGCCACTACCATGTGAATAAGTCCAGGGATTTCTTGATGGAAAATAAGAGATGCATTGCCCAGTGTTCCCAGCCTGACCCATCAGGTCAGTACTATATATGTGAGTGAAGTCACCCTAGACTAGTCAGTTCCAAGCTAACCCACCAGATGATTGTAGGTCATCAATAAGCCTGTCAGAGATCAGCCAAATCTGGCTAATACAGAAATCAAGAGCTAATTTCATAGTTTTTTTTTTTTAAACTGTTTCAAGATAGTTTTTATGCAACAATCTCTAAATAATGTCTCCTCCTGCCCCCCTATATTTTCTTTAATAGGTGAAAAACAGAATATTTTACTTGAAATTTAGACACCATTTATGATAATGATATCTAAACTTGAGTCTCCATTAGATTTGGTTAAGAATAATGTAAAATAGATTCCTGAATCACAATTCAAATCTAAGAAATCTCCCCAAAGCTGATAGTTGGCAAGCACTAATATACAGTGCCATCATCACCTATACAAATCCATTTTACATTTAACTTCCGAAAGGTGCTTATTCTCTGTGATAGATATCTTACCAACCAAGATTTATTGAACAACTTAGTTTTTAGAAAAATATAATTCTTTAATATACACAGGTCCAAATCTTCCTTTTTATAACCTCCGAATAATCTTACTAGTTGCAGAATTTTATTCCTTCTTCTAAGTAAAAATCCCTCAAATATTTGAAGAATACTATGTACTTTTTAGCTTTTGTGTCTTCAGGCTAAAGATTTTTATTATTTTTTTAAAATTTTATCTTTGTAAGTATATATGTCTTCATCAGCTTATTAAGCTCTTTGCTTTAATTATTTCCAACAATAAAAGGATAGTATTGGTTATTGTAAACTCTAGCTGTATATTAGATAAACAAAAAAGGCTTGGTTCCTTGTCTCATAGAATTCAGTTTGTTTCTTGCTATGATCTTGTAATTTATATTCACTTAAATCATAGTGCTCAGAGGTGAATATTTTAGAGTAAATGTGATTTAAAGAGTGAAGAGTAAAGTGAAATATTACTATCCACATTTGAACATTATATTTTACTAAATTAACCTTTTAATTATTTATATTTTCTGTCTCCATAAGTCTGAAGCAATAAAAAAATACTTTTTGAATGACAAAAAATTCAAGTATATAGACATATATAATCTTATAAATATCAGAGTATCTCCTATATAAATTTAGTTATCTATACATTAATCTATACAAATTGAATGAAAATTCATTAATAGTTATAATAAACTAATTTATCAGAAAATTCATCCTACATTTTACATGACAGAGAAGGCCTCAAGGATAGTCAAGACATTTTTAAAGAAATACAAAATGAACAACAAAAACACAACAAAAGTTGTACTGGGAAATGTTGTTATAAGCAAACACAAATTTAAAAATTGTAAGACAATTTGAGATTCTGCTTTATATTGTCTCTTCCCAGAGATTTATTTCCTGTACTGGAAACCAGTGAGGCTAGAAAGCAGACAGCTCTGACACAATCAATCCAAGATTGATTTATTAAAAGCTGTGAATCAGTCTTTGTGAAAACTTCTCTCTTTTAAGTTTACTTCTACTACAGTAGTTTACCCATTTGTGTCCTAACTACTAGTCAGGCCTTGATTGGTCCTGAATTAAGCGGTTTTAACCCTTTTCCCTTTTTGGGGGAAAAAAAGTGCAGCTCACATAGGAATGCTACCTTTTCTAAGATTTGACATTTTCAGAGATCCAACTACTAAAAACTGAATGCTATAAATGGAATGCTATTATTTGTTTCCAAAGACTATAAATATACTAGAGCAATGAGAAAATAATAATAAAAGCAACATATTTTGTGGCAAACTTTGGGGGTAAAGTTAGGACTGTACCCTGTGAATTATCTGAGATCAAATGAGAAAAAGGCTAAAATTTAAATTGATGGCTCTCAACTGTATCAGCCAGAATTTAATTAGAAATCTCTAACTTCTAAGAGTGGCATAAAATAATTGTGTGAGAAATTTGACATTGCATAACTTTGGAAGGTGGTTAAATAGTTTATACAAAGCTAGTCATGTACGTCTGGTTCTGGGTCTGCAAGCAGCAAGGTAAGCTGTCAGGAATAAAGGATAAATGCAAAGTGAGGAAGAGAAAACAACCAGAATTCATAAGGATGATTTGGAGTCTACAAGACAAACTAGAACTATATTGTTCTCTCACCACTAATATAACTGTAACTTTAATAATAGAATGAGGAGCAGGAAAATTTGGTGACCTTCATTATGAAGCTAAATACGCATCTAGCCCAATAACCAGAAGAGCTAAAGGAGGATATTTAGCAGCATTTGGAAGAGCTATGGGCCAAGTTGCTGCCTTTCAACAATATGTAAGTGTAGAAACCCATGATGATGTGCATGAGCAGCAACAGGGTCCACTCTATTTTTCCAATGTTTCAAAAATTTAGAATTGTTTTACAAACTTGATCCAGCTACAATTGCCTCTTGCTTACAACATTGCAATAACTTTCTAAATGTTTATCCCACATTTTCTGTTCCTCTTAAATTCAACCTCTTCCAAAGAAACATTGTGATTTTAAATCTTACTCTATAATTTTCTAGAAAGTCACTGTTTCTTAGCCTTGGCATTATTAACATTTTGGGCCAGATAATTTGCATGTGTGTGTGTGAGAACTCTGTCCTGTATATTGAAGAGTATTTGGCAACATCACTGCCCTCTAGCCACCAGATGCCAGTAACCCCTTCCCCTATATAAGGTAATCGATAATGCCTCTAGTCATTGTCAAACATCTACTGGGGGCAAAATCATTCCTTATAGAGATCCACTGTTCTAAATCAAAATTATCCAATGTTTTTCATTACCCTTAGGAAAATATGCAACATTTTTAACATACCTTATTACAAGGTTACGTTACAAGCTCTCTGCCTATTTCTTCTGCCTCCTTCACAAAATGTAGACTGTGGGTTGACTGTAATGTAGTCAAACTTATTTTTTTTTTTAGATTTACAGATTGTACCAATAACTTTCCTTTTTAGAGCACTTTGAACATGCTATAGTTTTTAAACAATTCCCTTCCCTTCAATCACCAACTAATAATCATGCCTCTCTATTTCAGTTTAAATGTTATATATATATATATATATATATATATATATATATATATATATGTATGTATTTTTTTTTTTAATACTTCTAGAAACAGGTTAGAATAGGACTTTCTGCTAAAGCTTTCCATGCACTCTGCCTGTGTTTTGGAACATTAATTACAACTGGACTTATTCAACTATGAGGTAACTTTTTTTTTTTTTTTTACTGATTTTTGGACTATTTTTTATGGTGACATTGGTTAATGAAATCCTGTAAGTTTCAGGTGTACTACACACACACACACACACACACACACACACACACACACACACACATATTGCACTGTGTGCTCACCGCCCATAGTTAGATTTCTTTCTGTCACCACATATTTGACCCCTTTGTCTATCACCGCACACCAAAATAAACTCAAAATAGATTAAGGACCTGAATATAAGACCGGAAACAATAAATTACATAGAAGAAAGCATAGGAACTAAACTCATAGACCTTGGACTTAAAGAGGATTTTATGAATTTGACCCCAAAGGCAAGGGAAGTAAAAGCAAAAATAAATGAATGAGACCACATCAAACTAAAAAGCTTCTGCTCAGCAAAAGAAATTGTCAACAAGGTAAAGAGAGGTTACTTTTTAAATAGCTTTCTTTCCTCATAATCTATTGACATCACCTACAAAAGAGCAGAAACGGTGTATTTCTTTTATTCCTAGAGCCTGACACATTGTTGATACTTAATAATTAAGTGTTGATTAAATGAGTGAATAAAAAGTATTCAATTAAGAAAATACCTGTATTTAATTGATGAAATTCTTTAACAACTTTTAGAGATAGGTGAATGCATGTGTGTGTGTCGTCTTCTCTCTTATTACAGAGAAAACATACTTATGTCTAGATATTAGATGGTACAAATTATCTCTAAGCCTCAGTGCACTCTTATGAGGTCATTACAGAGAGGATCTCAATTTGGTAACTGTGCCATGTCCGACAACTGTCTACCATATGACAAATATCCAACAGCAAGAAGACCACAGACTGGTTAAAAAAATTATTTTAGTTAAAAAAAAATTTTTAATTAATTTTATTTAAGTGACATTGGTTAATAAAATTATGTAAGTTTCAAATGTATAATGTAATATACATTATCTGTATATTGCAGTGTGTGCTTACCACCCAAGTCAAATCTCCTTCCGTCATCATATGATTCCCTTTACCCTTTCAACACCCCCCTGCCTTCCCACTGGTAACCACTAAACTGTTGTCTGTGTCTATGAGTTTTTATTTGTCTTGTTCATTTGTTGCTTTCAGTATTATATCTCACATATGAGTGAAATATGCTTCTTAACTTTTTCTGTTTGACTTAATTATCTCAAGATCCTAGTGCCAATTTAAAATTTTAATCCTCCATTTCTTTATCTCAGTCTTCCAGATACTTACTGAAGCATCTATGGGTGGTGTCTAATTAAATATTTTGCTAGTGATTTTACAGAACTTCAATTTCTCCATACATTACTCAAGCTCATAGGAACCCACTCATTTTATACCAGTTCCTAGATAGTTCACTGTCTCTTGGCTAATTCTGATATCTAGGTTTTAATTTTAAAGCACCTGTTACTTTAGAACTGCAACCATATAGCACACTTACACAGATAAATTCCCCACCTTTCTCAGTGGTACCCTATGGCCTAAATAATTCTATGACAGTAGAGGCACAGTGTAGCATAAAATATACCTGTTAGTGTTATTCTTAACCAGTGTGGCTGAGATGTTTAACACTAAAAGTCCTTCTAGTACTCTTACAACAATTATTTTGCACATGCTGACAGAACAGTATGCAGCAAAGCCACGTCAGATTCATCAGCCTCACTTGGAGCTGTTAACGGGTTCCCAGGAAAGAGGGCTTGGGATCACTGATGTGTATGTATTAAGGTACATCAATTGAAATGTCTGAAGAATGATAGAGAAATCTAGAATATCATTTCTACTCTAGATTTATTTGTGTCAAAATACGTTTGCTTCAGGGTTTTAAAGTAAAGGTATATATTTTTTCTTTTACTCAAATGTTTATAAACAAGTAAAACTTATCTGGGCTCATTAGGTAAAAATTCCATTTTTTTATATTTGGAAAGAAAATATTATTATGAAAGAATGGTTAAAAAGTGATATGCAACACAGTTATATTCCATATATTTAATATTTTATTGTGTAATCCTAATGAGAACTCTATGAAAATGTTCTTCAAGATAAGTGAATCATAACACAAAGGAGTTAATAATGGCAAATATCATTCTTCCTCCACTTCACATCCAATATCTTTCTAACTTTTACATTTGTGATAAAAGTACCACTATATTCACACACACCAACTCATCCATCTGAAGTTCTAAAGTACTTGGTGCTATATCCTACAAATAAATAGTCTTACCTGTTATCGGTTCTATAATCTCCTTGAGGATCTGGGTGATTCAAAACGTACACATTTTTCCTGATAGCTATAGTATATCTTTTGTAGTTTTGTGGAATCACCAAACTTGAGAAATATTGGCCAATATCTTCCACACCACTCATAACCTCCTAAAATATTTGGAAGGAAATCGAAGTCACTTTTGTCCTAAAATAGTGCAACTATGATGGTAGCTTTTCAAAAGACATCATAGGCTTGGAAGGCTTTATTAAGATGTGCAAATATAACAAAAGGAAATTTAACTTTGGGTAGTGAACACACAATGCAATATACATATGCATTATTAAATTGTAGATGTGAAACCTACTTGATTTTATTAAACAATATCACCCTAAAATTTTTAATAAAAAAATAAAATAATCAAATGGCCATAAATAAAAGATGTGCACATATGTCCTCTCAGCTTCATGAAATCAGCACACACTGGCCTTACTTTTTATTGCTAGGTCCTTCAATTATTTGAGAGTTTTCTCTGCTGCTGAAATCACCTTTTCACTCATGCAGTGGATGGAAAATGCTGAGAATTAATGCTCAATTTCAACAGTCAACTGATATTTGATATGAGCTTGTATTTAAATATCTCTGCCTACTTGCCTCTCTGGGGCATAACTATAGCAGATTTTTCCTAGTTATGTTAACTTTCAATATCCTTCATTGTAACTGTCTTGGTAATGTATCTTTAGTAGGTCCTTTCCTTGCCTTATTTTCCTACCTCCATATTGGCTTATTCTTTGCCATCCAAATAAATTAATTCTAGTAGAATGTTTATCTCAGGGCCTGCATTGGTGGGGAATCCAAGCTAAGATGATAGTAATATAGTTTTTAGAATTGGAAGTTTAGAATTTGAAGGCATCCAGGGCATAAATGGTTTGGAAATTATTTAGTGCATTAGGTGTGAAAGTATCTTTGCTCAAGCCAGTACATTTTCACTTGCTCAAGGACAGAAATTGCATCAACTCTGCCATTTCTGAATATGAATTACAATGATGTATATCTAATCTTTCTAAATCAGGAAAGTTAACGTGTCAATCATTTGATTATAGGTATTCTTTACTGTCATTCCTCATAGTTTCATCAAAGAAGTGTGATAATATTTTATCTGTCCTATAGAAATAAATGATCAAATACAAAAAACTTTATTTTTAAACTGTCAAAGTGAAATTTCAAGCTTTGTTTTTCTGATTGCTGTCATAAGAGGTGCTGAAATGCAATTATTTTAGAAAGTCCAAGACAAAGACTGAGGTAATACTTATTTTCTAACTGGAGATTTGTACATTATTATGTGTGGAACCTTATTTGACTTAGTGAGAAAAAATAACACAAGATTTCAAGGACTGCTTTACTGTGGCATATGCAATTCCTTAGTTAAATTATTTGTGTATATTTAGAAGTTTCACAAGGCTTAAGCTATAAAATATTAGAAAGGTAAGGATGCATATTGTCTATTCCCTAGTTCTTTAACAGAGAACGAAATTGAAACCATTGAACTTAAATACATTCCCCAAAAGAACACAACATCTCCAACCTCAAAATGTTAAAAAGATATCCTTAATTCTAATATGGTAACTAACCTGTTTTATTCTTAATTCCATTATTGTCAACTTCCTCTCTTACGGCTTCCTTAATTTTCCTTATCAGCTCTCTGTACCTTTGTATCTTCTATCTAACTCTCTATTGAGGCTTTTTTTTTGTTGCATAAATGCTTCTAATTTAGCTGTTCATTATGCAAAGAACATTCTCTCTCTATTAATATTCTCTGAAATCATTATTTCTATCTGTCTTTGTCTATTTGTCTCTCTCCCTCTTTCTGACTTTCACATGCCCGTGTGCACACACACACACACACACTTTTCTGCATGGCCCTCATGGGTTTTTTAAAAATTTAAAATCTGCCCCATTTATTATGGGATCTCAATAAATTCTTAATTTTGAGTATCATGGATTGTTAATAGTATGTGTCTTCCTCAAGTTTTTTGTAGCATTTCTCAGTAAGGCTCATAAATCGTATGTTGCACCTACATCTCTCTTCATTTATATCTTTCTGTAATTCCTCAACCTCTTTCTTACTTTCATTAGTAAAAATCATGACATTTGATGCTGAAATGTGATTTCAAATTATTAGCTGCTGAATATGTTTCCTCATCATTTGTAAAAAAATTCAGTATAGATGTTACTTGTTGAATGGGCCTCCTGGGTATCCTTTCTCTAAGCTGTGACTTAGGAAGCTAGACCTCTTCCAATTTGTAATTCTGCTCTATTCAACATATGGCTTTCATGATAACTGAAAAGAAAAAGTAGTTGATAATGTATACAAAAAGTTTAACCTTCTCATCACAGACATATTGTATACAATTTCTGCTTACACTCAGTTGGTCAGAAATACTTATGTTTTCTGTGAGTTGCCTCTCCTTAGAACCAACTCTACAGTATGATAAGGAACAACAGTCTTTAAGGTCACTAAATGTCTCAGAATAAATCACTTTAATTTTTTTGTGTTTGTTTAGGTTTTGTTTTATTTAGTTTGGTTGGATACATTTACTTAACAAGTTACATTGACCAATTAAAATTTACCACATCTTAAAAAAAATTAATTTGTGTTATAGAATATATTGCATACAAAACTATTGAAAATCTCTAAGAAAAATGTCATTAGTTTAAGGTATAACTGTTTTTGTTTATTCTTTGGGTAAAAGGTGAGGGATGATATTTGAGAAGAATGGTAACAGAGTTGAGAAGCAGAATGTAAGGCTATTTTTTTTTTTGATAGTTTGAGAATTGTGTGTTCTTACTACATACAGTATCTAGGAGCCTTTTTTTTTTCTCTCTTTTTTTTTTTTAACCTGTTGGACTTTAATATTTGAATCAGGAGATATACAAGTGTTTCAGTCCAATAATTCCATTTAGAGAATGAGATTCAGAGATCCCAAATTGTCCAACACCACTGCAGACAAACAGAGTTCATGTTCTTTCATATCACTGGAGATCATCTTACTCTTGATTTGGTAGATACTTCATCCTGCTTTCTGCGTCTTTCCATGATGCCACAATTATAATGCAAACATGTGTGCACTTATCCAAGCTTACTTATCTCAACCCCAAAGTTTATTTCTTATCAGTGCAACACTTATGCCAAATCTCTGACTGTAGGTGGAAAGCATTTTCAGTTTTGAATAATATAACTGCTTAAATAATCTATATATTGTGCAAAAAGAATTGGGCTTATACTCTTTATTTCCGAGGAGATGTGGGTACACCAGGAAGGGAGTGGGGTCAAATTTTAGATGAAATAGAGGAGAGTTTGACAAAAGGTAGCAGGTATCCTGTGCCGCATTACCATAATGATGTCCCTTATAAGACAACCATAGCATTATAATAAACATGAAAAGAGTCAGTGGTCATTAAGGTTTTGGACTTGGCAGCAAAGTTTCTTCATCTTCGCAGAAGAGCTGATGAGCTCTACAGGAAGACCTGGCATATCTCCTAGGGAGAAATATTTCAGTGATGTCTTAAAGCTTCATAGACCACCTCTCCTCCAATATGGCATTGTTCTATAGAATGACTAATTGCACACAGAGAGGAGTCCAAGTTCAGAGTGGAAACAGCTCCATAAAGAATATTGACTCCCAGTCATCTTCTAAAATATTAGCATAAACATCTCAGTGTCACTAATCGCTAGTGTAGAAGTTAACTCTGTCTAATAAAACTCGTATAAGCTTCACTGTGAATTATAATTAACTACAACATGAGGAAAAGGTATTGAGGATAATTAAAATAAAAAGAGAGCTGAGCCTAGAGCATTTTAAGAAAAAATGAATATAAGAAATTCTCATTTACTGAAAACAAGTTCTGTTATTTAAATTCTTTTTTATAAATACAGGATGAAAAGGGCCTAACTGACATTTAGACGACTGTCTTTCTCTGTTAATTGTTAAAATACATACAAAGTATGGCTGAAAATTAGAAATGCTTCTAATGTACTTTAAATATATATTTACATCTGTGACATAATTTTAAAAGTTCCTTATAAATCATAAAAACCTCAATGGTATCTGTCTTATTAAGTGTCTCGTTTGTTTGTTTGTTTTACCTTTATGGTTAGCTGAAAATAATAGATAGCTACTTTCTCATATGCCCCAACCCCAGGATATCTTAAAAAATGATTTTAAAATTAAATTTATACTTAACAAATAGAAAGCTATTTAATTGGCAGAGTTCTGCAATAGGAAACCTTTTCAGGCCTCTCTCGTGATGGAGAAGAACAGAAAATTGTATATGTAAGTGTTTCTTTAAACATTTTAAATATTAACTGTTTATTGGATATATGCTTTGAAAATACTCTCTTAATCCACAAGTTGCCTTTGTTTTTCTTTTTCCTTTGCTGTGCAAAAATTTTTTAGTTTGATATAACACCATTTGTTTATTCTTGTTTTTGTTGCCCTTGCTTTTGTTTTTGTAAATACGGAAAATCATTGTCAAGATCGATGGCAAGTAGCTTTTTCTTATGTGAGAGAAATAGGAAGTCATTGGTCAAAGTGTACAAACTTTCAGTTATAAGGTTAATAATTTCAGAGGATCTAATGTACAGCAAGGTGACAATAGTTATAACACTGTATTGTATAAATGACATTTGCTAACAGGAGATTTTAAGCATTCACAAAATAAAGGAAACCAAACAAAAAAGAGACAAAGGAAAGAAGAAAGACAAAGAAAGAGAGAGAGAGAGAGACAGAGAGAGGGAGGGAGGGAAGGGGGGAGGAAAAGAAATTGCACGTGTTTGGTTCCTGGGCTGTGAATCTAGCTAGGAGTGCCCTGAAGTCTATTTGAACTACTGTTTCTTCTTCCCCCCCAAGTTCCACAATAACTGTATGCACATCCATCACAGACAAAGGATGAATTCTACAGAGCAGCAGGTGTGAGGAATCCCGTTCAGATCACAAATTCATTGCTATTTTTAAGGCTAAAGTTGGGTGCACTAACATTCAGGGAGTTTACTGGGATCAAAGTTTCTGTGAGGTGTTCTCATCATTTAATGATGGGCTTTCATCTTGTCTAAGTCTATGTGTAACTTCTGAATGACATCCCAGAAGCTATTCTCACATGTGCTAATACCTGCTAGGGGTATAAACTGGTATGTCTATCTTGTAAAACTTTCTGACAATATCTACTAAATCTAAATATATGTATTACTCATGGCCTGCCAGTACTACTCTTGGGTATACTCCCAAGAGAAATGAGTGTCTATGTCACCAAAATACAAATAAAAAATGTTCACAGAAATTTTATTCATAACAATACAAAATTGAAAACAATTTAACTTTCCATCAACAGAATAAATATATAAACAATAAAATATTTCAAAACAATGAAGAGTAATGAACTATGGTTTCATCTAAGACCATGATAGCTCTTAAAGACGTTATGTTGTAAAAAAAATAAGAGACAAAAGATTGCATACTATATGATTGCATTTACATAAATTTTACAGACAAAATGTAGTTTATGATAAAAAGAAACAAACAGTGGTTACCTTTGAAGAGTATTGAATGAAGAGGGCACAAGAGAGGCTTTTAGGTTGTTGAAAATGTTTTATATTTTTATTTGGTTGTGGTTGCACACATATATTAATTTGTATATTACTGTATGTAAGTTATACCTTAACCCCCTAAAGTTAAAAAATAAATCTACTTATTCCATAATTCCTAATACAGATACTTACTGAGCCCATTATGTAGCACTGGAACTGTGCTAAGTACTATGGACAAATATTGAACAATTTCTTTTTTACAAAACATTAGACACCGCAAAGGATAAAATTTATTGATCTTGTCTTATGTGCCAAGGACTGGGTAAGGACAGATAAACATTTCCTCACTAATCCTTAGCTGTGAGGAAGGTTTAATTAGTTACATTTTTAAGGTACAAAATTTATGTTTAGAGATATCAAGTAACTTAACGTTTTATTAGGACTACAATAGAAATTCAGATTTTTCTTACTCCAGAAAATTTGCATTTTTAAATCACCATGATTGACTATTTCCTGCATATTTTTTTTACAATCATTATAATTAGTAACTTTTATATGGATTCTTTTGCCACCATAAAAAGGCAGAGGTCCTATCTATTTCATTTTTGCATTCCTATTGACCTGAACAGTGTTCAACACAGAGCAGTCACTAGTACTATGTGATAAATACATGAATAAATATGATTTGTAAAGTGGTTCACAAATGAATGTTATTTTTTTAAGTTTCATTATATTATTGATTCTTTTATTTCAGTTATTTCACTGCAAGATATTTTATAGTAAGGATTCTACTTTAATATTTTTTATTTACCATGTGGTACTGAAAAATATTAACACAAAGTTAATTGAAAATAATTACACATATATGAAGAATTATATTAGAGCAACATATTAAGCAAATGCTTTAATAAAAACTATAATGTTTTGAGAATGTATGAATATCTCTTTTGCTTATACAGATTTATCAGACTTTTGAAATCATTATAATTTTTAAATAATAATATACCTGGAGCTCTCATGTCTAAATAATTTGCTATTGGAATTGATGGTGGCAGCTGGAATCAAGCTATCAAAGAGAAATTAATGCAAATTGCTAAAAGGGCAGGAAAACTATATTTTATATAGAAAATATACTTTTCTCTTAACCAAAGAATAAGTTACTATTAATGTATTACAGAGTAATCCACTTAACAGTGAAAAAAGATTTTTGAAATAGAGTAGCTATTATATAAATGTGAGAATATGTATCTAGCACAAAGAAAAAAAATTGTGTATTGGATAAGTCTTATACACTGTGATTAGCATTAATAATAAATAGTTTTCTTTTAAAGTTTATTTTCATTTCAAGAGTTACCAAATGAGCCACCAAGAAGATATTCTTCCAAGTAAGATTTATCTATTTTTTATAATTTTATTATAGAATTTGCTGTTATAATAAGCTGTAATATTTAAAGTGTACAATTAGATGAGGTTTGATGTATGTATGAAATCAAAATCAAAATCCAAACACATTTCTAGCACACATAAAAAAATTATATACTTTTTTATTCTGTACCTATGCAACCACTGATTTGTTTTCTGTCATTGAAGATTAGTTTGCATTTTTTAGAAATTTATATAAATGCAATTACACATTATATATACTTTTTTGTCTACTCTTTCACTCATTATAATGATTTAATATTGATCCATCATTTGTCAGTTTTATTATAGAGTAAGAGTCCCTTTATGGATATACAATAATACATTTATTCAATTATTTATGGAAATTTATTTTCAGTTTTTAATTATTGCAAATAAAACTGCTGTAACATTCATGCACAGGTTTTTGTGTAGACATAATTTTATTTTTCTTGGATAAATATCCGGGAGTGAACAGCTGATTAGTATGGTAAGTGTATATTTAACTTTTTAAAAAACTATAAAAGTGTCTTTCAAAGTGATTTGTTCATTGTATACCACCATATCAGACTTGAAACAGGCCTTTATTTTTTAACTATTTTATTCAAATATTATCTAGGATAAACTTTTAATATTTACTCTTATTAAGTTACATAAAATTATTATATTTTATTGTGTAAATTTTAAGAGTTCTGAAAAATTAAAAGATAAAAAAATCATAAGATAGCCCTAAAATATATAAAAATTGTTAAAATATATATTATTTGAGCATTTGCTAAGCATTTATGTATTTAAGAAGATTAAATTTATATTTTATCACTTATTTATTTTTTTAACTTGATAACATTTTCAGAACATCTGTCCTGTGTGGCAACTTTGTTCTAGGACCTAAGGATAGAACAAGAACCAGATTACCAAATTCTTATTCTCATGGAACAAACTCTGGTGAAAAGAGGGAGTATATAAAGTATATCTATCATCTATCTATATATCTTATCTATCTATCATCTATCTATCTATCTATCTATCTATCTATCTATCTATCTATCTATCTACCTATCTATCATCATCATTATTTATCTTACTAAAACCAAATAAATAAGCAATATTAGTGTAAGTGTGAGGGAAGAAATAAGAAATAAGTGTGTGCTAGAGTGTGCCTAAAGTAAGAAGGTGTGGGGAGTCTCTTAAAGAATATAGCTTAGAAAGTCCTCTCACGTCTCTTCTTTGAGATGAGACATATGTGAGGAGAAAGAATCAGTCATAAGAAGAGCTTGTGGAAGAGGCCAGAGCAAATATATAATGTACAGGAAGAGGGAACAGTCTTATAAGACTGTAGCAAAGCAGAACATTGAGGGGAGAGTTTGAAGAGGTAGTTTGCACACAGACATTTACAGTGATGAAGATCATGAGAAATAATTTTGGTTTATTTATTTTAAAACAGAGAGGTCATTTGATCTGATTTATAATTGTGAACCAACTTTTTGGCTGCTATGTTGACAACAAGGGCAAAATTACAACCAGGAATAAGACTTAGGATACCATCATAGCAGTACAAGTGAAATTTGAGGCTGCTTAGAGAAATCTGGAGACAGAAATGTGGGAAAATTTAGAATATGCACCCATGTTGGTAGATATTGGATTGGACGTGAATTGAAGGAGAGTGTTATTGAGGGAAAAAGGTTAAAACAAAAATGACTAATAGTCTTTAATTTCAGTCTGACTTGAGATCCCTTGAGAAAGAAAAAGAATAGGAACAGTTCTAATTTAAATATGTTATGTTTAGGGTTTTTTATGATATTCAAAGAAATTTGTTAAATCAGATTATAGATATTAAAAGAATAAAAATTTAAGAGGGATCAAGATTAGAGATGCATTCATCAACAAATAGATATTATTTAGAGCCATTGGATTGAATAAAAATCACCTAAGAACGGAGAAGAGATACAAACATTAGACAAGTTAGGTGTGTTCTCAGGCACTCCAACATTACTGAGGTTTCTAAGAGGAGGAGAAAAGAGCAAATAAGAATGTAAAAAAAAAAAAAAAAGCAGTTAAGAAAAATATCTAGCCAAGTAAAATGTTCTGCAAGATTGCTGTTGGTGATCCTGACGGAAAAAATTTAATAGAGTTGTAGAATCAGAAGATGGGCTGGATTGATTAAAGAGTATATGTGATGGAGATAATCTTTTCAAGACAGTTCTTATAAAGCACATTTCCATACTGATGGAAATGAGCCAGAGAAAAGGAGTAGTAAACATTGCAACTGAAAGAAGGGATAACTGTAGGAAATCATTTCTCGAGATGCAAATCCAAATGGGGTCCAGGACACAAGTAGGAGGGCTGTCTTTCATAGAAGCAGGGTCATATTTGCATTGTAATAGAGGCAAGTAAGATTATATAACATGATTCATTTTTGTTTTTAATTCTATAATTAACAACATACCATAGAAATTTCCCCATGCCCTTCCATATTAAACAACATCATTTGTAAATTCTGGTCTTACTTTTAATTGATTTTCAAGGTACAAGGGAAAACCAATTTGGAGTGTTCAAAAAATAAAAAATGGTGGCTATTAGTAAAAATTATGAACTGTGAAACTTTCTTCTTACTTCTGAAAGATTTCCTAATGCATTTCAAGGGCTTCTGAAAAATGTTTGATTACAATTACATAATCCATACTTTAAACATTTCTTCTTAATGATGTGTTAATCTTAATTGAAAAGACTATAGAGTCAACTATTCTGCCTTCTAATATGTGTCTAAGGTGGTTTTATATGAAAAGATTAGTGTAACTCAGGATTACTTTTCAGTTTTTTCCCCTGGAATCAGTCTCAATTTTATAAAGCCCTTCTTACTGGTCTTTTTTGGCTGTTAGTATTATACTCAACTGCCTGCTGCTAGAAAACCACAGAAGAATGCTGTAAGCAGGAACCACTTCAACTTTAGATCACCAATTCTCCCTCTCTGTCCCATAAACCCTAGTCCAAGTATGATCTTGTTCATGCTTTTGTGTGACACACAGATGCTTCTTGCATTCATAATATCTGGAAGTACATATAATAGATATTGTATATGTGACCTATTTAAAAATATATTCATGAACAACAATACTATTCTACTATTTTAGCTGTTTTGTAACATATGTCATTTTCTTCTGTCTTTAAACTAGGAATGATTAATTTCACACTACTATATTTCATATTATGTACCTCAAATCTTACTATTTATACATAACTGAGTCAGTAAATGTGCTTTAAAATTCATCACCTATATAAAAATGCTTTATCCTAAAAATGCACCAAACTGGGGAGACTAATCAGTACAATATTTATAAAGTCCCTACAATAGTTCTCAGTCTATAGAAAGAACCAAGCACAAGTGTTCCTCTTTTCTTCCTTCCTTCCTTCCTTCCTTCCTTCCTTCCTTCCTTCCTTCCTTCCTTCCTTCCTTCCTTCATCTTCTCTCCCTCCCTCCTTTCCTCTCTCCCTTTCTCCCTTCATCCTTCTTTTCTTTTTCTTTCTTTCAGAAAATGAAAGTATTTTATAGATTAAGCGTATCCATCCAAATTTGCGTGTGTCACATTGAAAACTGGGATAATATAATGTCTATCAGATCTTTTCTAAAGTCTATTTCTATTCTTTTGATTTAAATAAACATCAATATTTACCTCTCTATGTAAAATGTTCTCCCCTCTCTTCACTCTAGGAAATTTCCTACTATTCATCTTTATGATCTAATTAAAATATTTTCCTTATAAATCCTTTTCTCAATAACTCCTTATGCGTTTTGACCCAGAGAGAATTTTTTCCTTCTTTGGGCTTTTACAACACTTTTTTCATAGCATTGTAAAAGGGCAATCACTTGCTTATACCTGTGTCTTCTAATAGAACAAATTCTCCTAAAGCAAGGAGCATATGCTTTTTTTTCTGATTATTCCCAGGTCTCTGTCAATGTATATTGACTATGTATGAATACTGAATTGTTTGCAACCATAACTGGAAGGGGCATGTCAATTTTCAAATTTAATTATAGTTGATTCTCACTATAAAGATAAGTAGATTTACCAGAGTTTACGTAATTAATTGTACTGTTTTCTGTTTTCTAGAATATTATCAGTAACTGCATAAAAACCTTGAAGATACTCCTGACAAAATGCCAAAATAGAAGATTTTTAATGTACTTTATTGCATTATATACAAAGTCATATTAGTATGACTACTAGCACCTTTCTTATTTCATTTCATACCAACTATCACTTTGCATTTCAAACTTGTGTTCATAAAGTAATGCAATAATGATAACCACTTGAGATATGAACATGAGTAATAATCAGTATTTTTTTCAAAGAAACAAGATAATTTTAATTTGCTATATTTTAACATGTTCCATAAAAACAGGATGATGTCTAATAATGAAATAAGTTGCTACACATAATGTTCAATTGCTACAATTCTTTGTCAGAAGTCATACCATTCTTTGTCTTAATCATTACCTAATAATATTAAGAACATCCAAGTTTACTAATCTTTTTTTTCTCAGTTTGTAAATGTTTTGCAAAGCTGCTAAATTGAATATTCTATATGTTGATTCAGAAGTATGTATTACATGCAGATGTATATTAGCATTTATACAAATTTTGCTCATACCTACATATTCAAGCATTTCAAAACTGATATATCTTATTGTATAATATATCTGGACTTCTTCAAAGAAATTTCAGCAATTTTTTTTATAGAACTGTAATTATTTTAGAGAAACTGCAGTTAGTACTAATGATGTATGTTTGAAAACTTCAGGATTATGAATAGATTAAGAGACATCACCCTGAGAAAGGTGTACAATTGACAAAAAATAAAAAGTTAAACCTATGTCTAAAGAGGCCTTATTCTACAAATTCTACACTTCCAAAATAGTATATGAAATTGGAAATTACCAGAAAGAACTAAACTATCTTGAAATACAAATAAACTCTCACTGATTAATCCACAACTACCACATATTGCTAACATATTCAGGTATCTTCACACACTAAATAAAATGGTCGGACAATTAAACAAAGAAACAAAATCCACTAAATTTAACCACAACAAAATTTTGAACTATTACTTCTTAAAATCTGTCCCCCTCTACCATCCAGCTCCATCTTTTCATAGTCATGTAAGCTTATTAGAAGATCCATCTAAATTAAGTGTCTTTACTACCTTATCCAGTTCACTCCTCAATCCACCATAATCTGCCTTTGTCTAGTAAGAATCCACTGGAATCACTTTCATTAGTGACCTCTTAATATTCCTATCCATAAAACCTTTTAGTCATCATTTGCCTCAGTTAAACTTTTGAAGGACGAGCTCTGTTTGCCAACCCCTTTAGTTCAAACAGCCCTGCCTTCTGTGTCACTTCTGGATCTTCTGTTTATCATTTTGACTACTTGTCCTTTGCTTGCTCCTCAAACTAGAGAATCCGGACTCACCCATTGATTGGACCTAAAAACAAATTTTTCTGGTATCAGAACTTGTAAGTTCTGACAAATTTAAAAATTGTGATATAAACAGGAACCAAATATAATGACATAATGAAAATTTTTTTCAGCAGGAGAAAATGTAAGATTTTATAATGAAAGATAATTTTGACTTTTTTTTTTCTTTAAAAACTACTTTAAAAAAAAAGGAATTTAAAGGAAATATCTTGAAGGATAAAAAATAGTTCACATTTTATTTGTGGAATCAAAAAGGAAAATTAGTAATTATATAAGAATGTAAGTAAATTCTTGGACAAAATTTTGCATTTTATGCTATGGGACAATTTAATATGATGTTGATTATCCCTACAGTTTATGCTTGTCAGTCCTTTGTTTCATTCTAAGCACTTTTTCCAGTACAAGTTTATAGATATCTATAGCTCTAACAGAACAAATACGCTAATAAATAGTAAATATATGTTATTAGCCCAGACCTCAGTCCCAGAGTCATACAACTAATTATCAATTAGACCTGTCTCTTTTGATATTACAAAGCATTTTAAACTTAATCTGTCTGACTGAACTTCACAAATATGACTATGTCATTCCTCCAGACAGTTCTTCAAAACTTTGTGCTTAAACCTCCAGGATAAATAAAAACACATTTGAATAACATGTAACTATTTTTAATGTCCAATTCCTGCTTGAAATTTTAGTTTCATACCCTGACACTCATTTACAACCTACTGTATATTTTGAATGTACTCTTTCTTTCTTTTTTTTCCCTACTGACATCTTTGTTCTTCACCAAAGTAGCCCTGACTTTTCCTTTAAGCTTCAGATTTTCTCCATCATAGTTTTAGCTCCTCTACCATTTAGCTTTTCTCCAGTTAGACTTTCTCTTGAAAATCCTCTTACCCTCCACCCAGGTGGGTGTGTTGTGTGCTCCCATAGTCTACAATTAATTAATGGAGCACCTACTCACTGTTTTTATAACTTTTTATTTACTTATTAGACTTTGAAAGTAGTCTGCAAACCCCTTGAAGATAGGAAATTGTACATTTCTCATGTCTTGGTACCTTGCAAAATAGTTAAAATATTATAGATAAATATATTTCTGTGGATTCTCTAAAATGAATTTAAGACAGAAATATTATCAAACTAGGTTTTCAAAGTGAAAATAAAGCAGAAGACTAGTTGACAAAAAATAAAAAAATTATTATAAAGATGTGAAAAAATCCAATATAGACCAAAAAGAAGAAACATAAAAAGAGGAAATCAACAGAGAATTGATGCATAAAAGACATAATTTTATTAATATTGGTATAAATGTGAGGATGTATACAACCAAGTAAATCAGAAAGACAAGATACCAGTTAATTACCATTGAATGTTCAAGGAACAATGATTAGTTCCAGTTAAGAGTCAGGAATTGTTTTATAAATAAAATATGAGTTGAGCCATGGATAATTTATACATGTGGAAAAAATAGGCAAGAAGGGAAATCTTTTTTTTTTTTTCATTTTAGTAATTTTATTGAAATGTATATTCCTAAGTATCAAAACATAATGATAGTTGATTAGGGTACTTCTGCCAACTCAAAATTAACACTAATGTAATAAAAATATGTCAGCCTTTTTTTTTTAAATAAAATTACCACTCTTTCTAATTTAGAATTTTGTTTAAAAGAAGAGATTTTCAAGTTAAAGGAACAGATGGAGGGAGGGTGCAGGGCCTTGAGATACATAACCATGGAACATCCTGTGGTACAATCTGACTTATACATGTACAGAGTAGTGAGAGATAAACTTTCAATGTAAGTAGAAGTCAGACTACCACTCTCAGAATTGTATTTCTTTGAAAATGGCTAATTATTAAAGATGCTTTAGTGGCATGTTAGTAAAATCACTATATGGGGAAAATTATATATTATAAAAGGCCTATAAAGATGCTTTTGAAATAGTATGGAAATAAACTCAGAAAGAAAGGAGGGAATAATAGATATGGAAGATACTGACTGATATGTCAGATGTGATAAGAGAAGAATGCGTAAGATTTAATTCCATATAGTGATAAAGGAATATAACAAGCAGAGAAAGAAGTCAGAAACAATTCTAACACTGAAATAAGGAGAGCATTGAGGGATGCTATCAGTTGGCTTACTCAAATTTCGTTCCAAATTCTTATTAGTGTACTTTTCTCTGCAATACCTCACAGAAAAACAAACTGCATATCCCATCTTCCCTTGAAGTTAATATTCTAAATGTGATTTAGGTACTACTAATCAGAACTATTCATGCACGATTTATGCTCAAAAGTAGATTAAGTGAAAAAAGATAAGTGTATCAGGTATCTATTTTGCAGCAGCAAAATGGTGCTATGGTTCTCAGCTTCATGATGTTAGTTTCCAGCGTGGGCAGTGGCAACATTCATATTTATTCAGTGAGTCAAAATGGTCAAGTTATTGACTCATGTTTTCATGCAACTTTAACAGAGGCAGTGTAATTTGGGAGCCAGAGAGCTATTTTAGAATTTTTGTCTACAACCTATTATTTCAACTCTTTCAATTTTGTTGTAAGCAAACTAATGTCAGCTAAGACATTCTTTTCTACTCAAACTAGCCATTGTTTATAACAGAAACTTAACCAGTATAATGATTAAGAGGGTTTTGATGTCAATAATAAAAGAAGAAAAATTCTAAGGATTGAAGGTTTAAAAAAAGATAAGCATAAATTTTAAATTATAATACATAAAGTTTTTTAAAAGAAAAAATACACAAACATGCTAGAAATTTTGTTTAGAAATAGATACATGGTGAGAAATAAATATTTGAGAAAAAATTACATAGAAGTGATGTATAAAAATAGATAAGAAATTATTATTATTATCATTATTATTTATTTATTTATTTATTTATTTATTTTTTAGGAAAGAAAAGATATATAGAGAGAATAGGGAACATGGGGCACAATTTACTGTTGCTACATCCAGAACCAAATCCTAAACTGATGACAGCTTACCAGATAATTGATAATACTTGATAATAGTTCAGGCAACTAAATAGTAATACCTTTGCTTGGTAACAGGTTGAACTTCATCATTCCCTAAGATTAAATTATCTAAATAACCAATGTCATAACCACATGGAATATTCTGGCTACATTGAACCTTTGAACATGACTTTCTTTATAATATTTTATGGAGACAAAATGAAAAGGAATGTTTCAATAACTGTATGGAATTTATGATTTTAAAAATGCCTCTATGGGGCTTTGGCTTGAATTATTACTATTGCTTTCCTTTATAGATCTGATTAATGATATAATTACTATGCATAAGTATAATGAAAGGAGTATTATGTAGATAAAAGAGCACGAGTTGCATAAAATGAGTAATCACCTTTCCTTTTTTAAATACTGTAATTACTCATTGTATGACCTTGAACTAACCATCTAACCTCTCTAAACCACAGCCAGGTTTCTCAACTATAAAATGAAGAGTTTGCATAATCTTAATATTCCTACATTCTTGTGACTCTTGGAGGAAATCTAGAAGGTAGTTAAGAGTTCATACTGTGAAATCATGTAGATTTCTGTTCATATTTCAGTGGTGAGATTTCTAGTGATGTGACTTTGGTAGTTTATTTCAGGTCATTATATTTTACTTTCATCTCTCTATAAAAGGAGGATTATGATATGGACCTCATAGAATAATTATCAGCCTTAAATTGAATAATATACTAAATACAAATTTGTTTATGTATCTAGTAGATGCTAAACAATTTTAGAATGATGTATCTCTTAATAGCTGAACTTACATTTTTAAAGTTTAATAATTGAATCATCTTGGAATATGCATTGTTCATTACGAAAGAGCATTCATTAAATAATAACCTATATATTAACATTTCCTCAAATTGTCATTGTTTCATAAACAAATAAACAAATGCCTAAATTGTTGAAAGTGATCAGACCATATCACTACAATAAAGATCATGGGATACTTAATAGTCTATATGGCTACCAACTTAGAAAATTATAAATGGAAAAATATTATATTTTAAATAAGCCCTTTCAGAAGAAATTTTACATGTTTAAGAAAAGTTATATAAAGGAAAAGAAAGTTAAAAATAATTTATTGAATATTGATTATTGATAATGTTCATTTTAATAAAATCTTGACTTTTTTTATTTTTAAAACAAAAGTTGTTGATTGAACCTAAAAATTAATAGATAATTGCAAAATTAGAATGCTTTTATACTTCTGATCATAGTCATGCTCTGCAGACGGTAAAACTTAATAGGCATATCTGCAAGCAGTTAGAATTTATATCACAGATTACTTGATTATCCCACATTTTTATATGAAGAAACAGAGGTACATAGCTTCTAAATGATTTGTCAATAATAATAGAGCAAACCAGAGACATTAACGAATTACAGTTTCAAGTATGTGACCCTTTATTTTTTTTAATGTTCTTTCTATCGTAACCTTGTACATCTGATCTCAGATATTTTATTAAAACTTCTTGGTTTCCAGATGTTCCAAGAAAATATATCCATATATATTATATATTATACATACATATATTTATATATATGTATGTATAATATATAGTCCTAAGATTTTTAAAATGCCAATAAAATTTTAGTAACATTAATGAATAAAGACAAGAAATGAAGTGAAACATGACAATATATATATACTAAGAGGCACATTGTGTTCATATTAGACACTAAAGAGAAAAATAATTATCCAGAATACTTTCACAATGCTATCGATATTTATACTTATGTATTCAAACACACATCTTTAAAAAATTCTTATATATGTTTTGAAAAATTCTACTTCTTTAAGAGAGAAAGATGATATGATTTTTTTTATAATTATGATTGTTTTACCTATAATAAAATATACATTATCTTTTAAAATAATATATTAAACATTTTCAGTATTTTATAATGTGCTCTGAGTTTCAAAACTAGAGCAAATTTATAATATTTTATTGAAATTAAGAAAGCAGACATAACCATTGGAAAACTAAAACTAAAAATTCTTAATAGCAAAGACCTCATAGCTAGCCATTTGAAAAACTTGGCATCAAAATTTCTTTCTGTTTACGTTCTAGAAAGTTAGTAATATGTGAGCACTTCATTATACAATTTAGGAAATTATGTGTTTTTTCTGAATCTTTAGGATGATTTACATTCATTACTTATCAGTGTTATAACAAGCTATGAATATAGTGCAATGACTAATGAATTACAACCTTGAGTGACAATTTAGTGGGAACCACTTTCCATGAGATATATTGTATTTTCTTTTTATGTACTTCTGAATATCAGTGTCAAATTGCAGAGGGTACATGTATCTTTTCTCCTTTTCATCCTCTCCTTTGCTAATTGATTGCCTATTTCACCTTAGGCATATACTATATCCAACACTAAAACATTTACAAACGAACACTTATTTCTTTACAATCCTCCAATGAGATAACAACCATTAGGTAGCAATCTAGAACTGAGGAACAACAAACTTTTAACCACTACTTTAGAGCTGCTGCAAAGATCATGGCTAGTCACTTAATAAGAGGGTATCAATGACAGGCAAAAAAGTGTAGTGATCACCAAAATAGACAGGCAGAGAGAGAGAGGGACAGTGATTACATCACACAAGTTCAAAACATTGACTCTTTGTGTTTTATTCCTAGTTAGCAAGGCCTGAATGTTTAATAAGATCACTGAATGATAACTGGTGTACAAACTAGAAGCCGTTCTGGGCTATATAGACTCTTAGCAAGAACTGTCACTTCTTCATTCAGTGATATAAGCCATGATACCTACTGAGGAGAGCATTCCTTACAAAGGGTCTCATTAGTCACAAGGAGGAGGTAGACAGCTATAGTTAGTTTGAAATATTTTGGAATTTGTCCAGTACAATCCTAGGAGGGTACACCTGATTTCTCAACATATTATTAATAGCAGCACTTTCACTCTCAAAAGTACACAGGTTTGGAATAAAAAAATATATAATCCCCTTACTTATAGCCCACACAAACCTTATCTTGTCTGTTCTTCATGAGTTTTAAAAGACTGCTTATCCTCCAAAATGAGAAGAATCTTTGCCTCATGTTATGAAATTCATACTTATTATCTAACCTCTAATATTTCTTCTCAAGTGAACTTTTTGAGCATATATTTTGCTATTGCCACACTTATTGGTATTTCTAAATCTATCTAGTATGTATAAGATGTCATTACTTTCAAATAACAACTTTTTAAAAATAAATGTCTTCTAAAAATTTAACTATTTCAATATACTCTTTTCTGTCCTCAGAACTACTTTCTGTGTGATGCAAAACTGGGAAGGATACCTTCCAAATGTCCACAGAAAAACTGGGAAGGATACCTTCCAAATGTCCACAATTTAATTAAAATTCAATGATTTTCTTCTTTGTGGCTAATTGTATGACTACTATTTGCATATAAAATATTTATAGCACTAATCTTAGGTGGAAATCTATTGTTTAATATAATTAAATGTGTGTCCATTTTGTAAGCACATATTTTTTATAATGACATTTATTAACATATATATGTATAACTACTCTGCTAGGTATCAAGGGACTAATAATGAACAAGATACATATATTTTCACTATTTGGGATACTCATGAAACTAAAAAAAAATTATACAAAATTTAATATAACATAGTTCTCTATGGGCTAAGAAAAACTGGAGTGTATGAGAAAACCAAGACAAACTGAAGTCCAGATGAGAAACAACCTTTCCTTTGTAGGTAGCAGAAAACCATGATAATTTTCATTCCTCGGGATAATTTCCTCATCTGAATAGGAGAGGATATAGGAACGGGTTGCTATAGATATAATTATTTTGAAAGCTTGAAGAAAATCATCCAATCCATAGATGACAGGATAAGATGCTGGGATAAATCAACTCTAGGAGGAATCTATAGAATTAGCAACTTGCTCCATCAACCAGAGAGAAAAAGGCTTGCATTCACTGAGAAATAATAAAAGAAATGAAAAAAGAAAAGGGAGGAAAGAAGTAAAAAATTCTATTTCTATCATAATTTTCCTTTAAAAAAAACTTGCCTGGAAAGGTTAAAAGTTATAGTATGTGCAAAGAAGCAAGAATGTAACCAAAAAAAAAAAGAGAGAGAGAGAGAGAAAATATAGTAAGCAGAATAATAATTATAGTTGAATCATTATAGTTATTGAATAATAATGAATAATTATAGTCATTGTAGCGGGCAAAAAAAAAATGTAAAACAACTCCTATCAATAAGTTAAAAATTTACTAGAAAATTTGGTTATAATAGGCAAAGATATATATTTCAGAAAAGGAAAGGAAATAAAAAAAGGAAAATAAGAACTGAAAAATACATTAAAATAAATTAAAATTTATAAAATCATAATTTGTACTTCTGATTAGCACAAAAAATAATATGGAAAAAATTGGAAAGAAGAAAGGATTAAAAAGGAAAAAGGAGAAATAAAAGTGAAAAAATTACTCTAATGTTAACAAAACAACAAAAACATTCAAATAAAAAAAATCACATTTATCTCAGAGACTTTTGAAGAGCCTATATGTATATACTTTCTTTTTAAGATTGATTATAATGAAAAATATTTCATTCTTAGTATTTCTATTCAACAACCAACTCAAGTTCTTAACCAGTAAAATAAAGCAAAATAAATAAATAAATAAACAAACAAACAAATAAACAAATAAATAAATATATAAAACAAAGACATAGGTTGGAATTTAAGGGTGTTTAACTGTTTTGTTTGGACGATATGATTATCCAAGCAGAAAACACGAATGAATTCATATGAAAAAAATAAAAGCATAGAAATAATGAATGAGTTTAGCTACATTGCAAAATACATGGTCAACGTACAAAACCCAACAGTATTTATTCCAGCCAAAAACATGACATTAACATTTTAAAAATCATGCACTATGACATCAAAATTTAGAAGAGAGAAAAAATTTTAAAAGATCTAAAAATTTTATACTGAAAAATACATGGCATCACTGAAAGAAAGTGGAGAAGACTTGAATAAGGAGAGATATACAAAATTAATTAATCAGAGATTTACTATTTTTAAGATATCCAGTATTTATAAAATGGTCCATAGATTCAATGTAATTCCAATAAAAAAAATCTCAGAACAAATTTTTGTATGTATTTGCAAGCTGATTCTAACATTTATATGAAAATTTAAATGGCCTAGATAAGCTAAAATTTTTTTAAAAGACAATTATTAAAATATCTACACTATGTGATATCACAACTGCTCAAATTTAATATTAATCAATATAGTGTTTTCCTAGAAAAAGCTAAAGCAATATAGATCAATACATGATAATAGAGAGTTATAATAGACCCCTTACATGTATGGTCAAATGATTTTGACAGAAATGTTTCCTAATACAATAGGGAAAGGACAGCTCTTTCAATACATACTATAACAACTGAATCTCATGGTACATACAATAATAACAATAATCGTAATATTAATAATCCTTCACTCATACCTTATAAAAATTTTATTCAAAATGCATATTAGACCTAACTTTCTTTTTAAGATTCAGACATCTAATAATAATATATTTTTTTATTCTTATAACAACAACCATATAACAACAGAAACCTGCGAATTCACAACTGTCTGAAATCCATCATCTCTGGTCACATGATAACCAGGTAAATTGAAATGTTAGGCTAGTACCCCCAAGGAAAGATTTCTTATTTGGGGTATACACTGTTGTGCATCAGTAAGAATTCATCTAAAATTTTCAACCAATTGCTAATGGCCAGTTGCTAATGGACTAATGAAACAATGAGGACACAGACACAAGAATTGCCACCAACACTCAATCTCATCTATACAGATGTCACTACAGGCTGTGAAAATGCATCCCTCATGGTACATGTCTAGGATAGAAGAAAAGAGGCTGTAATTGAGCAGATTTGGAGGCAAGATCATTGCCTAGGCACCAATTTCAAGACAAGAAATGCAATATCTAAGACTGAGTCTTAATCAGAATAGCGAAGAATACTTTTCTACACATTTCTACCCCTATAACACATCCATTTGAATGACCAGACACAGCTTTTTATTTGCTATGATTACTATATTGAATGCTTTAGTGGGAAGGCCCAACATCAATGATCAGATAGGTCCTTTAGGTACAGAGATGAAATTAAAAGAAATAATCAAATAGAAATGTTAGAAATAAAAAAAAAAGTAGTGGAGGTCAACAATACCTTTGAAAGACTCATCAATAAATTTAAGATAATCAAGAAAGAATCAGTACATTTAAAAATAAATCAAAGGAAATTATACAAAGTACAAAGAGAGATAGTAGTAAAAATGAAATAAAATAGCGTGAAAGAGTTATGGGAAAATATGAAATGATCCAACGTAGGTAAAAGTGGAAGTCCAAAAGTAGAAGTCCAGAGAATGGCAAAGAAGAAATATTTGAAGAAATAATGGTTACCTTTCTAAAATTAATTATAGCTACATATCACAGATCTAATAAACTCGAAAAACAGAACAAAATAACACTTGGAAGATAAACACATGAGTACCACATGCACACGCGCACACACACACACACACACACACACACACACACAATTTAAGTACATTACCTTAAGTTGCTGAAAACCGAAAATCTGTTTTTAAAACCCTTGAAAGCAGCCAGAGAGAAAAGATACATTACAGAGGAACAAAAGAAAAAAAATGACAGTAGCAAACTTCTCTAAAAGAATACAAGTCAGAAGATAATGATGTCTCAAATAAAGAATGGAAAGAAAAAAAAAATCAACCCCCAATTTTAATGACAGCAAAGCTACCTTCAAACATTCTTAAAAGGAGTAATGGTAATTATTAGATAAACAACTACTAGTGGAAATAAATTATGTGGTAGGTTGAATAATTCTTTCCTAATAATGTGTACATCTTACTCTCTGGTGTCCATGAACGTTATCTTATATGGCAAAAACTTTGTAGATAAGGTTAATTTAAGAATCCTCAAATGGGGAGATTATCCTGGATTATGTGGGTGGACTCTAAATGCAATCTCAATTGTCCTTAAAATAGGGAGGCAGAGGAAAATTTGAGTGACAAGAAAGAAATGTGACCATGGAGATAGAGATCCAAGTGATGGTACCACAAGTAAAGAAAAGCCAGCAGCGATCAAAAACTAGAAAAGGCAAGAAATAGATTCTCTCCTAGAGATTATGGAGGAAGCAAGTCTCTGTCAACACCTTGATTTCAGCCTAGTGATATAGGTTTCATACTTTGAACCTCCAGATTGTAAGAAAATAAATTACTATTGCTTTAAGATGCAATAGGTTGTGGTATCTTTTTACACAGCCTTAGAAAACAATAATACAAAAATGTTAGAGGAAATTCTTTAGGTAGAAGAAATAGACTATAACAAGGAAATATAAGAATTGAAGAGCACTAGAAATGGAATATATGAAGATTACTATAAAATATATTTTTCTTATTTAATGGCTATAAAAGATAACTGTTTATAAACCAAAAAATGGAACAAATATTTGAAAAATATAAATGAATATTGTTGGGAGCCCTTTGTAATGATAAATATCAGTTTCTGAAATTCCAAGGGAGAAGTATCAGTTCCTGAAATTCCAAGGGAGGAGGTTTCTCTGGGCCTTAAATTAATCCATGATAATCGCAGCTATTGTTTCTGGATACTTGTGGTTTTGTTTTGAGCAGTTTGTTACTTTGTTACGAGCCGTTTGTCACTACTCAAGCTGTATAAGTATAAGGTGCTAAATAAACTCGAGGCTGCAGCTTTGACTGTATGCCCTCCCGAGATTTTTTTCTCTTCTATGTCTTTTTTCCTAACCCTGCTCCCCCACTCAGGACTGTTTGACTCCATCCGGCGGGTTCCGGCAGAATGTATTAATAATAAGCCAATAGCCAAGACTTTAAAAATAGTATAATTATGAAGATTGAAAAATACCAAAGAGAGAAACATTTTAAAAAATGGAACATTTAGACAACTTGCTGCCAAGGTAGTACATTTTAATTCAAACTTAGCAAGACTTGCATTGAATATAAATGGTCTAATAGCCAAATAAAGGATATTTTCAGATTGAAAATAGAGCAAGCCTCAATTATATGTTGTATACATAAATCCTATTTTTTAATATAAAGATTCAGATATGTTAAGAGAAAATTTATGGAAAAAGATATGCTATGCAAACATATTATTATTAACAGAAATCAGAAAAATTAGATATTAAGAAATAAAATATTATAAGGGATATAGTGATATATTATATGATTATAAAAGAGTCAATTCTTCTAAAAGACATACAATGTTTAAAAATAGAACTAAAAATGGAACTTGAAATTAGCTAAACTAGAACTAAAAATAACAGCTAAAAATAGGACTTCAAAATATTTGAATCAAAAACTAATGGAACTAAAGAAGAAATAAATAAAAATTATTGTTGAAGAAATACAGTCTTTCCTTAGTAATTGATACGACAGGTAGATATACATCCAATAAAAAAAAGAGGGTAAATACCAGTCCCAGCTAATTTGACCTCAATGATAGGATGTAGGATGTAGCAAGAACAATGTTAAGAGAGAAACTTATAACATTAAATGCTTATATAGAAAAGAAGAAAGATCTCAAACAACCTAAGTTTCCACAGACACAAAATATAGAAGAACTAATTAACTAATTAACCCCCAAATATGCATATTTATGAAAAAAAATCAATGAAATTAAAAGCAGAAAAATCAGTAGAGAAATTTTATAAAACTGAGACCTGGTCCTTTAAAACATAAAACAAACAAAAACTCTTGAGCAAAATTGACCAAGAAAATGAGAGAATAAAACATAAATAATATCATAAATGAAAAAGAGAACATCATAAAGAAGAAAATAAAGGGATACCAAGAATAACTATATGCCAATAAATAAGATAACTTAGATGCAATGGATAAATGTGTCAAAACAAACAGCAGTGTTCTCTTAAGAAGATATAGAAACACCCCAATATTACTATATACTAAAGAAAGTGAATTTTTAATAAAAAACCTTTCAACAAAGAAAAGCCCATATCCAGATGTTTTCTCCAGTGAATTCTACCAAATTTTAAAGAAAAAATAATATCAAGTCTACAAAAATTCATTAACATTGAGGAAGTGATTAGCATTACCCTGAAAACCAGACAGAGACATTATAGAAAAGAAAACTATAGACCAATATTGCTCATGAATATAAAGTCAAAAATCTCCAACAAAGTGCTAGCAAAGAGATTTTGTAATACATGGAAAAGATAATACGCTATAACAGACTGGTGTTTTTCCTGAGAATACAAGGCAGGTTCAACAAAATTAAATCCATGTAAATCACCATACAAAAGACTAAAGAAGAAAATAAACAGATGCAGAAAAGGTTTTGATAAAATTTAACATTCATTCATGATGCAAACTCCTAGTAACAACCTAGGACTGGAAGATAACTTGCTCAGACTGGTAAAAGATATCTACAAAACATGTCTGCAACTAACATTATACAAAATGGTGGAAGATAAATGTTTTCCCCTAAAAATATCACTTCTATTCAACATCATACTGGTCAGTGTAAGAAAACAGTTAAAAGATGTAACTTAACTTTTAATTCTTTTTTGGTCTGACACATTTTACTTACTGCAATACCAAACTTTCGCCTTCTTTGTAGCTGCATAGTAGTATTTTCACCTTTTCTATGGCTGAATAGAAAAATATTTTTTTCAAGAAATGGTGCTATGTATGTATTAAATTCACAATTTTATCTGTTCACCTATCAATGGATGATGGATGCTTAGGCACTTAGGTTGTTTCCAATGAACATAAGTGTACGTATATCATTTTGTATTAGTGTTTTCCTATTCTTAAGATAAATATCCAGAAGTGGAATAGCTGGATCATATGGTAATTTTATTCTTAATTTTTTGAGGAATATCCATACTGTTTTCTATGGTGGCTCTATTAATTTACATTCTCACCAACAGTGTATGAGGGGGTCCCTTTTCTTTGCATTTTCTCCAACATTGTTTCTTGTCTTTTTGATGATAGCCATTCTAACACATATAAGTTGATATCTCATTGTGGTTTTGATTTGTATTTCCCTAGTAATTAGTGGTGTTGGACATCTTTTCATGTGCCTGTTGGCCATCTCTATGTTTTCTTTTTAAAAAATGTCTATTGAGATCCTCTGCCCGTTTCTTAATCAGGTTGTTTGTTTTTTTAATGTTGTTGAGATTTATAGTTTTAAAATATATTTTGGATATCATTGTATGTAGAATTTTTCTTATTTTACAGGTTGCCTTTTTGTTTTGTTGATGTTTCCTTTGCTGTACAGAAGCTTTTTAGTTTGATATAGTCCCATTTGGACTTTGAGGGTATTATGTTAAGTAAAATAGATCTGAAGAAAGTAGAAAAATACCATATGATTTTACTTATATATGAAATGTAAAAACAAAAACAAAAACAAAATAAACAACAAAAAAGCAAACTCATAGAGGCAGGCAACAGATTGGTGGTTATCAGAAGGTTTAGAAGGTGGAGGGAAGGAAAAATGGTAAAAGTGGTCAATTATATGGTGATGAATGAAAATTAAACTTTTGATGGTGAGCATGCTGTAGTATAGACATATGTCAAATTTTAATGTTGCACACCTGAAACTTATATAATGTTATAAACCAATGTTATCTCAATAAAAATTTAAAAGATATAAAAATACAGGGCTTGTAAAGAAAGATATAAAATATATCTATAATCAGATAAAGTTACTATCTGTACAAAAATCCCAAAGAATTATCAAACACCACTAAAATTAATAAATAAGTTTAAATAGATAGGAAAATACAAGTTCAATAGAAAAATTCAAATTCATCACAAAAGTAATTCTAGTTATCCATATTAGCAATGAACAATAAGAAATTATGTTTGTGTTTATATAATGTGTATATATGTAATATGTATATACATATGTATTATTTTAATAGCACAAAAAATGAAATATGTAAATATAAACATTATAAAATATTGCAATATCTATCTGCCTAAAACTATAAAAATTTATGAAAGAAATAAAAATATCTAACTAAATGGAGAGACATATATATCATGTTTATAGATTGGAAAACTCTATATCATTAAAATTCCACTTCTTTCCAAATTGACCTATTTATTCAATTAAATTCCAATCAAAATTTTAATAGAATTTTTTTAATTATTGAGAAATATTAAGAAACTACAATACAATTAAAAAAATGTAAGAGAACAATTCTGAAAAGGAAAAAAGTTAGAAAACATACATTAAATACTTTCCAAATATGCTGTAGAGCAATGAATAATAATGAAGACAACGTGGCACCAAGGAAAGAAAAGAATATGTTGAATACATCAGAAATGAACCTACACTAATATTGTCAATTTATTTTCAAAAAAATGAAAAATAAAGGTAATGAAGAGAATAATATTTTTTCAACAAATGCTACTAAAACAATTAGATATGCACAAAATAAATATTTTAATAAATAATAGATTAAGGTAGGTTAGATAGATCAATAAATAGATGATACACAGCATAAAGATAAACCAACGAACTAAAATAAAGTTTTGTTTATTGCATTTCAGTTAAATGACTTTATATAGAATATTTAAAAACTATCATTCTCACGATTGTATTGCTTGGGCATAGCGGTTTTTGAACATTTGTTCCATGCAAAATTATTAAAATGTATTAAATATATTAAAAATAAGAGCAGGCAATTTTATATATAGTCCATTATCACTACTAGTAATCAGTTTCTTTTGTTTTTAGAGTGTCAAAAAAGAATGTAAATAGTTATAAAAACAATTAAAGTTCAGTTGTACCATGATCTCAACATAATATTAGGAATCTGGAGTTATCATTGACTATCCTTTGATTAATTAATATAAATCCAAAGTAATAATGTTTATTGTTTACTAGGCTTATTTGATTTTTAATAAAAAAAATAATAATTGCAGCATCAATTCAGTATCTACACTAAATATCCATTGTATTTTAAATGTGATTAATCCATTTTGTTATTATTTTCAGCTCCTTCCATGCTGTTTTTATGTGTCTATTTGTTCATCATACTTTTTGGAAGTAATATAATATATGATATTTACCTATTCAAAATTATATTTTGTTATATTTGTAAATGAATAGAAATATTAAAAACGATGTTAATTTCACCTATATAAATTTTATTTATATGTTACCACCATATCAAAATTTTAATAACAAATTTTGGGGGCAGAAGTCATAAAAACATATTAAATGTCATGAATCATTCACCATTTATTTTCTTTTCAGATTATAATATGAGCATTATGGAGAAGTTGACTGTTGTGTTACCTTTTGTAAAGAATCTATTTAAATAGATTTGGAATTGACCCTCTGCAAAATCAGCTGATGAGATGATCTTAGGATATAAAGTGGCCCTTTTATTTCCAAATAATTAATTTTAAAAATCCTTAAATTTCTTTTTTTAACTCTTCTATTTTTTCAGAATATTTTATAATTTATTTCGATTTAGTAGTATCTGCTGCCAATAAGAACAACAATCAATTTAGCATTGGTTTCTGTCTCTTAATTTTCAGACAGTCAGAAAGAATATTTAAATAATTTTAGAAAGGAAAGGAGAAAAATGTGATTTGATAATCATATCTATTCATTCATCTGTTTAAAACATAGCTATTGCTCGCCCCTGTTCCAGATGTTGAGATAGAGCAGTGGAAGTCTGCATTACTGAGTTTTTTATTCCATTGGGAGATGCAAACTTTAGAAGCAGATAAATTCATAGTTACCATACAGTAGTAACCTATGTCATGAAAAAAACATATGAATGATAAAAGGAAATCTATGGACAGCGGAAGCCTCTCTGAGTGGTATCATAAGGCCGATCTGAAGGAGATGATTGGACTGCACACAGGTCTAGAGTACCAACAAATGCAAGACTCTGCAATCTTCACCCTTTTGAAGATCAGTAAGAAGCTGGGTGTCACAGTGGGAGAGCAATGGAGTAATGAAGTTAAAAAAAAGAGGCAGGGGGCTTAGTGATGAGGCCACAAAAGAGTTTGAGAAGGAGAGTATCATAATTAGTTATCTTTTTCAAATATCACTTTAATTTCTGTTTTGAAAATAGGTACAAAGTATTGAAAATCAAAACAAGAGGACTTCATATGAGAGGATTGCAGTAGTCAAGGGAAGACTGATGGTAGCTTTGGATTGCTTCTCTAAGTCTGATAGGACAGATCCAGATGCTGCAACTCAACTAGGTCCTACCAGCAGCCCAAATAGGCTAAAAAGGATAATTATTTCAGCACAACTGCAATCATCACCAATTCAAGTGCCCTGGCACCAGAATTGGAAAGTTCTTGCTTAGATGGAAAGAGATTGTGAGAGATGACTAAATGGGAGATATATTTTAAATAATCCAACAAAAGTTACTAATGAAATTGAAACTGACAAGAATGAAAGAAAGAAGTTAAAGATGGCACCAGAGTTTGGGGTCCAAACAACTAGTAATAGGAGGTATTTATTATTGAGCTTCAGAACACTGGGAGAAAGCAAGTTTGGTACAATGTGAGAAGAAATAGCTTCTATTGTGAATGAATAATGTTACGATTCTTATTAGGCATACAAGGGAGATTTAAAATATGTAGTTAGACATGTTGATCAAGGGAGATGGACATTTGAATTTGGAAATTATCAGTATATTTTTGGTATTTTAAATTATGAGAATGGATGAGATCAACCTGAGATTGATTGATTATAGATCAAATGATTTCTAATTCTGGCTCACCTCTGTGGTCACCTAGGCTATTATAAATGATATCAATGCCAGTCCTTACCTAGAGTTTCTGATTTAATTAACTTGAGAGTAGAGCCTGAACATCTGCATTTTTAAACCAAAGCAGTAAATTCTAAGGTGCAGTCAGTCACTTTATATGGAGAAACTCACTGGTATCGATGGAAAAGAGGACATCCAAAAGTTGAGTCCTGACACATGCCAATAGAGAGACTAAGAAGTGATCTAGCAAAAGAGATTATGAAATAGTTACCTATGATGGAAGGAAATCAAGTCCAAGCTGTGTTCACTTGGCAATGAAGAAACTGTTTCCAGGAGGGAGGAGTCAGCTAATTGAGGAGCAGTTTAAATTCTACTCCAAGAAACAAGGAAAACTGCCCCAGCGTGTAGTAGATGGATGCCTTGCATGCAGAATGTTCATATATATAGTGTAAGGAGCACCTACCTTAGCCCTGAGTAATCAGGGACAACTGGAAGAAGGGAGGACTGCTCATCTGGGAAATTAAAGAGCAGGTGGTGTGATTCGGCAGTAGATTGAGGAGAAGTTTACAGGCAGAAGGAATCGCCATGCAGAACGATCCTGGGGCTGCAAGCAATTGATTATTTTTATGTTGTAGAGTGGTTTGGATAGTGGCAAGAGACAAGTCCAGAAACAATGAAACTCTAAGCTCTGAAATCCTTAATATTTTCATGTTCCAACCCAAGAAGTTTAGATGATCACAGAGCAATCAGGAGTGACTGAAAGTGCATGTATTTTTAAATCAAAATATTATTAAATGAATATTAAATAACAATAAAATGAAAAATAATTGTTATCGCTTCAAATTTTTGTAGTTGTGCATATTCTTTAAATTTTTTTCATTTTGTTTTCTAATTATTTCATGAATGGCTCTCTACCACTGAATAACATAGTCTACTGTTTTAATTTGCACTTATTTTATTAATTTTGACCTTGAATATCTCTTCATATTTTTATTGGCAAATTAAAATTTTTTTTTGTGAATTAACTGTTCATGTCCCCTGCCCATTTTGCTTCAGTGATATTTCTCTAATTTTCACTAATTTGGGATTATGATATGTACATATTAACCTTTCAGTTGTCAAATATAATTTAATATTTTCTAGTGTCTTGTCTTTTAATTTTAGTTTCGACTTTTTACCATCATTTCTATATATACATACACATAGATGATCGATGATAGCTAAATAGATATTTTTCTCTCATATGTTTGTGTTATTAAAAAGAGAGTGCAAAATCTTTTTTCAGTGTCTATGTGATCATAGCTCTCTCTGGGATTTGGCTTCAATCAAAGAGACCTCTCTCACCTAAGATTCCCCAGTGTTTAGCCCAAATCCAACGATTGGTCAAAGCAGGAATATAAATGCCAGTTCTTTGGCCATCAAGGTGAAATACTTCCTAGGAGTCCTTCCTGTCCTAGAGCTCCCTCTGGGACCTATAGCCTGCAACTGCAACACAGTTCGCCCTAAGCACAGTCTTACTCCCTTCACTGCCCCAGGTGTTGACACTGAGAGCACTGCCAGTAACCTCTGGATCACAAATCTCCTTCACAGAGTCTGTTTCCTCAAGATATCCAACCTAACACATTTTTATTTCTCAGCAGTACTTTTTGTAGAGATAAGAAATATATCTTTAAGGCATCTTTCTCCTGTCTATAAAACTGTATCTATAAACCTAACATTATTTACTAAAAAGTGTTTTTGTATTTAAAACTATACCTCATTTTCTTGCCTCACATGGATTCTATGTTTGCTGTATAATAATTTGGAAATACCAAGTCTTGTTTCTAGGCTTTTGATTCCCATCGATTTTGGTGCACGTTCCTTGTTATTATTATTATTTATTTATAGCAGAATGCATTGTTTGATAATGCAAGTCTACATTGCAATGGTAAATCTGTAACTATTTCTTATTGCAGATTAGTTTTGAAAGAGTTTCATTCAATGACACCTGCAAAAAAAATTGAGGTATTATAGGTATTTCTTTGAAATTGTACATTAATTTAAGGAGAATGATTATTTTTGAGAAATTATCATTGAACTTCTTATGAGAGACATACATTATTTAACTATTTGTTCATGATTTTTTTCTGAGCCCCTCACTAAAATGTGTGGTTTCCTAACAAGTTTGCACACATCCTGCAGAATTTCTCAATAGTTTAGTTTCTGTTTCATATTAGTATAGAGGGAATTTATTCACTTGTGCTTAATTGTTTGCAACAGGCAAATTATTGAATCTTTTTGTTGTTTCATAAAGATTTTTAGCTGTTATTGTTGGGTTTTTGAGGTAGATAAGATTAGCTTCATTAGGGATGTAGGATTTGTTCATCAGGCTTAGCAAAATACTGAGCAGAACAGTAGCTCAAAAAATTTGTGAACAAATGAATTAAGCAATGATAACTTCTCTCCTCCTTTCCTAAACTTGAATATTTGAGTTTATTTTTTCATTACATTAGATGTCATTTTCATTATATTGTTATGTAATATAATGCAAAGAAATATATTTTGGCCTTATTTTAGATACAATTCTTCAAGTATTATACTTACAAGTATGATTATTGGGGTAAATTAATAATGTTTTTTATCATGTAAAGAAAAATATCCTTTATACCTATTTAATAAGCTTTTTAAAATAATTGGAAATGCATGCTGTATTTTATGTGTATTTTTCTTTTTTATCCTTTGATATGTTAATTAGACAGCTTCATACTCTCTTGAACTTGATAATCCTTCTTCTCAACCAGGTAATAGGTTTAATATAATAATAATTTCTATGAAATTTTGCTTTCATAGTTCACAAATAAGATTGTTCTGTATGTTCTGTTTTTTTATTTTAATTTACTATTATTTTTTAATGTTTTAGTATTTGACGTGTTTGTTAGATTTAAGTAAATCAACTTTGTAAAAGTAAATGGCATGTTCATTGAAAGGTGATGAGAGATGTTATAGAAAGATTAGTATGGCTGCAACTTGTAGTAACTGGAGCTCCATCGCTGTGAGATAGGCCCTTTAGCACTTTGGTGAGATAGAGTGACAGAAGCCATAGTGAGATTCAAGGTGTATTCATGGCTGATAGTTCATCACTCTACAATTGTTAACTGCTCCTAAGAATAACCAACTTCTCTTAGAATCATCAACCCAGCTTGATAAAATCACTGCATGTTTTATAGATGAGATGACTTAGTGACTGATTTTCTCCTTTCATAGTTAAATTTTTATTGACATCATGTAAATAACCAAATAAAAAATAAACATGAACATGAATAACTTCTCAACATTTTTAGCTTTTCATTGTTGTACATTATAGCTTTTGATTCTTTGAATACATTTTTGATAAACCATTTACTTTATTCAAATTAATTAACATCTGTAAAACTTTTCTTGCTCTTTATTACATATTATTAAAAAACTTCTTCTTTGTTAAAATGTATTTACAGTGAATGAATTTTTTAAAAATTCCCTCCACAGAGCATTTTTCAAAACATATTGATTCCCCCCTAGTTTACAATAGCCAAGATATGGAAGCAACCTAGGTATCCATCAATAGATGAACTGAGAAATAAAATGTGATACATAAACACAATGGAATATTATTTAGCAATAAAAAAGAATGAAATTGAATGGACCTAGGGGGTATTAGGCTATGTGAAATAAGTAAGACAAAGACAAATACTGTATGATTTCACTTATATATGAAATCTAAAAACAGAACAAAGCAAACAAACAAAACAAAAACAGACTCATAGAAACAGAGATCAAACCGATGCTCGTCAAAAGGAAGGGGCTAGGGGGATTGCCGGAGCCAGCCGGGCAGAGTCGAACAGTCCTGAGTGGGGGAGCGAGGGTTAGGAAAAAAAGACAGAGAAGAGAGAAAGATCTCGGGAGGGCATACAGTCAAAGCTGCAGCCCCTAGTTTATTTAGCACCGTCCTGATATACCCTAGCAAGCATGAGAAACAGCTCAAAAAATGTTAGTTATGCACAATAACCTTG
>CM053502.1:107588872-107649773 GCA_028627145.1 Eidolon dupreanum
GGGATGGGTGAAAGGTAAAGAAGAATATAGTAAATAATATTGTGATAACTTTTCACAGTGACAGATGTTTACGAAACATAATTTGGTGATCATATCATAAGGTATATAAATGTTAAATCACTAGTTTGTAAACCTGAAACTAATATAATATTGTATGCTAACTATATTTTAAAAATAAAGAATATCCCCATAGCAAAAGCTCTACATCACTTTTCAACACTTTTTAATATTGATTTTAAATACAATAAAAAGAAAATTGGCCATTTCTATATTTTAAGCTATAATTAAGCATGTTTTCTAATATATGTTTTGTTAAAGACCAAAACTTAAGCATTTTAAAGCTTAAGTACTTAAATTTAGTACTTAAAATTCCAAAGGATAGGTCAAATGAAATGTAACTTATTTGACATATGATATACAAATTTCAGTATATAACACATTGATTTGTTCCTAAAAAATATTGTTTGTAAAATATAAACTATTGAGCTATTTGACATGTTTAATGGTTTGTGACAGATTAGTTATCACAAGAAGAAGTTTGTATGATGTTAGATTTGTGTGCATAATATAATAGTCAGCATGCATAGTTTGTTGTTTTTATGATAATTTTATAGGCCTATGTAAATTATAGTAGTTTCTGGTGACATGAAAATAAGCTCAGTGTTAAAACTAATGAATCTACCCACTGTCAAATTTTCTGGAAATATGCCAAATTAAGAGTCAATGATTAGTCTAGTGCATCTTTATTAAAGAAAATACAGGTGAAAAAATTGTCAAATCGCCTGTTTAATTTTACTCTTCTCCCTAAGAAATACACATTATCTATTAGGGAAGGGATCAGATACTCACTTGGCATACACTTGATTTATCTTTCCCTGTCATTCAAGATTATACCAAGGATAAAATTTGTTCCTGGCCATTGGAAATCATAGGAAAACACTCTAAAAAATGTCACACCAATTTTCTGATCTCATGCTCTTTATATAAGAATCTTTTATATTAATGATTTTTTTTTTTTTACGTTTTGTTAAGTGAATAGAGTGCAAGATTTATAGAGACAACATTTCAAAGGGTTGAAATCACTGCTTTTTTCATATGAAAATTCTATCACCCCTTAATAGAAGAATTAAGAGTATCTCTCCTATCTTGATTCTGCTGATATGTCCCACACCTGTGGTATAGGGTCAGTGGAGAGGGAATAATCAAATGCATTTTTTCTCCCATTCTGCACTCATTCCAATAGGGCAGTGGCAGAAAATAGGACCATTTGCTTTTATTACTTTCATTTAGTTTCTTTTCTGAGCCAATACAATGAATTTAAACCAATAAAATATATTTAAATAAACTAATAAATCACATATATCATCTACAGAAAAGAAAATTTCTGAAATATATGAAACTGGAAGTTTCATAATGAAACACTTAATTGTTTTAGAAAAATAAATATAATGTTTGTATTTCTAAAGCCCTTGCAATTTTCTCAGCCAGCTTATATTTACATAAATTGAATACTTCTTTTAACTTGTATTATGAAAAGAGATTGTAAGATGCAATTCTCTCTGTCCCCAAGCCTGGGCCAAAATGAAACTACCTGAAAAGACGAGAAAATAATAAAAGGAGTAATATACCCATAGATACTGTAACTACGGATGTAGGAAATACTTATTTCAGACTTGCTCTAGAATAGATGCTGTGCTCAATCTGTGAGCAGAAAGAATCTAGCTAACACAATTCATGCACCTAATATGGACAGGCACAATCCTAAACACATTTTACTATGATTGCTGTACTGAATCTTCACAATTCTTTGGCATTGTGAAACAGTTATAGAGCAGTAAAATAACTTGTACAATGCTTTGAGCTATATGTGCCAGAATTCACAATTTTAAATACATTATGCACAACATGAAGAGATGATGTGAGTAATGCCTCCTCTATAAGAAAGTTGTTAACATATTTCAGTTCTCTTCATTGTCTCTGACTCTATGGTAATAAAATTAGAGAATTTCCCTTAAAGCGATAAAGTCATGCATATTCACTTTTCACTTTTCTCATGTATTTGTTATTTTTTCTAAGAGTATAAAATTTATAAGCTAGGTTATCATGTTTATTGACACTTTTGAGGTGTGGGACATACATATGTGATATATGGTACACAATGAGGACTCATTTAATGTGTATGTGTATACCATATATACATATACACACATACACACACACACACACACACGCACACACACACACACCAGTTGAGGCAGTTGGAGAAATATGTATATATGTAATATAACATAATGTAATATGTATATATACTTTACATTACATATATACATATTTATTTCTCCAACTGCTCTTTTTTTTTTAATGAAAAAATTGAGTTGTTTGGAGGCTTAAATAGCACAATATAAGTAAAATGCTAAGTAGACTTCTTGGCACATTATGAGAGCTCCATAAATGGTAGCAATTATTACTTTTATTGAGACAGCAAAATGGCCTTGCTGATGGTTTTGAAAATTATTAATAGCTAAAGAGCAATACTCACAGTTAACAATCAAATTGCTCTGAATATCAAATGAGACAAATGCACATAAAATGCTTCACACAAGATCTGGCACATTTATCAGTCTTTTTCCTCCACCTGCCCTTGGACCTATGAATAAGGAAAAATACAGAATAATGTATTATACCCAAATTTTGGGGAGAAAATAGGCATGTTATTTGTATTAAAATCATTTCGTATCATAACTGATATCATGGCATAATAGAAAAAATTTTTCTATTCTGAGATAACATATTGTCTGGGTTCAATAAGAGATTATTAAATGATACTCATGGTTGTTTTAATGATGTAAAAGCAGCCATATTCTTTTTAAAACAAAATTTGGTTTGCATGAAGCCAATTTTCCTAGCTGTTTATGTACTTTCAAACATTTATTCCATAGCAGTTAAATGTTAATGCATTAACATTGCCATTGATATCTTATTTACAACAGCTTCTATTACCTCGACCTTGGAAAATCTGTCTTTTGGTGGTTTTGAGCTTAAGTCTTTATCCTTCAATCCATCTTCATTTCAAAATCTGGCAAATAGCCTGAGGAGAACCATTGCTGTTCCCTGTACTTGTTGCAGAATTCTTTCATCTAGGGAAACTTTGTTTCCTCTGGTGAGACTGCAGGACAAGTCCTTCTGATTTCCAGGCCATCCTCTCAGTCTTCTGCAATTCTTTAAACCTCAGCGGATGTCCCATAATGAAAACTAGCTGTCTATTTTGAGGCCCTTCTAACTTCGAATTTGTTAAACTGGCTCTGTGTGGCTGTCTAAACTTTAGTAATATTCCCCTACCACCACTGCAGCAGAATGTCTTTGGTTAAACTGGCATGATCACCAGTCCATGCTCAGAACAAACTGAATGTTAACAGGAGAGAAAATGGACGCAATCGTGACTCAAGGATGAAGGAGGAAATTGCAGAACTAGCTTTGAGAGTCAGCAATGTAATAGAGCCATGCTAAACTGAGTTTCTTCAAATTGAAAGTAAATGCTATAGAAAACCATCATGGTGCAAATTGTAATCATGGTGATTCAATACTTTTTTTTATATTATTATTATAGTTAAGTCCATAGTTTGTGTACTTTAAATGTACAGACTGGAAATTAGTGGTATGACAAAACACCTGTAGAGAAAAATTTCATTATGCTAAATTAATAAAAATGATAAACATTGAAAAAACATTGCTATACTCAATATCACATAGTTAAGGTCTGACAAAAAATAAGCTTTATTACTCCTCTACACACATACACTCTCTCTCTCTCTCTCTCTCTTTCTCTTAGATTTTAAAAGGTAATTCTGCTCACTTATTTCATTTAGTATAAACATAGTGCTAAAGACTTTGTAAATACCACCTTGCAATCTTTTAATCGTGTTTCCTTTATTATCATTCCTACAGGGAAGAATGAAACAAGCAATTAAATCTTAGACCTAAAGAGTCACATATATTTAGCCATGCATCTACCTCTTCTTTCTTTACATATAAAGATATAAGTAAGATCAACAAATTTATACAAACTCCTGGTCTCTTATGGGGTAAGTTAAAAACTGTTTATATATTATAATGTTCTATCGTATTTTGTTCTTTTTGGTTAAAGAACCAAGTATAATTACAAGTAGAGAAAAATTGTGTTCAATTGTGTATTAAAGTTTAGACTTCCTGGAACATGATAATTTTTTGGAGCAGAAAGAAGCAGATACAAAAATCAAAGAATCTCAGAAAGGTTAGCAGTAGATGTAAAAGTAAAATCTTTATAGCGGTAATGGAAACATGAAGAGGAAGAACCTAAGAATTTTATCACTAGTATTGGACCCTTAGTTTTTCCAGCTTGATGGTCTGTCTCTAGCACAGGTAGATCTCACAGGTAAACTAGTTTAATATCTTTGCCATGAGATTAAATTTTCAAGCATTTTTAAAAATACAAACTTAACTCCTGTTTTCCATAATAATCTATTATAACTTTACTAGCCCAAACTTTTTGCTCTCAACTTAAAAAAGGTTGAGCCCCAAAGAAACTGAATTTGTATCTACTGGACTTCTTATTATGTGAGATAATAATGCTCTTAATAAACCCTCTATTTTAACTGCTATAGATGAACAGAGAAGTTCTCTATTGAGAGCTGTATGAAATGTACCACGTAATTCTCACTATATGTATAACTTGTTATGTCTTATAATGTGGAACCCAAAATGTATACTCACAAAAGATTTTAATAAAAAAGTGAAAATTGAGAACATTAATTTTATTGGATACTGTCAGACACTTTCAGTTGATACAGAGTTCACTAGTGGTTGATCTGAAAACAGAAAAAGCATATTTGGTCTTGATTAAGCAATCCCTGACTATGACTGCCAACAATAGACACAATTGTTGACTGTTTGGGGTGAAAGCACACCAGAACCATTGTACAAAAATAGTAAAGAGATCTGAGGGAATGTGAGTGGAGCTCTGAGAGTATCTACTGAAATTTTACATATATATGTATTTTAAATTAAATATAGTTGATATACAATATTATATTAGTTACATTAGTCTCAAGCTTATTATATAGTGATTCAATATTTTTTTGACTTTACAATGAAATCACCTCACTAATTCTAATAGTCATATGTTACCGTGCAAACATTGTTATCTTTATTATATGTGTGTGTGGAACAGACCATAAATACCTCCTGGCTTTGATATGCAAAGGAATTAGGAAAAACACCTAGATTATCTCAACATATTTGGATAGGGTATTATAAATCAGAGATAGAAAAAACACTTTCGGATGTACCTGGGAGTAATCTCAGTAAGTGTTCAATAAATACTTATTGAATTAATGAATTAATAAGAGAAATTAGCACTTATTTACTCATCCTAGTCAGGTTTAACTCTAAGGAGTAAGAATTCTGTATCCCTCTTATCCCTCTCAGTCATCATCCCTGGCAATGCATCTTCTGCTCTATTTGTTAAAATGTTTTGCACATATTAGGATCCCAAAAACATAGGCTGAAACTGTTTTCACCTAGGCTCCAGCCATGATAAAATTTCTGCTGGCTTTTTCTCCCTTGATTGTGATTCAGAAAACCTATTAACTAGGGGAAGTCTCTAAAGACAAAGGGGAGAATAGAATCTCAATCATTAAATGCAAAATGGCCTCTTCTGGGCCTGTTTGCATGCACATTATATTTCTTTTCTACACTCAGATGAATGCAAAGTGATCTCCCGGTGCCACAAAAATTGACTTGTTGTGTGTTGTCATAATAAACCTCATAGATGACTATTAATCAGTTTTGTATGCAGGAAACTAAATGTAGGGTAAAGGTAAGCAGGTAATTTTTCCACAGAAGTTTGATTCATACCGAAAATGTGTCTTTGCTCTTTTAGAAGCTGCAGCTAACTTCAAGTAATCGATGCATGTGATGAAGAATAGTTTTGTTTTCTGAAATTATAACAATTTGAAGAATTGGAAATCAATCCACTAAGGAAATGAAAATGATAAATGAGCAAATGACTAAATCCAAATGATAAAAAATAGCATTATATTTTCTCAGCAGGACATTCATATAAACATGTTCAGTAAAATATTAACTTAAAATAGTTACATGGAATGATAAATTAAATTCATATATTAGAGTAAGAAGTAATTTTGTTTATTAATAACATTTTGATTTTGTATTCAATATATAATTATATAATTCTATTTTTTAAGTGTAAGTGTATGATAATCTTTTAGTTAAAATTTGACATTTCTCCTACCATGTCTACTAAAATTAATTAGACCTAAAGACAATAATGCAAAGCCTGTGTTTCCTAAAAATTTGATTGCCATCGATTTTATTAGACAGCACAGTAGAATAAGATATTTGGTCATAATAAAATATACCTACAATACCATAGGGACAGAATGAATCATATCTTATTAGAGCATCTTGTAGTTATCCAGTATCTGAGTCTTGCTTAATCTCTTAGTCTGGCTAAAGACTTACACTGTAGCTTAAAATATCTGTATTTCTAGTTTTACTTCTCTACACTCATCCCTAGCCAGGATCAGCTTTTGGTATCTGTCTCTATTCATTTCTGGTTGTTTCTAGCTAGTGCCCAGATCAATATAACCTGGTATTTTAGAACCTCACCCTGAAGCAATAGGATTCTTTATAGGCCAGTGCTTCTGTTCCTGGAGGTTTCTCCATTGATGGGAATAGCACCAACCCTTTCTTGTTTATTTCTTGGTACCCTTTAAGGGATAGCCTCTGGCCCTACTAACCTCTCTAGGAGCAGATGAGTTGTTACAATGATCTCTCAAGGTATGACTGTGAAAAGAAGCAGTTTAAAGTTTCTCTGCAGAAGTCCAAGGGAAGGATTCCTCTGAGGATCCAGAATGGTTTTGATTACTAACCTCCACATCAGGCTTCCTCACTTGGAGCTATACTGAGGTATTTAGAAGTTCTAAAATATAAAAATAATGGTGCACCATGTATAACTCTAAATTGGAGCAATATGAAACTGGAAAATAAATATTAGAGATATAAATAAAATTATATTACTCCTGAGGATATGTTATTTAAAACATGTTATATATTTTCAATTGATTTTTGAGTGTCACTTATGCTGGTGCTATATGTGTAAACTTTGTCCACCCATTATATAATCATGTATATTTTCCAAGCTTTTCTGAGTCAGTGTTTAGGTCCAACAATATTCTTTAAGCTAAGGGTAAGCTGTCACGAACCTACAGGAGACCTTTTAATTTCAATATATGATATCTACATTCAGATACCTAGGAGATTAAGCATATCCTTCAATCACTGCAACCTTAATCAATGGTCCTGAGTCAAATATGTTACTCATAGTCCACTGTCACTGTAAAGAAATGACATTCATTTATAGCAAAATTCACAAGAATATGTTCATTAAATTGTTTATAATTTCAAGATATTATACTTCGATCAATGCATGTTACACAGTGTTATTTACAACATACCAAATTTTCATTCTCATTTCCTCTTGTCCCACTTGGCTTGCCTCTTTATGTGTCAGTCACATGTACAGTTCTACTAGTTGCCAGCATGTTTTGTACATTCAGGCCACCATACCATTATTGTTCATGCTTCTAAGATAGTCATCTACATCTTGCTCATCTGCAAAACTTATAGTAATCTTTAAAAAAATATACCACTGTATCATTTCTAATTTTTTTTATTTCCCCCAAAAATCACTTGCTCCTCCACATTAGTTTGTAGTTACATTTTAATCCATGTCATATTATATTAAAGTTACCTATCCATTTCCTCTAATTAACAGTGAAATCTAGAAGAGCAGAGATTTTTGCTTCAATAATTTGCATGGCCTTATAATGTAGCACAAAGCCCAGTACATTGTTAAATCTCAAATATATTTTATCCATTTTGATCATATTCTCAAAAATTACCATTCAGATTTCTGAAATTATTGCTGTATTATTGCTTTCACAGATTAACACAGTAATTAGAATAGAATGGGCTTAAAATCGGATTGTCTAAATTTGAATTCCCGACTCTAAATATACTGGCTTTGCAATTTCCAGAAAGTTAATTACAAGATCTCAACAGTTATTTCTCATCTTTTTTGTTTACATCTATTTTATGGAGATATAATTGACATATCATATTATGTAAGCTTAAGGGGTACAACGTGTTCATTGATACACTTACATATTGCAGTGTGGCACTTGTTAACACCTCTATCACATCATATAATTATCATTCTTTTTCTTTTTTCTTTTTTTTTTTTTTTTTTAGTGGGAACAATTAAGATCTAGTCTCTTAGTAAATTTGAAGTGTATTACATAGTATTATCATCTATAACCACTATGCTGTGAATTAGATCTCCAGGACTTATTTTTCTAGTGGTTGCAGGTTTGTAACCTTATATGATATCTCCCCAATTCCTCCAACCCCCATTTCATAATAACCACCACTCTATTCTGTTTTTCTGACTTCACTTTTTTAGATTTTATATATAGGTACTATCGTACAGTATTAGTGTTTGTCTGACTTATCTCAATATAATGCACTCAAGGTTCACCCATGTTGTTGCAAAACACAGAGTTCCTTATTTCTCATTACTAATATTCAATTGCATGTATGTATATGCATATATCATATTTACTTTATCCATTCATCCAATGATGAACACAGGTTCTTCAATACCTTGGTTATTGTGAATAATGCTGCAATAAACATGACCGTACATATATTACTTTGATAGCTTGTTTTCAATTTCTTTGAATATACACCCAGAAATGGGAACATACGGTAGTTCTATCTTTAATTTTATGAGAAACCTCCATACTGTTATTCATAGTGGCTGCATCAAAATGTATTCCCACTAACAGTGTACAAAGCTTTTCTTTCCTCCACATCCTTGCCAACACTTGTTGTTTGTTGATTTATTGATGATAGCCATTCTGACAGGTGTGAGGTAATATACCTTCTGGTTTAGATTTCCATTTCCCTAAGGGTTAGTGATATTGAGTATCTTTTTTATAAACCTGTTGACTACTTAAATGTCTTCTTTGGAAAAATATATGCTCAGTCCCTCTGCCCTTTTTATAACCAGATATTTTGTTTTTGTTTTTATTAATTGTATGAGTTCTTTATATATTTTCAATACTAACCTCTTATCTGATATATGGTTTATAAATATTGTTTCTCATTTCATAGATTGCCTTTTATTATTATTATTATTATTATTATTATTATTATTTCTTTCATTAATAATACGTAAAAAGCATTTTACGTTGATGTAATCCAACTTATTGATTTTTGATTTTGTTGCTTCCATTTTTGGCATTATATGTAAAAAAAAAATCATTGTCAAGACCAGTGTCAAGAAGATTTGTCCCTATGTTTTCTTCTAGAAATGTTATAGTATCAAGTCTATGCTTAAGTCTTTAATCTAATATAAATTAATGTTTTTGTGAGTAGTGTAAGATAGAAGTCCATTTCATTTTTCTGCATGTGGTTGTCCAATTTTCCCAACACATTTTATTGAGAGACTAACTTTTCTCCATTGAGTATTCTTGACTCCTTTGTCAAATATTAGTTAGACATAAATGTGGGGATTATTTCTGGCCTTTCTATTTTGTTACATTAGTCTGTGTGTCTATAAAAATAGTATTATACTGTTTTAATTACTCTAACTTTGTAGTATAGTTTGATATCAGGAAGTACCTCCCATTTTGTTCTTTCTCATGATTGTTTTGGCTATTCCAGTTTCTTCTGTTGTTCTATACAAACTAAAAAAAATTTCTATTTCCATAAAAAATGTCATTGGCATTTTTACATAGGTATTGCATTAAATCTATAGATGGCTTTGGGTAGTATGGACATTCTAACAAAATTAATTTTTCCAATCTATACACATAAAATATCTTTCCATCTATTTGTATCTTCTTTAATTTTTTTATCATCGCCTTATAGTTTTCAGTGTATAGATCTTTCACCTCCTTGTTAAATTTATTTCAAAATATTTTTTTGTTTTTGTTGCCATTGTCAATAGGCTTTTTTTACTTTTTTTTCAGATGTTTTGTTGTAAGTGTATAAAAACATAACTAATTTATGTATGTTTACTTTATATCTTGCAGATTTACTGAATTTGTTGAGTAGTTCCAACAGTTTTTTATGGAGTCTTTAGGATTTTCTGTATACATAAGATCATATCATCTTCAAATAACTACAATTTTACTTTTTCCCTTATGATTGAGATAGCTTTTTTTTTCTAATAGCTGTAGATAGACTGTCAGTACTACGTTGAATAAAAGCAATGAGAGTGGAGCACTCTTTCTTTGTTCCTGATTTTAAAAGAAAAGCTTTAATTACTCATTATTATTTTGACCTGTGAGTTTGTCATATTTGGCTTTTATCACGTTGAGTCACGTTCCATCTATATGTCATTTGTTAAGAGTTTTTATCATAAAATAATTTTGCATTTTGTCAAATGTTTTCTGTGCATGTATTGAGATATTTATATAATTTTTATATTTCATTATATTAATGTGATACATTGCATTGATTTATTGATATGTTGACCCATTCTTACATTCCAAATATAAATCCCCCTTGATCATGGCATATAATCTTTCCAATGTATTGTTAAATTTGGATCATTAATATTTTGTTGAGAATTTTTGCATCAGTATTCATCAAGGAGATTTGTTAACACTTCTGTTATTATTGAACTGTGTTATCAGGGAAATGTTGCTTCTGTAAAATAAGTTTGGACATATTCCTCTTCTTCAGTTTTTCTGAAAAATTGCAAGAAGGATTTGCATTAATTATTTTTAAAATGTTGGGTAGAATTTACCAGTGAAGCTATCTGGTCCTGAGTTTTCTGTTGAGACGTTTTCGATTATCAATTAAATTTTCTTCTGCTTTAATTATAACCCTTTAATGCTCTTTGATAGTCTTACCTGACTCTTTCACAATCTTCTCCCTCCTCTTAGTCATTGAGAAGCCAACTCAGTACTCTGGGTGCTGCTGGGGAGACACATGTTCTTCCCACTGAGTCTCGTATCATCACTCCTTTTCTCCTACAGGAAAGCTCACTGCTGCCTGATCAGCTCCATGCAGTGTTGCCTTGGGGAGGGAGCAGCACTTCTTTCTCTTTCTTAAAGTTCTTCTTACTGTACCATGACCTGATTTTTTTTTCCTCCAAAAACATGCTAAATCTCCTCACTGGAAGAATGGACTTTAAAAATTTCTCTCTTGTCCTGGAGTATCTTTCTAGATTATGACTCTCCAGGTTTTTTCTCCAACTATGGCAAAAAGGGCTGCTCTTCTGCTGGTTCCATAGCCATAGCAAGGTGTGTCTGCCTGCACAGGTTAGCAAGGCTCCTCCCAGGTATTGTAGCAGATGGTGCTGAATCCCACAACTCCCACAAAGGCAACTTAGTTTGTGAAAATAAAATGAATAATGTCTTATGCTGCCATAATACTGCCTTCACTCCTTTATTTGTCATATTTTAAATGTAATCAATTAACATATATCTATAATATATAAAGATTTACTGAAATTTCAGCAATTTAAGTAAAGCTTTCAATACAATGCTTTACAAATAGTAGACTATTAATTAAAATTAATTATTTTACTAATAATTATTTTCCTGGTAGTATTAAGGTGTTTACTCTGATAATTTCTACCACATAATTTTAAAACAACCTACTAAATCTAGAACTTGTTTTCAGTAAAATTACATGAGAAACTTTATGACTATTGGGGGAGAGTCATAGTCATAAGTCTAGCATTAAAAACACTTATATTTTACAATTCTATATCAATATAGATCATAATTTCAAATGAAGGGTTAATATGAAATTAAATCATGGCATGTAATTTTAATAATGAATATTTTAAACATGCTCTGTTTGAAAAATAATTTTATCTTATTTTGTTTGTCCTAAATTTGTCAATGTTTTATAATAGAAAGAATATATCTTTCATTAAAATGACTGATTCTATTTAGCATTGTGTCATATTTTCTGTGATGGTCTTCCTGAGTGTGCAATGACTTTCAAATTTATTTTAAATAAAAATCACAACCTCTAGGGCTCATTTTAACTCTTTTCCTTAGCATTCCTTACTTAGTATAATTTTATGATAACTATTCATGACTATAATTTTATGATGTTTATTAAAATGAAAACAGCCCTCAAGAGATAAGCCAAGTAAAATAAAATTTTAGAAGTGAGCTTTGTTTCATTAGGAGGAACTAGAAGCAAAATTATTTCTGTAATCATTTTATAAAACAATAGGCTTCCTTATATGTATTATATAAGCTTTACACAATAAAATTTGTTAAAAATAAAATTCAGATTTGCATGGTCTTTTATATGTATGTATAATTCACATTTAAAGGTATATAGTTTTACACAAACACAAACTAAAAAATTAATCTTCAGTAAACTTGCACAAAGACAAACAGCATAAGATATTTTTTTCAAGATGCAGAAAGTCCAGATGAAATCACCTTAAAACAGGAATGGAAAGGTAAATATGTGGGTAAATTAAAGTAAAGATAGATAAATAGATAGATAGATAGATGTCAGATGGATGGATAGATATTATATATTTACATATATAAGTAATATTGTCATCTTATATAAAAATATATGGAGACATAAAATATATGTCAAAAAACAAAAGATGAGATTATAAAAGGATGTGAAGTGTTGTAAGGTCATTAATTTGTCAAAAAATAGAAAATTCATAGTAAACCCTAATAAATTAAATATGATTTTCATAGTTCATAGAATATCTATTAACCCTTTTTCAGTTTGCCTTGAGGATACTCAATGATGGCACTTGCGACTGCAGCATTTACCCTAAGATAATTGGCAAATCACAATTTTAACCTTACACCCAAAATTTGTCATGAAATATCTCACTTATATTATTATTTTAGCATCACTCTAATACATTGATAGTCTTTAGAAACAATGACATCATTCTATTTATAGCATTCTATTTTCAGTATTTTAGTCGCCGTAAATGTCAAACCCTAGAAAACATAATATTCCTATGTATGATGTTAAATGAACACTGACAGCGAGCTGAATTTTTTTTCTAAGTAGAAAAAGGGCTGGACATGGTTCCTTAGTGTAGCGGTTAGCAAGTCTGCTTTCCACATAGAAGACCCTGGATTTATGCCCCAGTGGAGCCATAGTCCATGGTCTACGGCCATGTCACCCTGAACAAGCTCGATGTCTGATCTCGGAAGTTAAGCGAGGTCGGGCCTGGTTAGTACTTGGATGGGAGACCACCTAGGAAGACCAAGTGCTGTAGGCATAAATAATAATAATAAATAATATTCAATAATAAAAGGATTAAGGAACTGATAAAAGAATGTACAATTAATTAGATAATAATGGGAACACTAGAATAACTTAAGAGTAGACCTAACCTCCCCCTTGTCCCCAAAAAAAGAAAAAAATGAAAAAAATAACTTGACCAAAAAAATAAATAAAATTAGAATCATGAAATATTACTTTCTAGATATATCAATTATTGCATTAAATGTAAACTGACTAAATAATCCAATTATAAAAAGGTGATCAGCAAACTAAATTTTGAAAGAAAATGAATGATATGCTATGTGACAGAAAAACATATTCTCCCATGTTTCACACTTCCTGATCTTCTAGTCCTTATCCCTTTGTGTAATTCTTTCCACCTCCCTCCCCCAAGTGTGATGAGGATCCATATCTTATTTGTAAGTATTAGATTATTACAAAGTTAATAGCTATTACTCCTTGATTATCTTATATTCAATATATGAATCTCCACTGTCCTAGCTGACTACTCTAGACAGTCTTATTGTTGGTTTAATGAGGTAAGCAACCAGTTGTGATAGTCCATGTAGCAAGAAATTGTGTCCAGTTTCTAGGAACTGCAGATGACCTACTGGAGCTGCTGATTGCCTCTAGCCAACAACCAGGTAGAATCTGGGGTCTTCTGACTTACAGCTACAAGGAAGTGAATTCTGCCAACAATCTGAATGAACTTGGAAGTAGATTCCTTCCTAGTTGAACTTCCAGTTTAGAATATAGCTTGGACAAAAATTTTGACAGCAGTCTAGTGAATTCTAAGTAGAGAAATCAGCTGAGCCATATCCAGACTCATGATCAACATAAAATGTGAGATAACAAATGTGTTATTTCAAGCTACTAAAATTTTTAGGTATCAGTAGGAAATTGCTATATACTCCTTATAAAATGAAATTCTTGAATATAAGATGCATAAAGAGTAGAAAACAAAACATGGAGAGATGTATATCAAGCAATTATCAACCAAAAAAATCACCACCAAGTATACTTTAATACAAGAAGGAAAATAATTATATATAAAAAATTCATAATAAAAAAGGTTTATTCTAAAGAATAATATAACAGTCTTAAATTTTTGTACTTAAATACATGCAGCAGAAACTGCATATTGATAAATTCAACAATTGTAGAACATTATTTTAAAAGAGTTGTTTTAGTTACAATTGTAGAGCATTTTAAAAGAGTTGTTTTAGTTGTTTTAGTTATTTTAAAAGGGTTGTTTTAGTTAACAGATAAGAGTCCATAGAAATATTGATGATTTGGAAACCAATATATAAACTTAACTAAAGTGACATATATAGAGCCTTGAATATAACAATTGCAGTTCGTATATATTTTTAAGTTCAGATGAGTATGCCAAAATTAACAACATATTGAGCACTAATATTATATTTCAACTAATTTCAAGTGATTGAAAGTTTACATAGTTGTATATGTTTAGCAATAAATAAAAATTAATTGTAAAAATATCAATTGAAAATTTCCAAAAATATTTTATATTAATCCAAACATTTATAAGGAACCTATGAGTCAATAAAAAATTAATTTAAAATTACAAAATATTTGGAATGTAATGATAAAGTATAGCATATTAATATTGTGGAATGTGGTGAAGCCTATTGTGAGAATAAAATGTATAGTGTCTAATGCATACACAACAATAAGAAAAATGTGGAACACATTAATATAGGTACCATTTGAAGAAACTAGACAATAAAGAGCAAATTAAACCCAGTATTTACAAAATGAATAAAATAATTTCTAAAAAATGATAAATAATAAAATAGAAAACACAGATACAATTAAGAAATTTTTATAAAGCTAAAGGTTGATTTCTTGAATATATAAATATATGTTTGTATGTATTTAAATAACTTAATTTTCAGTTATAAATTTAAAAAATAAGAAAGGAAGCTTCTACAGACATTAAACATATAATATTTAAGATATTATGAACAAAATCAATTCAGATAAAATTTAAAAATTAAAATAAAAAGAAAATTTGAATATTCTCATAAGTATTAAGTATAAATATTTATACTAAAAATTACCTAAGAGAAATTCAGCATTACATGTCTTCCAACATGTAATGTGTCAAGACCAAGTCAACATTACTCTAGGAATTCAAGTTTTGCCTAATATTAGAAACACAAAACAATGTTATGAACCATGTTAGAATAAAAACAAACAAAAAAGAGAAATCATAGGATTGTCATTCACAGGAAAAGTATCAAATAAAATTAAACTCTTATTCTTGGTTTAAAAAAGAAAACTATTTTCTAAAATTAAAAGGTCTCTATAAGAAAAAAACTTAAAAAAAAAACAATAATAAATGGTAAAAATTGAAAACTATCTCCTTGGGGTCAGGAATGAGACAGAGATTTTTCACTATCAATACTTCTGTTGAACATTGTACAGGATCATGTTTTATATTTTATGTTTTAATAATCCATCTTAATTTTCATAGCTTTTTTTTTTTACTAAATTGTTTTTTTAATAAGGAGCTTCGAGGAGTACCAGAGTAAGTTTGATGTTCCTGCTTGGATACAGTTATGCCATGTAAACTCTTTCCATCACTCACACTAACTTCTTGCATTCCCTCGGAATTAACACAGTGTCAAGAACTTTAATGATATCACTTGTAATGAAAATGATTACTCACATTATAAGATTTTATCCATATGTATTCTGGTTTACTACAGTAAATTAATGAGTAAATTGAATAAAGTATTCTCAGCCCTTAGAAAAATTTATAACATTATTTTCTGCATACTCTATAATAGGGATTCTCATTTTGACTTTGGTGGCTACATAAGATAAAAAAAAAAACAACTATTATGACTACCGTATTTATTTATCAAATCATTCATTAATTCAACACATTTATATTGAGTATCTACTATATGCTGAATAATCTATTAATACTGAAGAAATGATAGCACATTTAACAATCATGAAGTTTCCCATTTGTTAAGGACAGATTTATGCCCCCCACAAATTTGTATGTTGAAGTCCTAACTCTCAAGTACCACAGAATGCGACTACATCTGGAGATAGGACCTTAATCAAGGTAATTAAGTCAAAATGAGTCTGTTTTAATAGACCCCAATCCAATCTTACTGGTGTTCTCATCAGAAGAGGAAAATTTGGACACATAGAGAGAATCAGGATGTTTATGAACAGAAGAAAGGCCAAGTTAACTAAAGAAGGTAACCATCTGCAGGTCAAGAAGAGAGGCCTCAGGAGAAATCAAATTTCTCGATGCCTTCATTTTGGACTTCCAGCTTCCAGAACTGTGAGAAAATAAATCTCTGTCCTTAAAGCCACCAAATCTGTGAAATTTTGTATGACAGTCCTAGCAAACTAATAATACACAATCTAATAAAGGCAAGGGTATATTATAAGTCCAATAATCACAAAAATATGTGATTATCTACTGTGGTAAGCATTGATATAAAAATATACACAGTGCTGTACAAGCATGTTTTATGGATAACTAATCTATAGGTGGAAAGGGTAGCGTTATCTAAGTAAACACTGTTTGAGCTCAGATACAAAAGATGAAAGATGGACAATAGAGAAAAATGTGTTAAGGGACCAACATCTGAGGTGAAATTGGAGCTAGTATATAGACGATTTAAAGACAGGAATACCTACAAGTAGGGAGCAACAGAGGTAAAAACTGTGAGTCGATTCTGGAGAAATAGACAGGGGCCAGATAATGCAGGTCTTTGAGCGTGGCAGAAATTAGTTAGTTATTCGCCCAACCATGTTTTCATCTTCTGAGAACACATCTAGACTATATTTCTCAGTCTCACTTTCAGTTAGGTGTGAACATTTGATTGCGTTCTGACCAATAAAATATGAGGGTGAATGGTTGACAATAAGGTGTGTTCCTTCCAAGACTGGGCATAAAAATGACACAGTTAATTATTAATGTTCTTTATACATCAGCAAGCTAAATTCCAATGTCTTGGGGTCTTAATGATTTGTATTAAAGATAAAAGAGCCACCTGTAGTCTGATTTCCAAATGTCAGTGAGAATAGTGTCCATTTCCTTTTTACTAGTGTCAACCATCTGGGCTCTCATCATATACAGTTATGACCATGAAAAATTAATTTCTACTTTGTTAAACCACAGAAATCTATGTGTATGTGTGTTTGCTTTTGTTGTTGTTTTTGAATAATGGTTATTAATTATTAATTAAACCCTACACTATGTAATGGATAAGTTTTTTATCATTAAGATCCAAATTAATGCCATTGCATAGACTTAAGCAAATGATTAATATTAATTTAAAATATTTATTATAAAGATAATTCAATCTGTCATATTTAATATATTTTATCTTTGTGTAAATGCACATGTACAGAGAGGGGTGGATGGCTAAAGTTGATAACAACTTAGACATTCTTAGAAAGTTTGGAGAGAGATATTATTAGATTCATTTAGGATGGTGAAATGAAAATTTTGGAACTGAGCCAGAAATATTTATAATCGTTTGACTTCAGAGATAAAACAAAAAGATGATCAGAAAGAACCCTACATTTCTGCACCTAGTTAAAAATACAATCAAATATCAACCAAGTCTAACTGTACTTTTTTTTCTGAATACGTGCTTGCATATTATCAAGAATTATACAGTAAATATAATGTTTAATCTTAATGATTTAAAGTGTTTCATCTACCTATGTTAATTTTTATAGTTGCAGTATCAGGTATATAACAAAAATAATTTTCTTTGTAAAAATACTGTCAAAATTTATTCATTTTAGTTATGTTATAATCTCTTTTGATGTATGTTCCTGTATGGTTTCCTGGCATTATTTTTCACTTTTAAATTGTGTGAGAGAGACTGTTGAGTGTGCTATGTGTTCAATATTTGTCAAAAAAGCCATCACTGCATAAATGTTGTATTTGTTTCTAGGAAAAAAAGGTAGCTTACTTTTTTATTATAAAAGACTGTGAAAAAATGTATAAATTGGATAAAAAGTGTTTCTAGTCATTTTATAAATAATAAATATTATATATTATATATAAAATATATATGTTAAATATATTTTAAAAGATTTAACTAGGTGTACTACTGATATATATTATATATGATATTGTTTTCAAAAGACAAATTTTTATTATTTTAGTGCTGCAAGGATTATTCTAATTTTCCAATGATGCCACATCATTGTCCTCTTGTTTGCAATGTCTCAACTCAAAGCACTGTCACCCTAAAGACACTGATAGCACAAGCATTTTCACTTCATTTAGGTCACAGTACAGTTAGTAACAGAAACAATGTAAACCCAGTTAGACATGGTGGTTTTATGTGTTAATAATGCCTAACACAGGTAGGCAATCCTGAGAGTACTTGAAATTTAGGTTTTGGAGAATCTTGGCCCTGTTGAATGCCGTTCATGGTACTTGTTTTAACAATATTATTCACTTAATTAATTTGATCGATGACTTGATATAGCTTAGAAATAATACATATCATAGATCCAAAGGCATTAATATATACTTCAATTAAAAATTTAAAAAAAATTACCAACATAAATCTTGAGTAGCTAGTGTGTATATTAGTGATATTAAAATATCAGGGATACTTATCCAGAAAGAACATTATCCAATTTCCTGAGGATTAGCAAAATAAAAACTGATGTTATTTTAATAATGATTGCTATCTATATGATGTTTCAAATTTTAAATTAAAAAAATACTGATTACGGAGTGTTCCTATCAAAGTAGTTAATACATTGAAGAGGTAGCTATGACTAGGATGACAGAAGTTCCTCACGGGTCAGCTCACAGCTTGTTCTTTATGAGGTAAGCACAGGAAGTCATTGAAAGGTTTAGTGAAAGAAATAGCAGGATCAGGTATCTATTTGTAGAAGCTATGCTGGTGGAAGTGTGAAGAGTTTAGCATTTTGCCAGATATATCTTTTCTATAACAATAGCACCAGGTGATAATATATGTCATGTTAAAAAAAAATTCCATTATCAATAAGGAAAATTAAATTTTTAAGAAAATCTGGACTAAATATACAAATACAACTAAATTTGATAGAAAGTTGACTATGTTCAAGACATTGTGTTATACACTTTGATTCATCTTTCTTATTTTCCCAAGAAACTGATTGGTTATCTTGAGGCAGAAGAAACTATATACTATGTTGAATGCTTATAGCAATGGTCTGACTTTGTTCTTGCCTCCCTATAGATGTGCTGCTTGGTGATATCTTTCCACATTGATTCTGGACTTGACTATATGACTTTAATTTGGCTAAAGTTATAGTAGCAAAGTAAGAAGAGTATAAAAATGACTTGCACATTGGATTTTGTCCTTTTGCTGTTCTTGGAAACATGCTGTGTGCTGCTTTATAAACAAGCTCAGACTAGCCTGCTGGATAATAAGATATATGTAACCCGCTCACCACCCTTACCCTTCACAAACAGAGCTGACAGTGAGCCAACTGCCAGAACATTCAGCCTTCAGAAAATGTCAGCCAGGTTGTAGAAATCAGTAGAGCTTAGCTAGTTCAGATGAGCAAATTCACTTAGTTAAAACATAGACATGTGAGCAATAAATAAATGATTATTGTTTAAAATGCAAATGTATGGGTTCATTTAGTAGTGAAAGCTGATATATAGATGTTCTTTTCTTCTAACTCACTAACAATACTATAATTTTGTTGCAAAATATCCACATGCATATTTTTAAAATGCTATTTCCTTTGATTTTTAGAAGCTGGGCATAATTGTGTGTCCAAGATTTGGCCAGTTAGAAAATAGAGTGTAATAAGTGAGGCATTCAGTAATTCTACTGGTCTCCTGATGTAAAGGGATGTGTCTTTTTAACCTTTACTCTCTCTGACTTCTCCCTTCCTGGGACATAAATGAGATGCTAGAAAATCATATAAAAATTTACACACTTTTTTTTTTGATAGAAAAGAAGATAACTAGAAGAAGCTTGTGTTTATGATGACCCAGGTACATCAAACCTCAAAGTATCTATTTCCAGAATGTTTTTTATATGACAAAAGTAATACATCTTTTCTATTTGTTTATTCTTATTTAGTTACTGCAAATGTAGCTCTGCACATTGCTAGCTGATTTGTAATATTAGAAAATGAGACAAGAATGTTAACTAACATTCCCATAATATTTATCTATTAATTGAATTCTATTTGAAAATCCACAGATATATACTGAGCACATATTATGTGCCATACATTGTTTTACATACTGGAAAGTGCTAAAATTTGAACCCAGACAGTCTAATTAAAGAGTACCTGTTTTTCAACACTCTTCTATTCAGATTCCTCACTGTTGCTCAGCTCAGAGCCTTTAACATGCTGACATGTATTTTTTAGACAAATTCCTAGGAAAATTCAATTGGGAAATGCTTATTTAGAAGTCTGTTGGATAGTGAGCAGGGAAGCTAGTCAGAATAATATTTCAGCGCTTTAGGTAGAAAGGAATCAGTGCCTAAACTCATGAGCAAGCAATGACTGGGGAGTAGAGGATAATACAGATAGTGTTTTCGGAGTGTAGAATATACAAGACTGTTTGGGTGTAAGTGAGTTGGAAAGAGTGGGTTTCTGTGTTGCTATTATTTGAGAATGTAAACCAAATGAGATTATTGGGAGAACTGTGATCTGATCTGTTACAGTATGCTAATTTCAAGCTGCATATGCAAATCATCATGAGTGAATGTATACTAAAAGGATTTGGATATGCAGAAAAAGAATGTAAAAATTATTTAACAAACTGGTATATCTTGGGTAATAATTAATTAGAATAGATGCTGATTAGTATACCCTAAGGTGAATAACAGGCTCATCTCAGTACTAGATATACAGAGACGATGTGAAGGGAGGAGGAAAAGAAGAGGGAAGGAAGAAAGAAGGGAACAAGAAAAGAAAGAAAAATTACTCAGTAGTAGAGAGTATTTCCTCATACCAGCCCAATGAGAATATCTTCTGGAAACTCAAAAGACCAACTAATCATTCAACAAATATCAATTGGCCCCTAACTTACATATGCCAGGCCCTTTTCTAAGGACTATAAGAAGAATTTTGAGAAAGATAAATCAGGCCCCTGTTCAATGTGTGTTTATGTTCCACCTGAGAAAGGTAGATATTATTTAAATAAACAAATCTAAGGCTTAGATATTCTATAGACACTGATATATGCTCTGAAAAAAATAAAACAAGAAAATTATGGCAAATTTTATTAGTATTTTCTAATCTAATGGATAATAATATGGTCTTTGGAATAGACTATGCAACACAAATGTGCTAGTTCATCTGTATCCCATTCTCTGAAAAAAGTAACACCATTTGGAGGCTAGTAGTGAGGAAAAGAAGAGATTGTGGGGTAACTTTCCATACACTAGTTTTCCCTATATTTTCTCTGTAGTTGTAATGTGGACTCACACTGCAGTAAATATAAGTTATGGTGTTGAAGCTTATACTTTGAAAAAACTGGTACAATAATCTGAGCCACTTACACCATAGCAGGCCAATTGAAGCATTATTGATGGCATAGAGAGAAATATCTAAAGCTTTATTATATAGAAAACATAGGTGATGAGAATGTCCTCTAATTTGGGTTATTTTTTATCATTGCTCCTTGGCCTAAAAGGTCAAGAGGAAAATAAATCCACTAGGCCTACAATCAAAAGCAGCTGGTGGTTGGTTGGTTTAAAGCCTCAAGATCTTCCTGGGTAAAATCTGAAATTAGCCTCTGTACACAGAAGGGCAGGGAAAGACTGAAGAAAGAAGTAGATCAATTTAGACCAGTAGCTGGCAATTTTACTAAGAGAACTTACACATGAGGCTTATCCTGGGTGGCTACAAGACAAGTAGATTGCTGCACCTGTAGCCAGAACTTTAAGAGTTTATGTAGATTCCTTAATGGAATTTAGCCACATATACTGTCCAGATGATCTTAACACATTGTTCTCTCAAGTTTCTGTCTTTGAAAATGATCCCTGCTATGGGAACATTGGGTAGAATATATTTTTCAAGGACATGGGAGGGGGTAAGAAGCCTCCAATTGCCTGGGCCTAACTCATAGGTCAATTGGCAGTCACATCCTCTCAATGATCTCTTCCAACAGTGAGTCTTTCCAGTTTACCACTTTAGGATACACTAAAATTTAGCTTACTTTTTTTTTTTTTTAATTTATTTAACTGGTAAAGTAAAATGAGAGAGTAGAAATGTGTTTATGCTTTCTACAATATATTAGGACTCCATCAAATGAATCTCATATAATAATTTAGGTCCAAACCTATAGAAAATTCTTCTATAATTCAGTGAAAAACTCCACTTAGGTGACAACTCTCTCAGAGTTTGTGTGTGTATGTGTGCGTATATGTATATGGTTTATTTTCCATGTTCTGAAAGCTCTGTGTGTTACCAAGTCATATAAGGAACCTATTATATTCTGATCTGTAGGAAATATCAGCATGATTTCATCAATTCAGTGTTATGTCCTATTAAAGCTGGAAGATGGCCAAGTTCCTTGATGCTTATATTATATATAACAATCCAAAGAGCTTATGTACCTCTGAGGCAGGATGGACACATCTGTGATGATAAACTATAAACTTCTAATATTTTCTATTTTCAGTATAAATAGTGAACAATTGATAACAACAAAAAGTCACTAGAGATGAACTAAGTATAATAAGGAACTGAGAAGTAAGTATACATACATCATAGCAAACTAAGAGAACAAGCCCTCTAAAATTCCTTAGTGACTTTACGCAGTAAAGATTTAAATCTTGCTCACACATAATATTTTGCAGATGATTCTAGTATGGTAGACTTCTTGATGGTTATATTCCATTTAACATATTCAGAAATCTAGAGTTTTATCACGTGGCTCCACCAAATCTGGAGTACTTCACTATCAGACAGGCAAGCATAAAATAAAGTGTGAGAGGCTGTAAAGACTGTTTTACATTCAGGCCCAGATATATCATGCTTCATTTCTCCCCATAGTTGGCCAGAACTACTCAGCCACATGATCCACTCTGGAAGCAAGGAAAGTGGGGCAAAGCAAACTTTCTAGTGCTGAGGAGTAAAGTAAAATAACTTAATGAAATATATTATTTTCTCTACCACATACTCAGGGTCAAAACTACATTAAGCTTATGATAAACACGTATAATTTTTCCAAAACTATCAGACCTTTCCATTGGATCTATAACTGGATTGAAAAGAGACATGATAGAAATTAAACTTTCAAGTTACCCTTATAATTGAATATTTGAGCAATTCTTTTAGAAATGAGTTATGATTATGAGTTAACTATTTTTAAAAGAAGAGAAACATCAATAAATACCATTTGAGCCTCCCTATAAATATAAATCTTATTCACAGATTGTAAAACTTATAGTTTTTTGTCAATTGAGAGTATATCAATTTTAACTATGACCTTAGGATCTGGAAAAGCGACCTCCATGGGAATTTGAGTTCACCTATGCCTGCTGTATAGCACCAATGTAAACTTCATTTATCTCCTGAGACTCATAAACTCCACTCATATCAGCAGACCATAGTGCAGCTCTGAATCCCCAAGGATTAATGCTTATTAAAACCCAGTATCCATTAATTTTCAATAATTTTGTATATTTTTCCTTTCCATAAAGCTTAATTTGAAGAAAGTAACTGCAAGATCACTGGATCTTTCTTTTTGGAGAAGCTTTGAAGAAAGAATCACAATAAGAACATGTGGCTTTTGAGCATAGTTTTTTCTCTTCATTTCAGGACTTGGCAATATGCCATGACTTAGATACATGAATTGAGGGAAGCATTGTATCAAGTCTAGACTTTGTTAACTATATTATATAATCAAATATAATAAACCCATAATTATAAAATTTTATAGTTGTTACTTTGATATATAAAGCAAATAATTCCTTATAGGGTGGCCTAAGAAGTTTTTTCCAGTGAGGTTAACCTTAGATTACTGTGCCTGTCTATAGAGCCACATTTTAATCACATCAGCTTTGCCTCTTTTAAAGCTTTTCTGTTTCTTGTACCTAGACTCTGATGTTTGTAATCCAACCTGCTACACTTTCAAATGGAACTTCTTATTACATCATTCACAGATGTGCTTTTTTGAAACCTGTGCATTTTCTCAAATCTTTTCCTTAAAGTCTTGCTTGGTAAAGGAAGTGCATTTTAGTACCTCTCAGAGAATAAAAGTAGGCAACAGTTTTCAATTAATTTGTTAAAATATATTCAGCATTTCAGAATTTTTCTGAATCCAGAATTCAATATCTTTGAATACCAATTTCTTCAAATATCATGTGATTTCTGTCTGTTCAAAATCTTTTGGGCACCAAATTTGCATACTGGTTTACAATAGAAAACTGACTCATCCAAAGAACCACAAGATCTCTAGGAAGTGCTCTTATAAAGGTAAATGCTGTCTAATCTAACATTGTTTTGTTTCTTTAGTTAACCTCAAAATTCACTAAAAACAGCCTTAAGATATTAAAACACATTAATAAGTTTTTGCTACAGTTTATGAATGAAAACTCATTCTTCTATATTTTAACTTTACATTTTACTTCAGATCATGGTAAATATAGATTTCATTCACATTTGCAGTTTACTGGTGAAAGTGTTTATTTGGATTCAAAAACTTGATATATACAGTTGCTTTCCTTATTTTGTAACCATTTCCAATTTTTCTTGCTAAAGGAAAATAAAAAACAAGTGTATAGTTAGCTCACAGTTAAAATACAGAAGGTTGTATATGCCTCACTTTTAATTTGAAAGACTGTCTGTGACCCCTCTAGAAAGTATACGAAGCAGTGGCATTCCAGGAGAAACAAAATGGCTTCCCACCATTTGCACTTACCCACTTCTACATATAGGTAACAAAAGAAACAGCAAGGTACCTCATCGAGGCATCAGAATCTTTCCTTCCCCTCTTCTATCCGACTCTCGCCCTAAGTCATAGTTTGTTTATCATCCACATATTCCTAAGTCACATAAATAGCAGAAGTTATATAGAGTAAAGCAGAAGAATTTAAGTATGGCAGGAAGAAATATTATTTTCTTATTTGATGTAGCAAAATCACATGAGTACACGTGGATTGAGACAACTCTGTGGGAGTTTTTGCCAACTTCAAAATACCTTTTCAATCTTTTAAAAGGGACATCCACTAGAGGGGAGAGCACTGTATCTAGAGCCTATGGTGTGAGGTAGACAAATTCCTGGGATGCTGTGGAAGGTGAAGCTGCAGCTTGCCTGCATCCTTTGTTCCAGGTATCTGCTTAAACATGGAGTCTTTGAAGAGTCTCCTCAAAACCCAGCAAGTAATCCTCTGCCATATTGCCAGCTTTTAGATGTCAGTAGCATAGATGGAGCTGATATGTCAAAGGATTAGGTGAAGTACAACTCTAATAAAAGACAAGAAGATGCAAATAGCTATTGCTGCTTGTCCCTGCAGCTACTAGAGAGTTTGCGTTCTGACACAAACCCAAAAGAGACAAAATCAAAGGAAGCAGTTAAATCAACACTTTCTGCTGTCTCCTAATGATTCAATGAACTTATTTCTTAAAAATAAAAGGCTACTATGCTCTAGGAGATGTTGAAACACCATTGAATGACGACTTTACATTTTTCTCTGTCACACTCTCACCCCAGCTCAATGGATGGTTCAGGGAATGCTCAAAAAAGCAGTGTTGAATAAGAATTAGTTGGAAATGAACTCATGACTGAGTTCAGGATGTTCAATCAAATCGATTTACTAGTGTATTCTTGAATCTGCACCAATTTTCATTCCAATTATTCAAATTTCTTTAACTTTCATGTTGGAATGCTAGAAGGGATTTGAATTCAATGATGTTCTAATTTATCAAATCAAAAATCTAGTACTCACTTTTTCTTTTAGTGTTTCAATCCTGTGGCTACAAGAAGTATAATATTCTTTTAGCACAAAGATTCTAAGCTTCTATAACTGGGAAGAAAATTTAAGAAGCTGATTATTCTCTTCTCTTCCTGCATTTAAATAAGCACACCACCATTTTTCCCCAATGATTACATAATTTATCATCCTCTTCAAATTATTCTATCTTTGGCTACTCTACCACCCAGCGCTTTTCTCTAGAGTAAGCAGAGTTCTATGTGGTCCTAGGTGATGATAATTAGCTACCTTAGACTGTTATTTTTACATCTCAGAAAAACAATGAGATTGGCACTGTATTTTGTCCCATGTTGGTTCCATAACAAATTAAAATTTTTTCCATCAACACTTAGGTTTAGTTCATTCTCTATCTTTTGCTATATAGTGTAAGTGCAGACAACACTAACTGATTTTGTTAACACATGCACAGTAAAAGAAATTTAATAAATCCATAGGGAAGCTCACTCAATAAAATGGAAGGGTTCTGTTTCAGAAAGAATAACAACTTGTGCAGTTCATGGGAAGTAGTTGAACAAACTATTTCTTCATTGTATTCTTCTAAATAAAATCAGATTTCTATAAGAGAGAGAGACTAATTGGCATAAACTGAAGAAGATGGGGAATCCTCAAGCAACTGTAAGCAAGGGAATGAGAGTAATTATCTGAAGGAAAATTGAGGTGTCATACCAAGAGAGAATTTTAGGCAGGCAAAAGCAAATAACATTATTATTTTGCACAACAGTTTAAACATTTAAAGAGAATATTTGAAAATTTAAATAATTTCATTATAGTAAAAGTGACACAGTAGAAAAATAATTCACTGGAAGGTTTTAGAAATCATCCGGAATTCAGAGGAGAGGGGAACACTAAGTCGATCAACATTAGTATAAAGAAGAGCAACACGTATATAATCCAGAATCCCTTAGCAAATAAGTTCTTTAAGTCCAAACAATAAACTTCAAATATAGTACTTATTGCATACCTTTATTATTTTCCATCCATTAATGGAAATAACCTCCTATCCCTAATACATACAACTGGTGCCTCCACCTGTGTTCTGAATCCAAATCTGACTTTTCAAGATCCCCTTCTATTTATAAAATCTCTTTTCAGTATTGTATATGTAAATATTTTTTATATATGTCGTCAATCATCTCAATACTTAAACAAAATCATTTAAAAATCTACCAAATATCAAATATATATTAAAAGGTAAAGCCATTCCAAAGAATGGTCAGATGAATTAATAAAGCAGAAAATAAATTTTACAATCAATTGAAAGTATATATCATATGTGTCTGTGTGTGCAACTATTTTATGAGACTTGTAGAATTTCAACAATTGAGAAAATGATAGAATATTCAAATAAAGACAGTGACAGAATCAATTAGCCATTTGGAATATCATCTTAACACTAAAATTAATTTCAGATAAAATGAGAGTTATAACATGAAATACATAATAAATAAGTAAATAAATGAAACCATACCAACAAATTAAAATGAGAGTTTTTTACATAGCTATGGGTAAGACTGCTTTAAGTATGATGTTAAAGGAAGTTCTAAGGAAATTCTCAGATGAAATCACGCAATACGTTTTAAATGATTTTATAGAAAAGTCAGGAAGAACACTGACAATTATAAATATTTGTTCAAGGACTGCAAAGTATGACTATTGTTGAGAGACTATTTTTTATGCTTATCACACTTCTGCTTGGTCCAGATCCTCTGAGCAAGGCGTTTAAAATGAAGTTAAGAATACTTGTACAGGAAAAAAATTCAGGATGGTAATGTTTAAGACATGCGCCATTACCTGGTCCAGAGTAGTAAATATGAAAACATCTCTTCTCTTCCCTGAAGTAGATTTGCTTTTTTCCAGAATAATAAATCTAGTGATGCCCTATTACTCTCCTTGGGAGCATCTGCTTACATTCCAGAGTTCTTGTGCAGGTGCTAGCACTCTCTCTCTTTCTCTTTCTTTCTCTCTCTCTCTCACTCACACCTTCACTTCTCTTTGTTTCTGTTGAAAAGAAGATGGTTGAGTAGGTCACCAGCAGCTCTACATAATACCAGAGTTTCCTAATCTTAAGGTTCTTCCTTGGTGCACTTCAAGTAGAAAAGAGAAAGAAAGAAAAAGAAAAAAAGTGGGAAAGGCAATTAATAAATCAAGAGCTCATATGAAATTATTTTCTCAGAGCCAGGTAGTAGAGTAATCAGAGCTTATAAATCCATAGCTATGGAACAGGAGGATAGATAAATTAATGCTTACTAGCTTCAACTTTCTCTTTAAAACGTGTGCCAAGGGCACTTGTTGCTAAAAAAAAAAAAAAAAAAAAAAAGGAAGGAAAAAAGGAAGGAAGGAAGGAAGGAAGGAAGGAAGGAAAGAAGGAAGGAAGAGAAGAAGATTAAAAGAAAAGAAAAAGGAAAAGACAGTAAAGATGCTATGTGGTGTCAGAAAATGAGTTTGTCCCAGCATATGAAGGATGTATGCCCCACCTCCACTTTCAATACTGAGTTTACGGATTATAATTATTAATTGTGACAATCTTCTGGTTTCTATAATTTTTTCATGGAGTGTCTTAGAAGTTATAATATAGTAATGAAGAAACCAAATATTTAAGTTAATTCAAACTCAAGAATTGAATCTATGTATCAGAAGGAAAAAAAGAGTGATAGTGCTAGCTATTATTTTCGAACTGATGGCAAGACAGAGGAGATACAGGTAATTCTCTGATTGAATAAAAAACAATATGAAATAAAGGGAACCAAAAGAGTTAGCAGGGTTCCTGGATGACAGTAATTATGAGTTCCAAAAAAAAAAAAAAAAAAAAAGAGGAAGATTGAGATAGAATGACTCTCAAATTAGAATTTTGAATAAGAATAGAGGAGTAGTTACTTAAAAGGCTGAATAGAAAAGCAAAAAACTTTATCCTGACTCTAGGAACACTGTATTTATGAGTGAGCAGTATTTACTTGAAAGTTTCACAAGAAAGAAAATATTCTGTAAGAGAACTAAACTTAACATAATACACATCAAGACACGATGGTGCAAAGTACTTTGTGAAAAGAACGCTTATATATAGGAGTATTTATAATGGAGGGATTTTACTGGGTACTGTAGCAAATAGAAGAGTGATATTAGAAGAGAAAACAGTGATAATTAGAAAATAAGAGTAAATAAAAATATTGACGATCAGATAGACTTCATGCCATGAAGGAGCACAGGATGTCAGAGAAAAAAATATATAGATAGATTGACTCTACTGACAGGGTGGGTGACACTGGCACAAGCAATCCTGTAAGGGTCAGTTTACTAAATGTTCCCTTTAACTTTTTAGCAGAAAAGATTAACTGATTCATTGAATACTCAAAAAGATAGTATAATAATTAGGTCTGAGTGTAATATAACTTCAAGGGTTTAGAGTATTACTGGTGAAAGTCATGTCAATTAAAATGTTATTATATATTTACCAAAGTGACTATAATTATTTGTCATTGTGTTAAAATAAGTATTTAAAATTTGGAAAACAACAATAAATATAATACACATCTGATTAGAATGTAAATTTATATTGCTTGGAAAATGATTTGCTACTCTCTGTTAAAGCAGTATAAATAGACCTCGTAATCTATTGGTTCCACCCTTAGTTATTTACCAAAAATAGTTACAAATGTTAATCAAAGAACGATATAAGAATGTTCATTGTAGCACCAAAGGATGATCAAAGAGAATTTAAGCTCATTGTATTTCCATATTTAGAGCTTTATAGATAAAAAGAAGTTATGAGATAAAAATTAAAAACCCTCATTAAAATAGATACAACATGAATATCTATGTACATATTTGGTAAGTAAGTTATTTCTAAGATGATAATTCTAAAGCTCTACAAATTTGAATGTTATATGTTAAGTTTGTTATTTTCCAAAACATCAAACTTAAATTTTAAAAAAAACTCATGGAATCTTATAAGGTTTCTATTACAAAAATGGATGGTATCATTAACTCTAATTGAGAACTCAGGGCTGGGGCTAACAATTCTTATAATCAGTGAAAATATAAGTTAAATCTGAGGTGTCTTTAATAAACCCAAGTACAGATTTAAAATCCATTATATGAAATTATTGGAGCCAAGTGCATTTCAAAATTCAGACTTTTAAATTATTTTGGCCACAAAATAAGATTCACATTCACTCTTTACATATTTTAAGCTTTTACATTAGTGGATAAGAGATTTAGAAAGTAAAGCATTCCACTAGACATACCAAACAACAAAACCTCAATACAATTTGAGTTTTGAAAATAGACATTTTGCAGTTTATGACATACATATAGTAAATAAAGAATGTTTCAATTAAATATAGGAAATAAAAAATCAAAGATGAATTTGAGTGGAGCCCTGGGAGCACGCATTTTATAAGTAAGGAAAGAGAAACTAGAAGAGACAATCTTAATTATAGAGAAAAGTGATTCCATAAGTCCTGATTATATGTGGAAAAGTCAAGAGAGAATAGTTATGTTAGTCAGGATTCTTTAGAGTAATGGAACCAATGAGTATATAGATGATGATGGTGTTGATGATGATGATGATGATGAGAAAAAGAAAGAGAGATTTTTAAAAAGAAATTGGCTTATACAATTATGAAGGCTAACATGCTCAAAATCTGCAGTTCAACTCCAAATGCTGTCTGCTAGAGAATTTCTTCTTGATCAAAAAAGTCAGTCTTTTGTTCTATCCAAACCTTCGACTGATTGGATTAGGCCTATACAGATTTTAGAGTGCAAACTACTTTACTTAAATTCCACTGATTTAAATGTTAATCTCATTCAAAATACCCTCACAGAATCATCCAAATAATGTTTGACCACATATTTGGGTGCCTTGGGCGAGCAAAGTTGACACATAAAAGTGACTATCACAATATTAAATTGTCAAATATTTAGAAAATACAAATTAGTTAAAGACTAAAAACTCTTCTACTATATTTAGTATTCTACTGTATTTAGTAGTTTTTATTTACTAATTATGTACAATAACACTTAAACATAAAAACACACAGGTTTTATTTAATTTGGTTCAGATACACTATTATATTTTCTCAGCCATTTCTCCTCTTCTCTGAGGGCCTTTTATTCTCTTGACTTTCATTAGAGCCTGTATTTCTATCATTCTTTGATTTGATTAATCAAATTTTGAATTGCTCAGGGAGCACATTTGAGATTTGCATCACATAACCAATAAGTTGCTAAGTTGTTAAAATTCTACCTCTACCTTTGTTATTCTCATATTTATTTATATTCTCCTTTTCATTTCTAATTCTATTTAATTATTTCTCTATAGGAAATTATTATTTGTAATCTAGAGTATGGAAGTAGCATAATAAGCAAGGCCACCACCTGCATTATCTTCACTTTGCAGTGTGTTTTTATGTAGACCCTGAACTAATTTTTTGTAGGGGAATTCTGATCATGCTGCTTACTTGTTAAGAAAGTTTACACCACTCTTTATTGCTATCGTATATAATACTATCATCAAGAACATTCAAGATCTTATCACAAGTAATCTATAACTATATCCTACATAGGGTTTGTTACTCTTATAACTCAATTTATCATTTTGTTATATTTAATTTGTTATTATAAAAAATACTATTGTTTTTTGTTTATTTTTAATTTTTTTCAATTGCAGTTGACATTTGATATTATTTTATATTAGTTTCAAGTATACAGGTGTACAACATAGTGGTTAGACATTTATATAATTTATAAAGTGATCCCTCTGTACTCATCTGGCATTGTAAAATAGTTATTATGATATTATTCACTATATTCCCTATGCTGTACTTTACATTCCCGTGACTATTTTGTAACTACCAATTTATAAGTGAAATAAGTCAGATAGAGAAATATAATATGATTTCACATATTTAGAATCTAAAGAACAAAATATATGAACAAACGTAATAGAAACAGACTTATAGATACAGAGAACAAACTGAGGGTTGCCTGATGGGAGGAGGGTTGTGGGACTGGATGAATAAAGTGAAAAGATTAAGAATTACAAATTGGTAGTTATAATTTATAATTTATAATTATAATAACATTGCTTTTTGAATGTTAATCTTTCATTTAGCTATTGCTGAAACAATCTTTTAGTCATTTTAGATTCTCTTTAGTTTCTCCTGGATTCTCAAAAGTGACAATCATTTGATTTGCCAATAATGTTAACTTAGGTTTCTTCACTTGTTTTCCCCTGATTCTTATAACTCTAGTTATAAAACCAGTTGAAAGACATTGAACAAAAATGTTGAATATAATTATTTTTTGCAACCTTGTCTTATACCATACTTTAAAGAAACTGTGTCTACTTAGTTACAATTATGTCAATGTTTGACAGATAGTCTATCAGAGATGTATCTTTCTTTTCCTAGTTTTGAAATTATTTTTATAACAAATAATTATTAAATTATATCAAATGCTTTTCTTTTTTGAGAAAAATACTGTTTTTCTCTTTTAATATGTTGAATATTTTTCTTCTGAGGGATTTTTTCATTGGTCTTGATGTGTTAACATTTTATACATCTGATTTTGATTTTTGGAATTTTAATTAATAACTTTATTTATGTTGAGAAACAAGATTGAGCTTTTCCAAAGTGAATTTTATTTGTTTTATTTTTATAAATATATTTAACTTTATAATAGGCAAAACACATGATTTATAAATCATTAAAAAAAAATGATACACATTGCCCCCACCCCCCACATATCAATGGGTAACGCTGATGTACATTTCTTGTGTACCCATTTAAAGTTTGCTTTAATTCTTATACTGTCAAAAATAAATGATAGTCAAAAACGTATGTCTACATAAAAACCTGTACATAATATTTATAGCAGCTTTATTCATAATTGCCCAAACTTAGAAGCAATAAAAGTTGTTAAATAGGTAAATGAATGAACAAACTGATATATCCAAACAATAGAAAGAAATGAGATATCAAGTCATGAAAAGACAGGCAATAACCTTAAATGCATAATAGTAAGTGAAAGAAGACAATCTGAAAAGGCTACATATTATATAATACCAACTATATGACATTCTGGAGAAGGAAAAAAATATAGAAATAAAGTATGGTTTTAGGAGTGAAGAGATAAATAAGTAGAGCCCAGAAGATTTTTAGGGTTGTGAATGTATTCAGTATAATATTATAGTAATGGATATTTGTCATCATACATTTGTCCAAACACATAGAATGTACAACACCAACAGTGAATCTTAAGACAAACTATGGACTTTGGGTGATTATGTTGTGTCAATGTAGGGTAATTACAATTTTAAAATGTACCATTCTGGTGAATGATGTTGATAATGGAGATGGCTATGTGGAGGCAGGGTATAAATCAGAAATCTCTGTACCTTTCTCTAAATTTTGTTGTAAAACTAAAACTTCTATAAAAAAATCATTTTTTTAAAATAAATGTGATTCTCTTTCACCCCTATCCTATACAAGTGATAGGACATTATACACATTGTTCTGCAAATTTGGTTTTTCACCTAACACTATAACTTGGAGGACTTTCTATATTAGTATATAGAAAAGTCTCTCTTTTTTCTCTTTTGAAAGGACAGATTTATTTATTCATTATTTTACTTTTTGTTTTGAGATTGTATATTCATATGCAGTTGTAAAAATAATACAGGGAGATACCATGTGCTCTTTTTTTCCGTTTTAAAACTAGTAATATTTCTTTTTAGATTATTAGCAAAATGAAAACATAAAATTGAAAGAGGTATCTCAGAGACATTATGGGTTTCTGAATATACATTCTTATGTCAAGTTTGAGAAATACCACCATAAATAAACTGTAATAATACAAGAGCATATCACCACATTTGAAGTGTCAGAAAGAAGGTGATGTTTAATGTGAATCTCTTAAGGATGAAGAGAGAGAGAGTAAAGAGGATAAAAATGGGGGGACAAGGGAATAGCAATCACTCATAACAACAACCACTTTTTGAGAGCATCTGATGTGGCCAGAACTTATCTGCATTCCCATGTACTCTTGACCCAGTTTCTGCAAATATTGCCATTTTACATAACCATTGTACAATTTTGCACCTGGAAAATTGCCATTGATAAATCCATCAAAATTGTTCAGATTTCAATGGTTTTATATGCATTAATTTATATGTATGTGTGTCTGTATATTCGTGGGTCTATTTAATTTTACACAGTTTATTACATGTGTAAGTTCATGCAATCACCACATTAGATGACATACTGAATTGCACTGAAGTCTACTTTATCTGATATAATATAGCCACTTATGCTTTCTTCTGGTTAAAGTTTGTATGATGTATCTGTTCTCATTCTTTTTACTTTTATTCTCATTATATTTGAAGCGAATTTCTTGATAACAGTATATAATTGGGTCATGTTTTTTAAACTACTCTGCCAATATTTTTGTCTTCTAATTGGCATATTCAGATTATATTTAATATAATAATCAATATGTTAGAGTTTAATTCACCCATTTAATTTTTTTTCTATTCCCTAAAATGTTGAATTATGTTTCCATTTATGGCCTTCCTGTGTACTATTTGAGTACTTTTTAAAAGAATTACAGGTTGATTTATCCTACCCTAATGACTTGATCAAGTAATATATTGTGGCAGAGGTGATATTTTTTAGGACTTCTGAGATTAAATTATAGAAATATCGAAGCTTCCACTTGGGCCATTTGAGTGCTGACTCCTGGAATACTTAATCTAGTGGAAATATATTGCTGGTAGAAATGCAAATTGGTAGAGCCACTTAAATAAACATTTATCATGCAAGAAGAAAATTCAGATATTTATCCAAGATGAATAAAATCATGTCCACAAAAAATATAAATATGAATGTTACATAACAATATTTTTATAAAATTTAAAAAACAAAGCAAAACAAATGTGAATCAACTCATGAATTGATAAATACATTATAATATATATACACTCAACATTTAAAAGGAACTGTCTATGAATATATACAATAATATAGACATATGTCAAAAATAAAAAGATACTTCCCTTAAACATATTATAAAACAATGTATTTCCAAAAGTAATACTGAATGGGAGACGCAAACATGTTTAGGGCCAGATTTGGGGCTAGAGTATCAGTAGAAAAAAGCATTTTACCCATGGCTTAACTTCCAACTTGACTTTACTCTCTCCTCTTCCTTTTTCATCTTTCCAATCTCTTCTTTTTATTCTTCCTCTCACCTCATCCTCATACTTCTTTCTTCCTCCTTTATTTTATTTTCTTTCTTACCTTTCCTTTTAAATAGTGATAAGGATCACCCCAATTGGTGGCACCTGGCTTTGAGATAGTTCATGTATCTATCTTTAAACTTTTGGCTATGGTGGCCAGGTACTTGGTGCAATAAAAGAAGAATGCATCAAATAATTAAATACATTGAAAATAAAACTTGGGTTTATAATTGTCAGAAAATAGAGTTACAATAAATAAAAAATGGAAAGGGCTAGAATAAACCTTGTAGTGTTGGATTGAAATGAGATTGGGAACTAAGGTCTTTGGATGGATGGATGGATGGATGGATGGATGGATGGATGGATGGATAGATGATAGATGATAAATAGATGATAGATAAATAGATATATAGATGATAGATAATAATAATAATGATAATGATGATGATAAATGATAGATTAGATAGACAGATGATAGATGGTAGATAGATGATAGATAGATGATAGATAGATGATAGATAGATAATCGATTCATTTGTGTGTGTGTGTGTGTCTGTTTTTGTGCACATGTACAAATGGTAATAAGTAAACCTAGAGCACAGTTCTTGATTTCTAGATTAAATTCTTCACTAAATAGACAGGGCTTCTAGGAGAAATAGCTAAAATGGCTGTTTCAGCTATACTCTATGACAGTAGTGTCCCTAAAAGAGAAAAAAGAAAAAATGTGTATTCCCCTCCCCACCTCTCTTCAAACTGATGAGACCTCTTTTCCTTTGTTTATCTTTTTAGAAAGAGAAAATTTCTATTGTAATTATAGCTGCTACTGCTACCCTCCAATACCAATAGCCTAGCATTCAACAGATGACTGTCAGAAGTGGGGAGAAAGAGAAAGAAAGGGTGAAAGAGGGAGAGAGGGATGATACTTATGTCTAACCCTAACCCACATTGGTCATTTCTTCAATTTTGACTCTCCTTTGTAATCTGCTTGATTTTGATTTATTTTTGAAGTCTTCAGGTAGTTATTTCTGTATTGTGTTCAGGGTTTTAAGTTGGATCCATCAGTAGATAAACTGCCCTGGGTTTTTTTTTTTTTTTTTTTAAATCTTGGCCATATATATCTCATAGTAACATAAATGTATAAACATTGATATGAGTTTAACATTTTAAATAACTTAGCTTGCAAAAACTCCTTTTTGTATCACATGAGTATTGATCTTCTGAATTATACACTGTAAAAATGAATCTAAAGTCTGAAATTTACTGCCCAAATGGTACATGCATATATAATTGCCCATATATATATATACATATATATATATATCATGCATAAACATACATTCTGCTTTTCTTTTCATCTCTTCCATTTAAAAAGCCCTTAAATATTTTGATAACACTAATAATACAAACACTGATGATCTGGTTAGTATATTCTCTAATGTACCCTCATCAATACCTGCAATCAAAAAATTTTCCTAAAAAAGTAATAACATAAAGAATTATAAACATAAAAGATTACATATCTATATTAAATATCTTTTTGCCTCAAACTCTACATAATCTAGTAATTTTATGAAACAATCTAAATGCTCTATTTAATATTTTAAAATTCAACTTTAGTGTGTCTTTGTTTTGTAATTGCTTCATCTGATTGCTTAATTTAATGACAATGCTTACAGTGGCTACATTGTAATTACATGGCTAATAGAGCATGAATAAATTACTATGCAATTGCAAGTATAAGTTGAAATAGCAAAATGTGCAAATATATTTGTTTATCATTAACTCCAGCTCTAGTAGTAGTAATGTAAATCTTAAAGGGTAGAATCACTTTTCTTAGCTAATTCTAAATTCTAAGAGGTATTTTCTTAATATGCTGAAAAATACAGCTTAAAAAAGTTTCAGTTTTAAAAAAATAAAGCATATAAATAAAGATAAAAGTTTCTCTTGCTTGAAAATTCCTAATAGAAACAAAGCAACCTATGAAATTAAGTATAAACATTGAGGAATACCTTTGCATTTTCTTATATATAAAAATATTTAAAATATAATTAAATGGTCATATTTTGCTTTCTTTATTTTATTTAAAAAAGAAATTAAAATATTAGTTATAGTATTGCTGTAGATATTATCTTACATATTGTAAAAATATTTTAACATTTATTTTTATATTTAATTTAAAATATTTTATATATCATTTTATATTTATATATTTAAATTTATATATTTAATTCAAATACACATTTATTTAAATTTAATTATGTCTTACCATTTTTTAGTATGTCTTCTATAATGTGCCTATTATCTGATATGTACTTCACTGAAGCATGTCAAATGTAAACTATCCATTTTTTAAAAAAGCTATGTGATACATAAAATTTAAAGCTCAGGAGATTCTGTAAATACCATATGACTTCACTTATATGCAGAATCTAAGAAACAAAAAGAACAAACTAACCAAAAACAGACTCATAAATATAGGAGACAATTGGATGACAAACAGAGGGGAGGGGCTTTGAGGGGCTGGGAGAATGGGGTGAAGAGTTAAAGAAATACAAATAAGTAGTCGATAGTTGGTCATGGGGATAGGGAGCATGGCAGAGGGAATGTAATTAGCATCAATATGATGGCTAGGTGGAGGACCAGGGGAGGGAGGGAGCAATTGGGGAGATCATTTTATGAACTATATAGATGTCTAACCATTGTACTGTATACTGAAACTAATCTAAAGAAACAAACAAACAAACAAATAAAAACTCAGGAGATTCTAATTAGAGACAAGTTTTGTATTTCCCAAAACTTGAGAAAGGATTTGAGCCCAAATCCCTGAGCTGAGTTTATACTAATCTTACTGCCACTACCAACTTTCAAAAAAAGAGAGGCTATATTTCTTGATTGAAATAGAAGTAACAGACATTGTCATAAGTAAAGGACCAATTGCCTTTTTTCCTGTTAGGGAATAAATGTCTTTGACGGTACATGTACTCTTTTTAAAACATATCTGTGATAGAGGAGCCTCTCTTCTCATATTTCACAACAACACTTTTTTTCTACTTGATGAAAAAAGGTATAACTCTCACTTAATCCTGCTTTTAGTATATGGAATTACCTCTGTAAGTTTAAACCTCCAGAATAGTCAACAAATGATTATTTGAAATATTGTTACAGGTGTTAGTATAGTGAATTACAGATTTTTTTGAGTCAAATATTTTTTATTAAAATTGATTGAGAATCCATTCTAATATTCTTTATTTTAATTAATGTCATTGATTTCACAAATAAAAATGCATTTCAGATATTCAGTAAAATAATCACATTACTGAATATTTGAGATTTTTTTTCTTTTTCTTTGTTTTTTCTTTTTTTGGTAACCTCTGATTTAGCACTATATGACCAATACCCAAAAATGCATTTCTGATCAGCATGCTATAATTAGCTGACTCCTAGACCATTATTCTTAATTAAAGCTTTGCCTAATACAAACTGTATGTGCTGAAATATTTTGAAGAAAATTGCATATATTAATAGAAATTTTATTTAGGAGGTCTTTAATAATATTAATATATATCAACAGCCTAGTTTAGCCTAGGTCTTGAGAAATATCACACATACTATACCTTAGAATGGGTTAAAAAATGCCCAAAGATAAACTTTTTATGTCATAGAAAATTTGAAGTAATCTAATATTAAAAATTTGGCTTAAGTAATCTGTGATATTTCTACTTCATGGATTTTTATGCATATACAATAATCAATACTACTTGAAAAATGCTGCTGTATTAAAATAAAAATGTTTTAAAGATTTAGAAAAAAAGCAGATTTTTTTCAAACATAAAAGAATGCAGAAAATTTTTCCTAGAGACTCTTAGGTTTTTAATGCAAGAATTAATTTCAATTAGAACACTGATTTTCCAAAAATGTATACTCATTATTTCTCTTTCATTCTTTAAAAAATTTGTTTGAAGCTCTCAAATAATGTCAAAGCAAATTTGAATTTTATGCTTTAGTTTGATTTTGGTTTAAAAATTTTTAATCATATTTAGCAATTACTTTTTTCATCATTTTACTTAATTTTAACGAATGAGTATTGAATTTTATCAGAATAATTTTCTACTTTTATTGATATGATCATATGTTTCTCTCTTCCTTATTTATTTTGATAAAATAAATTAAGATAATAACTTTCTTAATGATAAATAATTCTTACATTCCAGGTCTGTGCCTTACTTGGTCTTTAGACATAACTCTTTTGATATCCTGCCAATCTCCATTTTCTACACATTGTACTTTTTAATCTACATCAAGCATCGATTTATTTTCAGACTATCTTTACCATTTTCAGTATTAATAATATAGTGGTACAATAAAATGTATTAAAAATATTTCTTTTTTTTTTTGGTCTGGTCTAAAATATTTTAAAGTAACATTCAGAATTATCTCTATGGGAACTTAAAGCTATTCATTGACCTTTCCATTAGAGAAAAGACAAGTATGTTTGCAGATTTTTTAACAAATAATTATTTCTAATTTAAATTTCTGCTTTCTTTACTACACTGGGATCTTCTTGAAGGCACAGAAGTTTGGTTGTCACTATAAAACTTGGAGTTTAAGACTTAGGTCACTCCTATGTATGTCACATGCCGAATGACTTTCCTAAGCCATAAATATACTTAGAAAACATCACAAATTGCTTTAAACTGAAGGAAATGATATAAATATCCCAAGATAATAAACTCAATGAAGAAATCTTGGGAAATTCCAGAAGAAAGTGGGAAAGACTATAATTAAACTTGGTGAAAACTATTATTTATAAGTATGCAACTATAAATGTTACAAATAAAGTACATTTCAGTAAAATATATTCCAAATTATTCAAATAAATTTTAATGGTGCAGTGCTAGCTCAATACAATGAACTACTATGAAAGGACTCCACAATCATCTATACCACAATAGAACTTCTTTGCAACTAAAATGCATTAAGAATTTCTTTTAAAGTTTTATGAAATTTAATTATTTTTGGAATAAAACAATACTATATTAAAATATGTACATATACTATATATAATTGTCAAATTATTAATTCAATCACTGCCATAAGTTATCAAAAATTGCATTCTGTAAGACAAAGTCCTAGGCACATAGATCTCATTATGCATTTGATCAATTTAATTAAACACAATTTATTTTACTTAATACTCTCTTATTGTACTTTATAAAAATCTAAAAAACATCATGAAGATGATTATGTAACTACTTCTTTACAAATAAAAACCCTCTATGGTACTTCTAGTACCTCCAGTGGCAGGAAGATCAAGAGAGTAATTCATTGCTTTTTACTATTCGAACATTCAAATATTACATTAAATGTTTCCCATGCAGGGATCCAGGAAAAAAAAAAAAAAACCTGACAAATTTGAGGCTGCTGAGTAAATAGGTGTGGTAAGCTCACTGATTTCTTGCTGACCCTGGAGTGCTAGAGTAAGCCTCTCTTCTGAATCTGAGCTTCAGCTGTCTTTGCATTTTGAAGCTCACTAGGCTCTGTTCAAGATGTAATTAATTTAAGGGTTTATCCTTTTCTGATTAAGGCATTATTTTGTCTGTGAGTACTTAGTTGGCACTTCGGCCTGACCCTTTTGAAATAGGGCTATTCCATCGAAACTATAACATTTAGCTTTTAGTCCAATTTCTTTTGGAACCAGGCTGTTTCTGATGGAATTATACTGTTTCGCCTTTGGTTTAGTTTTGTAAAATCAATCTGTTCCTAATGAAACCATGCTGGTTTTGACCTGCGGGCTGTTTAGACTTTTATTGTAGAGAAAAAAAAAAACCTCTGAAAAATGGGATCTCAGTTACCTAAATACTTTAAAGGAGCCTCTCTTCAGGGATCCTGGACAATTTTGTTTAGAAACTTCTACCCTTATCATAAGCATTTCTAAATAAATGAACCATTTTTTTTTGGGGGGGGGGGGAAGGGAGCTTCTTCTTTTTCCTTTTTTTAAAATTTTTATTATTATTTATGCCTACAGCGCCTGGTCTTTCTAGGCAGTCTTCCATCAAAGTACTAACCAGGCCTGACCCTGCTTAGCTTCCAAGATAAGACATTGGGCTTGTTCAGGGTGGCATGGCCATAGACCATGGACTGTGGTTCCACTGGACCTTCTGCATGTAAAGCAGATGTGCTAACTGCTATACCTAGGAAATCATATCCAAATGGATCAATTTGACCAGAAGTAATTTGAATACTATTGGCCATTATGGGGTATTTTTAACCTCTCCAATCTTATTTTTCTTAAAACTGAATTGGACAACCATAGCGCTGAAATTTTCAAAACTGAATGGAATGCCTATTTTGATTGGTATTTTGAGGCTTGCAAGTGTCACCCCAGGAGTCTAAAATTGCCTCTTGGCAAAATAAAATTTTAAGATTAGCTGAAGCTAACAAACAATTAAAGAAAGACAAAATGTATCCTAAAGCTATCATTCTCCTTACCCTGCTCCTTTGTCTCAGACTCTGCGTCAAATATCATCTTTCTCCTCTGATTTCCCCGTGCCTTCCTCCTCTGAACCTATCAGAACATGTCCTTTTAAAAATTAAGCCTCTGAGGTTTGAAAACCTACAGCCCTGTTTTCTTATATTCCCTGGACTAAAGCTGAACTGTGAGTCACAGTCAAAAATTTCTGAAGTAACTGAGGCTCTCCGCAGATATGCTGAGGAATTTATTCTAATTATTCAGATTTATCAACCTGGTTTCTCTGACCTATATTAGCTAGTTGATATGGTTGTAGGTGAAGACGAGGCTCAACATTGGATGATAATTGCTGATAGCAAAAATCCTGAAAGGTCTCTAGTATTATAACTGGGAGACCAAGCCTTATTATATAATCAGGCTCAGGCAATCACTAAGTGACTTTATTGGGCAATTCCTAGGGCTTTCTCAAAGCCTGCTGATTGGATTAAAATTCAGGTTCTCACAAAAGTCTGATAAGACTGTTCATGAATATTATAATCAACTTCAGAATGTTTTCAAAAAAAAGTCTGGTTTTTCAGATGTTGATTCTACTCAAGTAGCTTTTAACTCTGTTTATTAATGGACTGAACCAAGACTGTCTCTTTTAATTAAAAGAACCAGATGGAATGGGAGATCATGTCCACTTCAGATTTGGTTAGTTTGGCAAATCAGCTTGTCTGCAACCTGGATAAGTCACCTGGGGGGTTGGGGAGGGGGGAGAAACAGCTGTAATTCTTAATTTACAATTCCAGGAAATGAAAATTCCTATATGAAACCAAAAACCTTCTCATTTCTGCTATCATTGTAAAAAGCCAGGACATTGAAAAAGAGATTGTCACAAATTTAAATGTTTCAGGTGATTTCAGCCTTCTGACCAGCCCTTCCAATATCCTTCTAATCACCAATGACATGGCTCTGAAGAACTACAGAGGCTCTTCTCAATCATCTCTTTTACCTGGCTCAAAGAAATCACTCTCTAAAATGGGACTGAATCTCTCTCTGTCACCAGAGCCACACTTTCTGTGCTCAACCCAACTGCTATAAAGCATCCCCTGACTCAAAGTACTAAGACAGTTCAAATAGTGGGAATCTCTAATAAGCTTCAATAAATATATATTCCTAAACTTATCCCTTTTTGTTTAGGCCCTTTTTATCTTTGTTCTATCACCCTTATTTATTTATTAGTTTTACACTTCTTAGAAAAGAATCTTTCTACCAAAAGCGGGAAATCTAGTATTTGATAGTTGTCATCAATACAGCTAATCAGGTGAGTTGAATGACCCTTTGACATCTTTTATTTGTTCCATTTCTAACAGAACTATAGCTAAATCTGGGAGCACTGATTATTTATCCCTATTGGATCAGCTATCATTCTCTTTATGCTCAAAATCTTTAACAGATATTGGCAGAATCCACAAAGCACCTCTTATTAAGGTTCAAGTAGATCCCTTAAAACCCCTTTCCAGAATTAATTAATATTTCAAAAGTAAAGAGATCCTCCCAGGTATAAAGTCCATAATAAATGAGTACAAGACTCAGGGATGTATTATCCCTTGCACTAATTCCTTTATTACTCCTGTTTTACCTGTGACAAAACCCAAGGCTCGAGGGTGGAGTTTTGTCCAGGACCTTCCAACAATAAATAACATTGTTATCCCTGGACACCTTGTTGTTCCTAACCCTCACACACTATGAACATCCATTCCAACTGAATGCAGTGCATTCTTTAGCATTCCAGTTGATGAAGCTAGCCAATATCTACTGGCCTTCTCTTGGGTAGGAAAACAGTTATTTGGACAGTGATGCCTCAGGGCTTTCACCTTATTTCTCACAAATCCTGAAGGCTGATATAGATGATATAAAGTTCCCTAGGAGTTTTATTTTGTTGTAATATATGGATGACTTCTTTTCTCTTCCTCCCATGTCTCCCCACAGAAAGACATCACCTCCTTGTTAAAGCTTTAGCTTTCAATAAAATTGCCAAAAAAAAAATTGCACTTTGCCCAAACTCAAGTCTGGTATTTAGCATATCTGATATCAGAACAAGAGCTACACCTTTATCCAGAGAGGTTTCATTGTATCCTAAGATTCCCGAAACCCAAACTGAGCATGAGCTGCAAAGTTTTCTTTGGCTAGTTAGTTATTGCCAAAATTGGATCCCAAATCTCTCCCTTATGGCCAAACCTCTCTATGTTTTACTAAAGACCAACAACCTTAACCCCGTTTTATGGGAAGAATAAGACAACATAGCCTTTATCACCTTAAAGGAGATTTTGATAAACCCGGCTGCCCTTGGGGATCCTGATGATCAAATTTCCTTTTCCTTTTTGTATGTGAAGGATGGGAATGCCCTTGTGGTACTCACTCCAAAACGTGGAGACCATCATCAACCTATAGGGTATAATAGCCGGAAACTGGACCCTGTAATTCAGGGATATCTCCCTGACTTTAGAGCCATTACTGCCACTACCCTTTTGGTTAAGGCCATTGAGGAAATCACAGTGGGATCTTCTTTTAACTACCTTTTTACCCCACACAGTAGAAGCCCTCCTGAAATATACTCACCACTTTTCAATCAGCCACCTCATGTCCTAAAAAAATCCTTTAGTTAACAGCTCTTCACATAACCCTTTCATCTTGTAATAACTTTGCCCCTGCTGCCTGTCCCCCCTTCATTAACAACAAAACCCTTCATGACTGCTTAATACTGACAGATCTTCTCCTGACCCCTCCTGATGATCTGCAGCAAACTCTTTTTAGTAATAGCAATTTCTCATGGTTTGCTGATGGTTCTTATTTCAAAGGTGATAATAACAAATATCATGCTGGATATGCAATATCAACACCCTTTCATGTAACACAAGTGGCAGCTTTGCCTTTTGCTATTATCCAACGATCTGAATTATCACACACGGAGCACACAGTCCTGCATCCGAGACAAAAGCAAGCTGTCAACATTTATACCGATAGTAGATATCCTTTCAGAGTAGCTCATGATTTTGGAAAGCTATGGAAGCAATGTGGCTTCCTTACTTCCAGAAAAAACAAAATTAAAAATTTTGAAATTAAAAAATTTTCAATCTGAGTACTTTTCCTTTGACATGGAACACAACACCCGGGAAAGATCCTTTCTTATAGTTGAGATCCTTCCCAGTGTGACATAGCAGGAAAATATTATGAAGTGCATACGGTATGGAAAGAAAAAGGTAAAACTCTCTTAGCTCATAGGTTTATGGTTCTGGATGCAGACAGCATAAATAAATAAATAAATAAATAAATAAATAAATAAATGTCACTACAACTAAGAAGTGATTTACAAGATAAGAGGATAAAAGCTCATATGAATTGATATACTCATATGTAAATTGTTTTTTAAGTATATTTAGGAATAAAAACAATTATAAAGTTAAATTAAGCCTTACACACTATTTATAAAAGATGACATTTGAAATGAATACTGCTTTATGTAACAAAATATGTTCAAACACTTCACATTAAAGGGCTAAAAATAATCCAGAAAGAAATGAAAGGAGCAGACAAATTAAATGAAATGTATCACAAACTAAGTAATTTTTAAAAGCTAAGCTTAAAAAATACATATTTTATAGAGTATTGGAGAATATCTTTGCAACTTGAGGCAAGCAAAAATGTAACAATGATGAAACATGAAAAAAATGATAAATTGGTCTTCATAAAAAATTGAAACTTCTGTTTTTTAAAAGACATAGGAAAATTAAAATGCAAGCCACAGACTATTAACTATGAAAAGCAACTACCACCATGTACTCTCATTCTCAAATTCATTCAACTCTGGCTCCCTGGCATCTACAAATTCTTAAAGATTTTTAAATGCTGACTTCATTTCAATTTATGGTATTTTCAAATTATTCATTGAATGATATATTCATATAATGGGTAACTGAACATAGCATGTATCAAAAGACCCACTGCCTCTTTTAAATGTAATATTGTGAATAAGAATGCATGTTTCTGAATCAAAGAAATTAGTATTTTGATTCATGTTTTATAACTTACTGGTAATGAGACAATTCACAAGATATTTGACTCTTTTACTTATTTTAAAATTTGTAAGTTGGTTATTAAAATAGTCTCATAGGGTTATAGAAAGGTGTTTTAAATTACTTAGCAGAGTTATTGAAAAATATATGAGCTCTTAATATTACATAAAATTATTTCAGTGTTATTTTTAATTTTTTTTACTCTTTCATTCTTAAATCATAATCACCAGTCTCTCTATTTTGAAAAAAAAAAAAAACAAAAACAAAAATAAAAACAAAAAAAAACTTTAAAACTAGTGCTTTCTATTTCATGTATCATTTCCTTAATCTAGGTTACATCATCTCCCCCTTAATTTCCTGAAACGACTCCAATTTTACCCTTTGTTATGCCATTTATAAAGCTATAGCCATAATGTTCTTTCTAAGAAACAAAATTTCCCTTCAATTTAGAAATGTCCAGTAATTCTTCTGTTAAAATTCAAACTACAACTAATATACACACCTTGTAAAGTGCTTTGTGATAAAGTATATGTTTGTTAACTTTTCAGTCTCTCATTCTATCCCTCATTCTCTATACTTTATTTTTAATCATATTGAATGAACTCACTCATATTCTTGTGCTCTTTCCTCTAATTGAACCTGTAGTACCTACTTTTTGCCTGAATGACTCCTTGTCCTCACTGTCGCTTCACTGGAGATGCCTTATCATTTTATACTATGTCAAATGGTCCTACTATGCATCTCATAGCACCCTGCATTTCTCATGAGGGGGCTTGTGAGATTATAATAATATTACCATTTAGTCAGCTGACACCTTCAGTATATTGCATGGCTTATGAGGGCAGATACCACATCTAACTTCCTGTAGAGGATGCCAGCCATAAGGCCTGGTACATAGCACATAGCTAATGTTCACTAAATATTTAAGTATTCTCTTGTTGAGTAAGTATAATTCCCTTATAAAGGATCCCAGAAACTTTGGAAGTTTATATTCCATAAAATTACCCTCTTTATTAGGATTTTATTTCATGAGATTTTTCCAGGCTGTACCTTTGCCACTTGCTAGGGTTTTTAATTTTCTCACTGCTTCTAATTTTGTTCGTATCTGGAATTCGATATGGGTCTGCTCCTTTGAGTTTATTGTATTTCACTTCAATGTATTCCTAGAAAGTCTAGTCTAGAATTCAGAATCTAATTATCTTTGATTCTCTGCTTTAGCTGAGTGTTATCCTGCCACCACTCATGCTGATACCCAGTACTAGAAGTGACATTTCTGCCTAGAGATCAAATTTTCACTGTCTAGAAAAGAAAGTGGGGCAAACCTCTTAAAACCTATTATATACCTAAATAAATAAGCAAACAAACAACTAGAATCTAACAAACTAGTTATCTTGTTACAATGCATCTACATCCTGTTACTTTTAAATCACCTCCCGTTGCCATCTTTATGTCTTCGCTGTATAATCTTTTGACGTACTATACATTTCATTTTATAGTTAAAATATTGAAAGTCAAAGATCTTTGGATCCTACATACATGAACTTATTTATTACTCTCAGATCTATTTTTTTATATCCAACAAATAAATGTTTATTAATAGTTGATCCCAAGTAAACATATTTACTTATTTACCAGATAATTTTTGTTTGTTCGAAAGAATATACTGTCGATGTTTTTTCTATAGTATAAAATAGTCTACTAAACAAAAGGCTTTTATTATTATTATGATTTGTTGGCTTAAACAACATAAATTTATTTTTTCACAATTCTGGAGTTTGAGAAGTCCAAGATGAAGGTACCAGCCAATTCCATTTCTCGTGAGCACTCTCTTTCTTCCTAGTTTGTAGACATCCATCATCTTGCTATGTGCTCACATGACTTCTTTGTGACCATGACAGAGAGGGAGAGCAAGCTGTATGGTGTCTTTTCTTATAAGGACACTAATCTATTGATTCAGGGCCCCACCATATGACTTCATTTAACTTTATTTACCTCTTTGTAGTCCCTTTCTTCAAATACAGTCACATTGGAGATTATGGCTGAAACACATAAATTTTGGACAGGTACAGTTCAGTCCATAGTAGAGGAGAAGCTATAGACAGTAGAATAATCTCCCAGGAAATCTCTCATTTGTGAGAAAATAAAAGTTTATTGTTTTGGTTCGATTCTACAATATACTAAAGGGAAGGACTTCTTTTCTTAAGAAAAAGAAGGGCAGGCTAAAAATGTTAGGTCAAAATTGCATTTTAAATTAGAAGAAAATTAATGTGCTTAATAATACATTCATATTATACAAATTATATAATATATTTATAATGCCAATACTTCAGAAACATGTAAATCTTAATAATGTAGACTATTTATGGGTAATATTTTATAGGCATTCAATTACACTAAACAATATTTAACAAATTCACATTTTGTTTTATATTTTATATTTATTTTAAATTAAATTTTTAATTTATATATTTAATTCACTCCTAGAAAATGCAGTGCATTAATTATTATACTAAAAATAGTGCCTTGGTTTTGCTCATTTTATTATCAAATATGTTAGAACGAAATGGAGGCTGTAAAAGTTAATGTAAATGAAACCATTTTAAAATAGAATCTGAGTTGCCATACCACAGGAACTGCCTTGCCCATTTTACTCTTTGAACCTTTGAATGTTTGAAATTGGGGATGAGAATGGGGGAACAACTTGGAATTGGGCCAGATCAACATTGTTTTACAAACAGTTGTTTGCAAATCTAATAGGAAAGCAGACCACAAGGACTAATGAACATGGACCTTCTAAAGATAGAATCTCAGTGACCAGCCATGTATAGCTAAAGAATAACTCAGCTTGTTAGCACCAATAAGAATCTCTTTCTTCTATTTATATAATTATTCCCTTCCTTTTCTCATAAAAAGTCCTTGCCCTCACTCTGTTATTTGGGTTTCTATCTGAATCTGTGCTTCAATAATTGCAATTCTTTTTGATCCCAAATAAATCCTTGTTGCCTCTCATTTTGGCTTTTTGTTTTTAGGTTAACAAGGACAATTCTGTTTACTTCTCTAGTCCTAGAATGCATAATGTTTTATCTTCTATTAAAGCTTTTGAGTTAAGCTTTGTAAATTATAAATGCGTTTTTCTTTTTATAACTAGTAATCAACTTTTGCTCTCTTTGCTCTTTTATTCTCTTTGATTCAATTTCATATTTGAAGTCACTAGAGTCTAGATTTACTCACAGAGCTAACAAAGGTAAATCTTTCAGTAAATGTGTGGCAGTTCAAAGAAAACCAATGTAACCTAACACTTAAAAGCATTTGCTGTTTGAGGACAAAATGCTAACAAAGACAATGTCACAATGATTTTAAGTTCATTTATTATATAATATTAACTAAATATATATGTTGCCTTATAAAGATAATACTAGAACTTTATGTATCTACCATATTTATCATCTGCTTTGTTTTTTCTAAAAGTAAAATATAATTCTTAATTTGTATCTATCATCTTTTAATATATTTGTCAGTCTTAAAGAAAATATTATTCCAAAGCAATGTACTCTGACTTCTGAATTCTCACATGCAATTTATCAGACGCTTAAGATTTTTGAGATTCAAATATTTCAATTGGTTGACCACTGTCTTTTCTGAAACTTCACTTCTGCTCTTCGGAATTGTAAGTAGGTTCTGAGCATCTATCTTTAATCTCTGTAGTAAATGCAAAAGAAAAATCTTCGTTAATGCTCAAAGGGTACTCCCAACTCAAGTATAATTAATGTAATTTAGATTATTACTTTTTAAAATAATCATATTATACCTTTTATATATTTTATAATATACTTATATACCAAACCTTTTAACTATTTTATAAAAATTATCACTCCTTTCAATGTTTACTCCATAGCAAGGATTGAGTATCCACCTATTTGTTATTAAACTTAATGTTAAGGTCTTACATATAACTTGTTTTTCATCTCCCATATTCTTTTTATTTGGATTCAAGGTAATTTATGACTTGATTTGAATTATATTATGTTTGCCTCCATGAATATTAGAGTTGATATAATAATCATCTTGATTATAATAAAAACTAAATGTGTGTCTTGCCACTTACAATTTCCCTTTAAAATTTGTATAAAACCCTGTGATATAGGTAAAATTATTCTTATTCTATATATAAGGAAGTTAGGCTAATAATGGAAATATTTGCTTTATAGTCATGCAGCTGGGAAGTGATAGGCAGAGATTTAAATCTAAGCCTAATTTACATTTTAGTTAATAAACTGGAGTTAGCAACTGTTGGATTACACTTCTCTTCTTTGCTTCCATCCTAATCAAAATGGTTGGCTTTTAAACCATTAAGAATTAATAAATTATAAAAACACAGTTCATAAAATAATATTGAACAATTATTATAGAATATACTTCCCTCTGACTCCATATTTTCTTAATTTATCTATGTTGTATGCATTGTTTTTAAATCAGAATAATTACTTCAGTGTGAGCAGTGGGGAGAACGTTAATAATATATATTTTTTACTCATGTAAATATCTCTGAGATGTTGCTCTCCCTGTTTTAGTTAGAAAAAAATTATATAAAAGAGCTAACAAAGAGACAGCTATTATTACTATAACTATAATAATTAATGGTTTTGGCTCACTAGATATAATGATTTTGTAATTCTAATTTACTTCTCTTATCAACCTAAGAAGAAAGATTAATAGTGCCCATGAATCTGAGTTTACTCTTTGAGAGTTAATAGAATACAAAACTATTATTTTAAAATATAGCATAATTTTCTATTATAGATACCTAAAAAGAGCCAATGACAAATTACTGGAAAGAAAACATAAGCAGCTTTTCAGTAAGGACATCATCAGAAAATAAATTTCGGGGAATTTATGTTTTATTTATTATAACAATTTTATATAAAAATTGAGTTAAAATAAATGAATAAGATATGTTGGAAAAAGTTACAATATTAGAAAAATTAAACAAAACTTTTAAGTGAAAAAATAAACTACAGATTTAAATATGATAATTTGTTACTACAAAAAATATAAATTATACATTTAAATTAATTTTACTCAAAATTATAATATATTTTGGGACATATTGCCTAAGTAATTAGAGAATCTATTGGAAATAGAGGCTAATCGGATGCACAGACAATTTTTTAATTAATTATATAATTGTTCAGATTTTCACAGTTTTTATCTCATGTCCTTTTGTTTCAGGATTCCATCCAGATTACCACATCATACTTATTTGTTATGCCTTCATAGGCTCTTCTTGTCTGACGAGCTCAGGGAAGGCCAGCACGGAGGGCCCTACAAACTCAGAGACTGAAAATAACCACATAAGATAGTCTAAATATAAAAATTCCTAACTAAAAGCAGGTCATCGTGGTAGTCACATCTTGGCCTGTAGCTTTCTTGACAAAGTTCTATCTTTACCTTAAGTATCTAAGAAAACATACCCTTGAATGTCAAAATAATCCCTTTTTTCCAGACTCCTCAGGGCAAACCCCATCACACCAGACCACAAACGAGAGACCACAGAACCCCTCATGGATATCTTGTCTCCTACATACCATCTCTATGTGATATAAATTTTAATTAACTCTCCTGTACCTACCAATGTTAAAGAATTATTTTTCTCTGTTTTACTTTTTATCCAATCCCATAGATTTCCTGGCTTTGCTTTCTCTTGACCCCTTAATCTACTACCAATGATTTCATGTAATCTTCCTTATATCTCCTTCTTTGATTCTAATGTGTAAAATAAACTGCAAAACTACCATTCTTTAGAGCATTTTCTTAATGCATTGAAAGTTTGCTTCCCAGCAATTGTCATCAGTTTGGCTCAAACAAACTCATTAAAAGTTTCTACAGGTTTGGACATTTCTTATGTCAACAGTCAATATCCACAAAATAACTCACTGGGATTTAGATTGTGATTACATTGAATCAATAGATCAAGTTGGGAAGAACTGACATCTTTACAATACTTTCTTCCTACTCACAAACAAGGACTATGTCTCTATTTACTCATATCTTCATTGATTTTTTTTATTAGAATTTTATAGTTTTCCTCATGTAGCCGTTGTGCATATTTTGTTAAATTTATGCATTTCTCTTTTTTTGGTGCTAATATAAATTGCATTGTTTTTTAATTTCCAATTCCAAATGTTCATTCTGTATCTAAGAAAGAAATTGATTTTGCGTGTTAAACTTATACCCTGTTACCTTGTAATAATTGCTTTTTAGTTCCAGAAGTTTATTTATTTGTGAACCTTTAGGATTTTCTACATAAGACAATGTCATCTGTGAAGAATAATAAGGTTTAATTTTTCTTATTCAGTATATACCATTTTTTTTCTTTTGTGCACTAGCTAGGCCTTCTGGTATATTGTTGAATACCAATGGTGAGAGAGGGCATACTTGCTTTTTTCCCAGATTAGGGGAAAAGTTCCCAGTTTCTCATCATTCAGTTTTATATTAGTTGGCTGTAGAAGTTTTGTGAATGTTTTCTAGCAAGTTGGAGAAATTTCCCTTTACTCCCATTTTCTGAATGTTAAATTTTGTCAAATGCTCTTTCTGCAACAATTAATATGCATATATAGATTTTTTTTCTGTAGTCTATTGATGCAACAGATTACATTGATTGATTTCAATTGTTGAAACTGCCTTTGCATACCTGAAATAAATCCTCTTTGGTCTTCGTGTATAATTATTTTTAATACATATTGGAATTGATTTGGTAATATTTTGCTAAGAGGTTTGGCATCTATATACATGAAAGATTTTGCTCAATAGTTTTTCTATCCAGTAATGACTTTCTATTTTCTGGTTGTAGAGCCATTTTGACCACATTGAATTAATTATAATATGGTCCCTTTCTTCTATTTTCTACAAGAGACTATAAAGAATGGATATTATTTATCCCTTTAATGTTTGTCAAAATTCACCAATAAAATCATCAATGATATGTTATTTCTTTTTTTAGGACACTATTGATTACTATTTCAATGTCTATACTACATATGGCTTATTCAGATTATCTATTTCTCATCATATAAATTGTGGTAGCTTGTGTCTTTCTAGGTATTGGTCCATTTTATCTCAGTTTTTAAATTTTAGAATGTAAAGTTTTTTATAGGATTCCTTTATTATTCTTTTAATTTTCATGAGATCAGTAGTGATAATTTCCTTTCATTTCTAATATTGATAATTAGTGTTTTCTTTTTTTTTCTTGGTTATCCTGGTTAGAGATTTACCAGTTTATTGATTTATTCAGGGAACCATCTTTTGGTTATGTTGATTTTCTCTATTAATTTATTTTTTTTAATTCAACTGATTTTTACTCTATGTTTTATTACTTATTTTATTTTGCTTCCTTTAGGTTTTACTTTTCTTCCTTCATTTCCTAAAGCAAAATCTTATTTACTTTAGTTGTTTTCTAACATATGACTTTGATAGCATAAATTTCCATGTAAGTGCTACTTTTCTTGTATACTACACATTTCTACATTCACACTATTCTTTGAGTTTATTTATTCTCTCTATCTGGTAGTTTGTACTCTTACTCAAGGAAAGAGCATAGAGATATTTGAAAATCTTCTTATCTTAATTCCATCCTCTTGCCTCCTGTAAATTATTACATATATAGCATTAAAAAAATGTATTAGCATTCAAATCACTTTACCCACTTGCTTAAGGATAAGTTATTTAATGGCTTCCTGATTTTTCCCTTGAGATAAAATCAAATTTCCTTAACAGGGCTTTAGGGACTATTAATGAGCAAATTTCTATACATGGGTGACAACTCATCTTTAAGCATATTGATCTCCTTTTATTTTCTCTAGCATGTTCTGATCGTATGTCTTCGGATTCTTGTTACATGATGTATTCTTAGAATACTTCCAAGAAAGATTTTCTTACGAAGTCATTAAAAATTCCTCTGTCTCGTAGCTTAGGTGTCTACTTTATGAGCTCATCTCATTCAATGGGTTCATCTCATTCAATGTGAAAGCATTGTGTGCTTTCCTTATATTATACAGTATTTATTTGTGGACTTAACTATCTGTCTGAGAACAGAGTTAAGATCTGTTTATCATCATTTGTAGGACTAATATATAGAGTATTGCCTGGTACACAAAGAGCATTCAAAAGAAAAGAAATAATTTAATTATTATTAAATTTTTATAGATAGCATACTCTAATTCTATCTCATAGGAAATATGCAGTTAAATTTACATTAGTTATTTCAATAAGTCATTTAAGCCCGCTTCAGAATTTGACAGCTCGGTTACCTGAATAATTATTGATTTTATTTGTTTACTTATTTGTTTGTTTGCTTTTACTAATGAAATTCAAACATGGGGATTTAGTAAAATGAAAATAAGCTTTTCATCAGTACTACATTCAATTCTCCTTTAGGCTTTTCAAGTTTGAGAGAATACCCAATATATGATTTCTGGCCATCTTAACTGGATCCCCAGTTCAACTGAACTAGAACTGAACTAAGTCTGGAACTGTCTTGGTTATTAATTACTAGTGATACTAATATCCTTTAGTAAATAATTAATATAATTTTATACAGAATACCTCAGGAGATGGACAATGTGGCAAGATGTTTTCAGTGTTCTTCTATCACTTGGTACAATCATATGTTTAAGCATATCTTTGAAAGATTTGTGAAAAATTTCAGGCTTCAAACAAAAAACCAAAAATCTCTTTAGTCGTAAAGCAAAGAGGACTACGCCTTTTGACTTCTTGACATCTTTCCTAAAAATGAATTTTTATTTTTAATACTAATTTTATTTTTTAAAAATATGTACTTAGCTATTTATATATTTAAGTTTTATAGACCTTAATATTAGGTCAAAATAGTAATTATGTGATTTGATTACTAACATTGACATGTGTTGTATATTTTCTTGTTTGTATCTCCTCCTACATCTTTGGAACAATTATCTTGGTGATAATTTTCTTCAGAGAATTATCAACTATTTCTACCTGACATTATCCATCATTTTGTTTATTCATATTTTAGTTAATGAATATATATTTCAGATACTATTTAGGAACTAAGAAATTACTAGTAAACTAAAGAGATATAAGAATATTTCATATTATGGAGTAGAAGAAAGACACCAAGCAAATGATTAAAGTGAAATCTCTAATTAAATGTGATGAAATACATTTTTAAACTCCTTCAATTATAAAAGAAAAAAGAGAGAAAGAAAAGAGAAAAAAAAAAAAAAACAGAAAAAAAGGTGAGTTTTATAGAAATTTTAATCTTCATTTTGTGAACCCTGAGAAGAAATACATCTGTCAAAATGGACTTCTCATGGGTAACTGGAACCAAAATTATAACCAGGGTTTAGTGGCTGTTGCTGACAGAGGCCTTTTAAACTCCTGTACTATGCCCTTGCCTGTTTAACTTTCTGAGATGACCACTGCAAGGAAGTTCCTGGTTTTGTCTTTCAACCAAAGGACTGAGTTCTGCCCTGTCCAATAGGAACAGCACAAATTATATCCTCATTTGCATCTGTATCGACCAAACAGAACTACACAATTTGAATCAATCCGAACTGCATAATTTGGAAACCTCATTTGCATAGAAAGAACCAAACTGGTACTTTGGGCAGAAACTTTCTCTATAAAAGATATCTCCCCCTATATGTTGGTGGAGCACACTTTCAGTTTCCATAAAAGGCTGTGTCTCCCTGTTTTGCAAACTGTCTGTTTGAAAAATGTTCCTTTCTCTATTATTTTGGGAACTTTTGCTGATACTCTCATGTACCAGCAATAACTAGAAATGTAGTAAGATGACTAAAATTAGACTTAAACATTTTAGAAAGCTTGACTTGTTATAGAGATAAAATTTTAAATTTAATCTCCTTATTTTAAACAAATATTCTATGTCTAATAGAACATTATTCCATATCTTTAAATTTGATATAACCAAAAATATTATGTTAAGATAGCTCTATTTTTGGTTCACACATAACAATAGCGAGTTAAAGAATAATAGCTTTCTCATCATCTAGCTAGAACATTTTACACCAAATCTCATTTATCAACCAAGGCAGTAATAGCAGAAAATTAGTTTAGATCTTTACTTATAATTTTAAGGACTAATATATAACTTTATTATTACAATTCTCTTCTGGGTAGACATTACATTAATGCAATCCATTTGATTTAAACTTTAGTTGCCAAGTGTCTCATTTTAAACTACATAACTGGATCCCTTTGCTCCCAATGCATTTACATTCCTTTACTTGTTTCTGATGGCCTTTTGAATTAGTTCTGAGAAGAACTTCATTTGTTATAATATTAATTTTATTCTTAAATACAATTATGTTGCGTGTCACAAAATATTTAACTATCTTTAATTGAAAAATAAAAAGTTATTGGCCCTTTGTTGCAAATAATGGCAAAAGTTACAGCTAGAAAGTGGTGAGAAGGATCCTGATAATTTTTGCTGTTGTCGCTATGCTTTTAAATAAAATGGGAGTTATTGAAAGCCACTTATTTTGCTCTGCATGAAATTCAATTCTTACTGAAACAGTTTGTAGGATACCTTCTCATGGTTTTTGTGACAATAGCAAAGTATGCACTAAAGAAAGAGAAAAAAACGTAGATTTAATACCTAATCTAATTACAGTTTCAGCCTCTGGCAGATAGGCAATTTTAATCGACCACTCTGGAATTTTCTGGTCAAGCACCAGTAATCTGTCACCTGTGCCTTTTTCATCCCTCTTAAAAAGAAGAGGCAATCTGCATGATAAAAACCCTTCCCTTTGCCTCCACTCCCTCCAAAAAGATGTCCCAATCCCAAAATAACTCTTTTTTTGTTTTTTTTTGTTTGTTTGTTAATAGCTCCTTTGTCCCATCCTTCTTTCTATAAAAACATTCCTTTTTGCACAACCCCTAGGAGTATCCTTCTATTTGCTAGATGAGATGCTATTTAATTCATGAATAGCTTAATAAAGCCAATTAGATCTTCAAATATACTGGGTTAAATTCTGTTTTCTTTTTTTGTTTTTGTTTGTTTCACTTTTTTAATTCAAGTAGTCTATTGTCTCCTTTCTCCTGTAGATGAAAAAAGTTCTATGACAAGTTATGCCACAGGGTGATCTGGTCATAAATTCCTAAATGAGCAGGTTGTGATGGGCAGTTAAACCCCAGACATTTTACTTTTTTCCTTTTTTTTAGTTATGCCTTCAGTACCTGGTCTTCCTAGGTGGTCTCCTATCCAAGTACTAACCAGGCCCAACCCTGCTTAGCTTCCAAGATCAGTCATCAGGCTTGTTCAGGTGGTGTGGCCATAGACCATGGACTGTGGCTCCACTGGAGCATGAAACCAGGACCTTCTGCATGTAAAGCAGATGTGCTATCTGCTACACTATGGAACCACATCCCCAGGCACACAACTTTTTAGCACAAGTTTATCTTTGCTGTAAGCAAGCCTGGTCCATTGTTTCTGTGCACTGAGGTTAATTTATCTTTGAAATAAATTGTAATCACATTTAAGAAAGTAAGTAATCTTATAAACTATCCTTTAATCCAATTCCTGTCTTAATTTCTCCCAATGTAATCTTCCTTACATTCCCTTCTTAATTCCAAATGATTGAAAAAAACTGCAAACTATCTCCTGAGAATTTGAGATCTTGCTTCCTGGAAGTGTCATCAGTTTGGATAAAATAAAATTTTATAAAAATTCTCTACAAGTTTGGACTTTCTTACACTGACAGGTTATTCCATCTAGTTTTGTGATAGTGCACTTCTATGATGTTCACTCAGGACAAAATTACCTAAGGACACATTTCTCCAAACACATTCCTGTCCTTAAGCAGGGTGTGACTGTATATATACAAGAGAGTATTATTCAACCAAGAGAAGAAAGGAAATTTTGCCATTTGCAACAATATAGATGTATCTTGAGGGTATTATATTAAGTGAGTTAAGTCAGAGATAGAAATACAGAGTCTGTATGATATCACTCATATGTGGAATCTAAAAATAACTGTACAGGTGAAAGAAGAGCGTAGAATGGTGGTTACCAAAGGCTGGGAGTAGAATTGGAGAGATGTTTAAAGATATAAACTTGCAACTAGTAGATAAATAGTTCCTAGAGAGCTAATGTACAGCATAGAAATTATAGTCAACGATATTGTATTATAAACATCAAAATTGCTAGACCAGATCTTAATTGTGTAAAGGTGATAGAGATATTAACTAACACTATGATAATAATCATATTGCAATGTATAAATGCATCAAAGCAACAGGGGGTACATCTTAAACTTATACAATTATACCTCAATAACACAAACAGAACAACAACAAAAAACACCTCTATGCTATTCCTTCTGTACTACCAACTTCTTTTATGATTGTGTATTCTGAACTGCCTCGGGCTTCTCAACAGGCCTAGAATTAGTTCAAATGTTGCATAGGTTTTTTCCTTGTCATCCTTAAATTTTCCCATATCCTATATCCAAACTATTAAAATCAGTTGAGCATCTAAAATTAGTGATGAGCTTTAATAACTTCAAATTTACTGTTAACATGTTGCTATTAATTCAGCAACGGTTTGACAGAGTGGTTAAGAACACAGGCTCCGGGTCAAAATGTTTTGGTTTGAATTCTGACTTAGCCAGTTAATAGCGGTGAGATCTAGGGCAATCACTTACACTTGTTAGGCTTCAGTTCTCTCATCTTCGAAATGAGGGTAATAACACTTAATTCAAAGGATTTTTGAAGATTAAATGCAATAATCCATGAAAAATATTCTGTAAGTCATAAGACTAATATGTAAGCATTTAACAATTTGTGAGCATTCATTGTCAATTATTTTTCAATACACAGCAATGACTAAAACACTGAGGGAGAGAAATTTTTTATATCTTAATAATGACTAAATCTATAGATAACTTTATGTCCCTAATGCATATGAATTTGTTAACCAGAGTAATTTTAAAATATTGCACTTTTACTCATACAAATCCAACACTGAACATTAGTCATGCAATTGACTTTTGGAATTGATATAATAAAAACAATTATATTTTCACATAGGTGAGAATTTTTTTTATTTTTTTATTTTTGCATTTTAATATAGATGCTTTGTTTGTTCATTCCTGTTGCTAGAGTTCTAATTTTATAGTATTATATCTCTGCAATTTACATGAATATATAAAATGAATCAATAGAAAGTGGGAAAGCAAAACTGGCAATGATGGGATACTTACTAATGTGTGAGTCACTGTATTAAGTCATTAGCTTTTTTCATTTTAATAATCTTCAAAATACCACCCCAGGTTTATTGCTGTATCTCATGGTACAGATGAGGAAAAGGAGACTCAGAATAGGTGAGTAGCTCACCCACAGTCACAAATTAGCATCGTACTGCATTGGATGACAAATATTTGCAATTTGAATAGCTACATAGCTGAGACTCACAAAAGTGCCTGGAGATATTTACAATCTTTTTGTTAATTGTGTGAAAATGATGATTTGAAAAAGATAAATGTTTGAAAAATAATTGAACATGGAATTTTCAATTAACTTTAGAGTTTGGCTTTTTTTTTTTTTTCTTTAAAGGGTCAGATAGTAAATATTTTAGGCTTTGCATGCCATATGTTTCTGTTCATATTCTTCTTCAGTTTTTTGTTTTGTTTTTGTTTTAATAGCACTTCAAAAAAATTACTGTTAGCTCATAGGCCATATGAAAAGAATTTGCTAGTGGGGTTTACCCTGTGAGTCATTGTATGTTGACTCCTGACCTAGAACAAAAATAATTGTTAACTCTTTATTACAATGTAAGTATTTGAATGAATAGGCAGTACACGAGATAGAATAAAAAAAGGTATCAAATAATAAATAAATTATATAATATTTTAGTATTGAATTAAAAGTGTGTTCAAATATATATTATGTATATTGTTTTATATAAAGCAAATTTTAAAAAATGGTTTGTTAACTGTGCTCTATAAAAGAGGCATTGTTCTTTGAGACAAGTACATTTGGGAAAAGTCACATATAGCTGTAATTGATTCCACAATGCTAGAAAAATCTTGTCTTGATTTTCTGTTATGTTGCTTTTACTAAATGGTTTTATTTTAAGAATAATTACAAATTAGTGCTAAACAAAGTTTTAACTACATTAAGGATGACATTGACAATGTTTTTTTATATTATCCCATGGCAACAAATAAAAATTTGAGCAAAAGTTTAATAAATTACTTAATGTATGTAAATGTTTTAAAAAGTCTATAGGCATCTGAAATATTTCTTGAAATAATGCTAATTTTATCATTAAAAATATGAACTTTTCTATTTATAAAACAATAGGTTTAGTATCAGACTGGCAGATTACTACTAGTTACTCTCATGATTATATCCATATAGTTGTTACATTTATTTATTCATAAATTCATCAAATAGTCACTGAGAAATTATCACATATCAGATGGTGTGACACGCACTGTGCTAGATGATGGGTGATAGTGCATTAGGGTAGGAGAGGTAAACAAATAAATGCAGTGTATTGTATTATGAAAGGATTCAGGAACTGGTATAATGCTATTTATATTTCAGGAAAATGCATAGGGTCAATGTATTGTTAATGCTGAGACCGGCCAGATAAGAAGCCTTCAAATTAACTTATGCTTTAATGAGTTGCACTTTACACCAAGAAAAATTTGAGCCAATGATTGGTATTAAATGAGTCTGTAGACATAGTATAATTTTTTATTGACTTTATCTAGGCAGTGAATAGAGGATAAGTTAA